>CM052883.1:124092484-124113787 GCA_028534135.1 Potos flavus | reverse complement strand
GGGATGGGCGAGCCTGGTGGTGGGTATTGAGGAGGGCACGTATTGCATGGAGCACTGGGTGTGGTACATAAACAATGAATCTTGTAACACTGAAAAAATAAAATAAAAGTATTTGGGGGAAAAAAAAATAAAGTACGCTTTTCTGTGTTTGCAAAATTTTCTACAATGAAGTTGTATAGCTTTAAATACAGCAGAAAGTTTTAGTACTTTGCTCTAAAATGTCACCTAGTTTTCAATTCAAAGTTATTGAAAAAAGACATGCTAAATAGGAAAGGAACAACCGCTGACATGAATTGCTAGCATCTCCACAGACCTGCAGAATCTCACCAATGACCTAAAA
The DNA here is from genome assembly GCA_028534135.1 of Potos flavus. Lineage (NCBI taxonomy): Eukaryota > Metazoa > Chordata > Mammalia > Carnivora > Procyonidae > Potos > Potos flavus. The sequence goes on along the minus strand of CM052883.1, from coordinate 124,113,447 downwards.
TCCCGTATCTTCGAGATATCATGCTTTTGTTCATCCCACAGATATTAAGTGCCCATCATGAAACTAGGTCCTGGGAACACAGCAGTAACTAAGATAGACAACGAAAGTTAGGAGACGAAAAACAACAAATAAACTCATAAGGAAGATGTTCTCAGATGGGGGTGCATGGACGCACTCCAGGGGAGTGCTGGGGACGGCCTCTCTGATGGCCTCTCTGATATCCGAGCTGCCATGGGAAAGGTGAGGAGGAGCCCAGGAGGGAAAGGTGCCCTAAAGAAAGAAAAAGAGCAGGTGCCAAGACCCGGAAGTGGGACTAACCCAGGCTTACTGAAAGAACAGCAACAAGGCCAGTGTGGCCGGTCACCAGTAGAAGCTGGGTCTTAACAACTCTGCATCTAAAATACCTTTAAGGTACGGAACAATCATTACCTAAAATTGGTTAAGAGTCCAGGCTTTGGGGCCAGACAGGCCAGTTTCGAATCCACCTTGGTCACTTGCTACAGGTGGATTGTGAGTTGGTCACCTCCTCCCTGGACCATGGCTTCCTCATCCATAAAATGAAAGTAACAATAGCAACTGTAAGAGCATCTGCAAGGCTTTAAACAAGAGGATAATCATCTCAAATGTTTCAGAAAATGCTTGGCAGACCAAAAAATGCTAAACAAATGGTAGCTAGTCCTTAAATAAAATCTTAAAAAAAAAAAAAAAACAAAGGACGCCTGGGTGGCTCAGCTGGGTGAGTATCTGCCTTCAGCTCGGGTCATGATACCAGGGTCCTGGGATCGAGTCCTTGCTCGGCGGGGAGCCTGCTTCTCCCCCTGCCTGCCACTCTCCCTGCTTACGCTCTCTCTCTCTGACAAATAAATAAATAAAATCTTAAAAAAAAAAAGGTAGCTAATCTTAAAAGTGCTCTTTAGAGAATTAAAAAAAACCACACACAACTAGAAATTTGACTATATTTGAATCACATCAATATAAATAAATGATATCTTATCTGACCTGATGATTCTTTCAGTTATATGCCATGTCCTGGAAATTCTATTATGTGCTATTTTGTCAAGAAAAGTCAATGAATACCCAACCAAATCTCTGACCCAAGGAGGATGAAGAGGAAATGCTTTTCACAGTCTTTCTAAAATCTCTTTCTCCTCGATTCTTCTGTTATATTTGTGATAGCCCATTTCTCTTTCCAGAAATTCTTTCCTCTCTTTACTCGGGGACATGAATCTTGGTCTTTTGCCCATCCATCTCCCTGTTCCTCCTCTACCCCAGATTTCTCCTTCTAGCCTTCCCACCTCCTAAAAATGTCGTCAGTTCCTACATTTTTATCCATGCCCTTCTTAACCACAAAACCTCCTCAGATCCTTCACAGCCTCCACAGGCCCTCACAGTACTAAATCACATTCTTACTGTGACACTTACCTCATTACACTTGGTATTATACTAAATTATATCTTAGCTCCGCTATTGGATGGGCAGGTTCTTAAGAGCAAGACTGACAGCTTAATCATCTTTCTTTCTTCCTTAAGACCTAACAAAATCTCTTGAACACAGTCATTGCTATCAGTAACGAAGGGGGTCAGCATATAAAATACTTTTGACAGATTAGTAACATTAAAACAGAGCCTTACAAATATACTGTTAATAATTTTCTTATCTCTCTCAAATTAGCTTTTGATTTGTAATAAGGCATAAAAGACATTATGACCATATTTACATTTTACATAATAAGTTTCCAACTAGTGAATAATATAGTTAATTTTTAATTAACATGGTAAAAATAATAACAGCTAGCACTTACATAGCACTTACTATGTGCCCTGTTCTTAGAAATGTACATGCATTAATCACTTTATCTTCTTAACAATCCTCTGTGTTAGGCGCCATTTTTATACTTGCCATTTTAGGAAACCAAAGCAAAGTAGAGCTAATTGACTTATTCAGAGTCACGCAGCTGGACAAAGCCAAGTGAGGATTTGAACCCAGGTAGCCTTGGCCCCAGTCTACGTTTTTAACCCTAAGCCTTGCCTAAATAGCCATTCTCTATAAACATCTAATTTTATATAACCATTTTTTAAACTCATTCAGAATTTTTTTTACAGAAGCTTGTCACTCATAACTCTCATAACTAATATTTTTTTTCTCTAACATAAATAAATATATATCTATTAACCACGTCAAAGTTCTGGCTAAAGTATGCATATATAATATCCTACTACAAATATCATAGTGTCAATTTTGCATTAAATATTATAGTATTTTAAGTTACCTCATCTTAACTTCTGAATGCTAAAAGATGGTACCAGTCTAACATGGAATCTTCTTGACTAACTATCCTGGGAAATTTATATTTCCATATAGATTTTTCTGTACTCTGAATCAATTTTTAAATTCAAGGAAACTAAGAATTTTCATGAATATGTAATATACATCACACTAATGCTACTTAGCATTGGTATCACAGAGAACTATAAAAATGTTATAATCTTGTTGAAAATGACAATTTAATATATGATCTTAGGTTTTTAAAGGCTATAGTTCACCTTAATAAATTTACCTCTAGAAAATAATCTCTATTATCACAAAGTCCACTTAATTCTCAGATGTTGTTATACTTAAAGTTTTTAGGTTAATAAACCCAAAAATAGTGATGGAGAATTCTATTAAAATGCAAAGCAAATTTTTAATCAACAAAATTCTTAAAATGTGATAAGCCACTACTTATAGGCCTGATTTCTCAGCAGTTAATTTTTTTAGGGAGGGAGGGGAGCAGAGGGAGAGTGGCGAGAGAATCCCAAGCAGGCCCCATGCTGGGCACGGATCTCACAACCCTGAAATCATGACCTGAGCCAAAATCAAAAGTCAGACGCTTCACTGACTGAGCCATCCAGGCACCCCCTCAGCAGTTAATTTTTAAGGAAAAAATGTTTCAGTCTTTGCCTTACCAAAAGTGAAAACATCCAAGAGTGCTCAAAAGTAAAATCCTATTGACTTTAACCATAAAAGTAACCTGCCCAAACCAGACACTCTTTTTGTCCTTTTTAAGAATGTAAAACCTTAGAATTCAATAGGCTCATTCCCTGGGTCCTCACACTAGCTGTTCCCTCTAGCAGGAAAGGCTCTGCACACAGATATTTTCACAACCTGCTCTTTTCCCATCACTGAGGTTCAGTTCAAATGTCTTCACCTAACAAGGCCTTTTCCCTGGTTAGTTCACCCAAGCAAGCCCATTGTTACAGATTGAATTGTATCTCCCAAAAAGATATGTTGAATTCCTAACCCCTAACACCCTGGAATATGACCTTACTCATAAATAGGATTGTTGCAATGTAGGTAAGATGAGGTCATACCTGAGTAGGGTCAGCTCTTAATCCATCATGACCGGTGTCCTTATGCAAACAGGAGACACACAGAGACATGGGAAGAAGGCCATGGGAAGAAGGTTAGCAGAGACTGAGTTATGCTACTGCAAGCCAAGGAATGCCTGGGGCTTCCAGAAGGTAGAAGAGGCAAGGAAGGACCCACCTTGATTTTGAACTTCTAGCCGCCAGCACTGAGACAATACATTTCTTTTGTTTTAAGCCACCCAGTTCCTGGTACTTCCTTTAAGCAGTGCTGGGAAGCATACACCCACCACCACTACCCATTGCTCTCGGCCCCATTGATCACTTTTATTGTCCTTAAACAATTCTTCATAGCAACTAAAGCAGCAATTAACTGTCTTTTACTTTTTATTCACTTTTATTAGAATGTCAATTTCAGGGGCTCCTGGGTGGCTCAGTGGGTAAAGCCTCTGCCTTCGGCTCAAGTCATGATTCCGGGGCCCTGAGATCAAGCCCCTCCATCGGGCTCTCTGCTCAGCAGAGAGCCTTCTTCCCCCTCTCCCTCTGCCTGCCTCTCTGCCTACTTGTGATCTCTCCATCTCTGTCAAATAAATAAATAAAATCTTAAAAAAAAAAAAAAAAAGAATGTCAATTTCATGAGCACTTTTTACTTTGTGGCCTTTTCTGACTTAGTAGGTGCTCAAGAAATATTTTGTCAGAGGCGCCTGGGTGGCTCAGTGGGTTAAATCCTCTGCCTTGGGCTCAGGTCATGATCTCAGGGTCCTGGGATCGAGCCCCGCATCAGGCTCTCCGCTCAGCGGGGAGCCTGCTTCCCCCTCTCTCTCTGCCTGCCTCTCTGCCTCCTTGTGATCTCTCTCCTCTCTGTCAAATAAATAAATAAAATCTTAAAAAAAAAAAAAATTTTGTCAAATAAATTATCTGAGAAAGACGACACAATTAAAGAATGTCAGAATGATCACTCACTTCCAATACTCTGAGCAAGTATAAACTGGCCCGTAAAAGGAGCTTCTGCTCTGCTTGGGAGGACAAAATCCACAAGGGGCAGCCAAAGAAAGACCCCTGGTGGAACAGGGAATAAGAAGGAGCATCTGAGTTGTAAGGGATAGTGGCTGCTGTGGGTTCAGGGATGATGAGGTAAGAGGGGGTGAGATGGAAGTGATGGGAGAGAGAGACCTGGGTGTGGAAAGGGCAGGGGCCAGCAACTCTGTCCCAAAGGGCAACCACTGGCAGTTTCCTCTTCTTTGGACCTTAGCCTGTTAGGGTAAGGGTGAGTCTTTATGACAACTACCATGTTCTTACATCAGATCAGCATGGGCCCCAAAGTTGCAAAGGAATGCTACTGGCTACAAGTCTAACAGCTACTTGTTCCAACTGCCTGGTTACAACTACTCAACATTCTGGATCAGTACAAGTGATCCCCGAGTAATTTTTTTAATTGAAATAATGGACATATAATATCCTATTCATTTCAGGTGTACATCATAGTGGATAATTTTTATACATTATGAAATGATCCCCATCTATGAGTCTAGTTAACACCTGTCCCCATACAAAGTTGTTACAATATCGGTCACGACATCCCCTATGCTGTCCATTATATTCTCATGACTTAAATATTTTATAACTGAAAGTCTGTACTTCTTAGATTTTAAAATTATCTTGGTTTGAATAGATAACATGTTCATATGTTTAAAAATTAAGAAGGTAGTAAGGGATATACTACATAAGTGTCCTAAGTAAGTGTCCTTCCCATCCCCACACAACCACCCAGTTGTCCTCCCCAGAGTCAATCACTGTTACCAGTTTCTTGTGTCATCCTCCAGAGACAGTCTTTCCAGTTATACACATAAACATATAAACTCGTATTTAACACCGACGGCCATATCCCACTCTGCACCTTGATTTGTTCCCTTATTATACCTTAGAAATCATTTCATATCAGCAACTACAGAATGATCTTACTTTTTGAAATTTAGTAATTGATAAGAGTTTGTTACTTACTTATAGCTACCTAGTTTTGTTTCTGCTTCTAATTATTTAACCAATCCCATACTGATAGATATTTAGCTTTCCCTGAGTCTTTTGCCACTACAGATAATAATTGCAAACAACATCTTTATGCAAATTCATTTTGCGATGTACAAGTAGATCTACAAAAAAATTTCTTAGATTTCCAGGGGTGAGAAGGTGGGTGGATTTTTAATTTTGCTATCCATAGATGCTGGGCTGTTTTGTACCCCTACCAATAACGCATGAACCTGTCAGTTACCCCCAAAGCCTTGCCACCATAAGGTACTAACAAACATCAAAATATTTTCCAACTTAATAGTGTGGGAAGGGCAACTTAAATAGTTTAAAATTGCATTTCTCTTACCATGAGTTGAGCATAATTTCATATTTGTAAATGCCATTTGCAATTCCTTTTTTGTCAACTGTTGTTCATTCCGTTGCCCCCTTCCCTATTAGATTAACAGTCATTTTTCTTATTTGATCTATAGGAGCTCTTTGGATATTAAGAAGTTAAATCTTGTTTGTGACATGTTATAGTTTCTTTCCCATGTGGTAATGTTTATCTTCTGCCAGTACATGTAATATTTTTCCTTAAATGGTGTTTAATTTATCAGTCTTTTCATCTTACTCATTCTATGTTCTTCAAAATATTTAAAAGTGTTTTTTTTTTTTTCAGTGTAGAGACAGATATCCTCCCTCATATCCAACCTCTATCAGATGGGATTGAAACGAGACTGGAAGACAAGCTGGGATAGAATAGCCATCTATTTCCTTCCTTGACCTGCCTCTTCCATTACCCTGAGCTCTTGCCGATTTTGCTCTCTCCTCCTTTGCTTTCTTCATGGAGTTGCACGTGAACCCTACATTTGCTTGGCCTACCTTGGAGATCACATTCTTTTTATAGTTCTTGCTTCGATTTGAAGTTTATTGAGATCAAAAAGAATTTCATTAATGTCTTTTCATAATCAACATGCCATTCAAACTGTGCTACTTTTTCTATTCTAGGAAAATTATACAACAAAAACTGCTCAGATTGTTGCCTGATGGGGTGCGAATATGCAAAAGATTGTCTAGTTGTGACAGATAAACAGAAAGCAAAAATGTTATCTTAATTTAAAATAAAAATCAGACTTAATCTCCAAAAATGACATGGAACAATTTTTTAATTTTAATATTCTTTTAGATACTTTATTCTTTAAGCTTTAGTAATTGATCATAGTGTGTTACTCATAGCGACCTTGCATTATGTATTAAAAAAATCAAAGTAACTTCTTCAAATTAGGATAAAACTTAGGCACTGGTATAGCAGATGTGAAATAAAGCTATTGGTAAAAATCGAGGCCAGGTTTATTTTAGGTTTGACTTTTGAAAAAAAGATTCTAAAAATATACTGCTGTTGTTCTCCCTTCTACTTCCGCTCTTTTCAAAAGGTGGATAGGTCTCTATCTCAAGCACAATGGTGACAATTACCTCAATATGATGTAAGATAAAAAAAGTAGAAGTTAATGTCCTGTTCCTGACTCAATTCCCTCTACACTTTGATTTTTTTTTATATTAGCATATGGAAAGAAAATGCCAAAGGAAAAGAGATAGAAAAGTATCTAACCCAGGGTAATTTAATTTTTCTCTATCCTTTCCTGCCCATGGAGTTAAAAGACAAAATTATAGGGATCAAGACAGCAAACAGCAAAAAATTTTAAATAACGATATTTGTAGTGTCATTCCTTTCATCATACCCTCAGAACAAAACCCTTCGTCTAAAAACCCAAGAAAATTATATATATTATATTTATAATATATATGTAATGTATGTATGTATGTATGTTATATATGTATTTATATGTATGCATATATGATTTCATTTTCTACACTGGCCACTCAAGAAGGAGAATGATACAAAAGAAGGTTAAAATTCCACTGCAGAGGTTGCTATTGGTTCATTCTCTCATTCACTTACCCATAATTTAGGGAAGAGCATTATTTCCTATTACCCCCCAATAGAAGTAAATTATTTGGCACTTTATCTTCTAGCTATATTTGTACACGGGGCTTGCATCTCAATGGGGACATCTCCGGGCCTCTGGTTACCCAGCTGGAAAATGGGAGAGGTTGGAAGAGATGATTTTTTAAACCTCTTTCAGCTCTAACATCTTAGTAATCTAACAATAAAGGTCATCCAAGCACCAGCCATCAAGCAAAGATGAGTATTTCTAGTGCCTGAGTAGTATTTTTCTTCATGTGTTTTATTTATGTGAATTGATATACGGATTTTCTTGAGCAGAGAAAAACATAAGCCATCATCTCTAAAGGAGAAGATAATTTTTGGTATATTAATCATAAATTCTTTGTACTCAGCGTCAACGCTGGAGAAACAGATTCAAATGACAGTCTGCTAATATCTTATTTAAATGTTATTTACTTACGTAAACTTACTTTTACTTAAACTTGTTTACATATTTACTTATTTAAACTTATTTGAAGTTTAAGAGTTAAGTTACATACTTAACACTCTCTCTAACTCAGTTATTCCTTAGACAGTCCTGGATAGTGAGCTACCTGCTTTGGCCTCCTTTCTAGCTCTGCCTTTTGACAGCTTACTATAAATTTTGAGACACTGGTTCTGCTGGATGGAATATTCTCACACAGGATAGGCTTTACTTTCAAGTAAACTGCCAAACCAGTAGCAGAAAGAGTCACTGGACTTTTCTGCTTCCTATAATTAATGTAATTCTTATAGTTTAAAGACATTCAACATTTACATTATGATTTATTTTAATATAGACACTACCCTAAGGGGCACCTGGCTGGGTCAGTCAGAAGAGCATGTGACTCTTGATCTCGGCCTCATGAGATCGAGCACCACGTTGCAGGTAGAGATTACTAAGAAAGATAAATAAACTTTCAAAAACAAAAAAAGAACTGATTTTAATTTTATTTTAAAGATTTTATTTATTTATTTGACAGAGAGAGAGATCACAAGCAGGCAGAGAGGCAGGCAGAGAGAGAGAGGGAAGCAGGCTCCCTGCTGAGCAGAGAGCCCGATGCGGATGCGGATGCGGGGCTCGATCCTGGGACCCTGAGAGCATGACCTGAGCTGAAGGCAGAGGCTTTAACCCACTGAGCCACCCAGGCACCCCAAGAACTGATTTTTAAAAGCTGCACTACTACACAAAGCAAGTGAACACAAAGAGAAGGGTTCATGTAACCCACCAGGAACCTCATCTTGCGACCATCATGATTCGATATAGTCAATTCCCTATAATACAGCTGGATCTTTAATTAACCATTCATCTGTGTCTATTTTCTATTTTTCCCTTTAACTATCAACTCAGTGCTAAGACACATTCCAGTCTCACAAATCTGACTTCACCCACCCAGCTCCCTTCCCTGACCTCTCTCTGTCTTTCTCATCTTTGACAACACTGAAGTACCTTCATGACAAAAGGACTTGCCACGAGTTTAAAACCTTCTGCTTTAAAAAGTCAATAGAACAGAAGTACATTTAAAGTAACTGTTCTTTGCAGGGACCACATTTTTTTCCCCCACAGCACTCTCAATTCAAGGAGGTCTAAACATAAATCTGGAAAAAGTTTAAGGAACAAAAGAAAAAATAGAAACTTCATGCAAATCCCAAAACCAAAGCCAGATCCACCCTCCACATACGCATACATATTCAATAGTGATTTGTTTTGGGTAGATTCTGTCTTGGGTAGACCCTGAGAGCAGACAGGTTTATGATCCAGCACTTGAGAGGGTGTCCGGTACATTGTAGGTGCTCAATAAAGAGGGGCTGAATGTAGAAGAAAGGCACTTGATGGCCCATGTCCCATTCACATGAGACCCACAGACCCTGGTCACCTCTCTGTGAAAGTGATCAGCCTGGGGTTTGGTAACTGAATGTAGGGATGCAGAACTTCCTCCCAAGTTCCTGGAAACTGGGAACCACGCCAGAAGAGCAGACTACCACTCCCACCAAGGGAGATGCAGATCATGTCGGTTACCCCTAAAATTAATTTTTGCTCATTCTTTTGACCAAAGCTACTGAGTCCAGCATGGATTTCAAATAATTAAATATTTATATCTATTTAGGGGATGTAGGGAATGTGTAGCTGAAGTGAAGGATATGACTAATGCTTCCTGAAAAACAGAGGCTTCTCAAGAGAGTCCTTGACTCTCTTAGGAGCTTTTTGATAACTTCTGACTATAATATAAACAACAAACTTTTTCCTTCGGGTGGTCTGTCTTTTTCTTTTTCTTTTCTTTTTTTCTTTAAGATATTGCCACATTTCCATTCAACTGCTGTTGGAACTACCGGCAAGATGTCAAGATGTTCTCCAACTCACTATGCCAAGGAAAGGCAATTGAGGATTGGATTGCCTTGGAGAAAACTATCCAGCCACGAATCATTGTATCAGCTGGTGCGAAATCAGTGAGAAAAAAACATTACAGAGGATGAGAAGAAGTCAAGAAATATAAGCAAAATCAGAAAACGAATTTTAAAATAAGATGAGGAAATGCTGAATACCTAGCATAATATTTACAAATCAGAATGCCAGGGGCACCTGGGTGGCTCAGTGGGTTAAAGCCTCTGCCTTCGGCTCAGGTCATGATCTCAAGGTCCTGGGATCGAGACTCACATCGGGCTCTCTGCTCAGCAGGGAGCCTGCTTCTCCCTCTCTCTCTGCCTGCCTCTCTGCCTACTTGTGATCTCTCTCTCTCTCTGTCAAATAAATAAATAAAATCTTTAAAAAAAAAAAAAAAAAGAATGCCAGCTAAAATGGTATTCAATCAAAATGACACTATATACTACTCCAGAATAGCCCTAGAAATAAAAAGCCCTATCCAGTCTGCACAGGAGAGCATAAGAAACTCTTTATTATAATGAAGAGAACTTCAAGGGTTGAAATCCTTTATCTTTTTCAAGGGAGTATGTCAGAGAATATAAATGTATGTGCCATTACTTTGCAACATTAGATGGGAAACAGCATGAAAGCAAACCTCAGCCCGCAAGGCTCTAGTCCCTCAATCACATCCCGTTTCCCGCACTCATGGGAAGTGGCTATTAGTATCTTCAGTTTACATGTGCCATAAGTGAGGATCAGAGGGGTCTGTTTCCCCAAATTACACACAATTAGTAAACTGTCAAGAAAGATTTGATTCCAACGCTTCTGACTGTAATGCCAACACACTCTCAATTCCATGAACCCGCTTCCTGTCAATCCAAAACATCTTCACACCTTAACCCACTGAGCATTTACATCTTTTACACAATAAAAAATTACACAAAGGTATTTTATGTTCTCTTCCCTCAGATACTCTTCCATGCACACCAGATACATCATTAGAAAATCACAGTCTTCACTGTGAGTGTCCTAACTGCCCACCAGCTCCAAGTTCATATCTTCAAACATTAACTTGAATATCTCTCACCCCACACTTGACATGTCTAAATCATGCTAAAAGCTCCTACCACAACTTCTCTGTTTCTTTTAATTAAAGTGAAACATCTTTGACTCCTTCCTCCTCTTCCTATTTAGAATCTTAAGCCTTGGATTCTTCTCCCAGCATCTTTTAAAATCCATTCTTTCTTTTTAGTTCTCTCCAAACAGAGAACTCTCATCTCAATCAGCAGCTTCCAAACCAGGGATCCTGCCTTGAATCTCTCCCCCTTCCCACTCCCATCCCCAATCTATCAGTTCTCTATAGACTTTTTAATAAACTCTTTGAGTGGTTCATGGTTGGAAAATTCCCCATGGCTTCTTCCACTTCTGTTCATTTCCTCTGTCCAAGATGGCTGAGGCATTTCCTCTGTCCAAGATGGCTGAGGTTCCTCTTCTCAGCAAGGCCACTTCCTGCTCATCTTTTCTGTAAGCCTCTGCCATGAACTCCACACAATACTTGCCTACACACAAGGACTGCTTCCTTATCCCCCAACTGAGATCTTGTGGGTCTTTTGGTACAGGAGCCTGGTCTGCCTCATGATAACTCTATATTCTCCTTATTTTCTTTTTCTTTAGAATTTTAAATTATTCCTGATCCATGCATGAGACCCTATTTCTATCTTTCTTTTTTTTTTTAATATGATGATCACCTATGAACTTACTCTAGGTACTAGATCATTACCAATAACTTATATCTACCTATGTGTTCCTCCCCATGCCATCCTCTCGGTCCTCTCAGAAGACTATTGTCCTAGATTTTAAGTTTATCCTCTGGCTTTAAAACGCACAAACAAAACATGTATTTCAATACACACACCTATACAAATGCTTGCTCGTATGTGACAATTTGTGTTTGCTTATTTCTCTGACTTGTGTAAATTAGTACAATAATTTTGGGAAATAATTTGGCAATATCTAGGAAAATGAATACTCACACATCTTACAAATCAACAATTCTGTACCTTGGTATTTCCCCAAGAGAAACATTTGCACATGTGCCCCAGGAAGCAGGAATGACCACAGCAGCACTCTCTGCAAATTTGTTTCAAGTAGGGGGAAAAAAAAAAAGCCATCGGCAGAACAGGGAAACATAATTGCTACAGATACATAATGGAATCATGTACAGCAATGAAAGTCAGTGAACTACAGCTATATACAACATGGATGAATCACGGTGACATAATATTGGGAAGAAAAAAATTCCCAGAAGTCAATGCGGAGTCTGAGACCTTTTTTGCGAGATTAAAAACAAACTTTAAAAAAGTATTACAATCATTACTTAACCTTTGCAGTTAGAAAAAAAAAAAAAAAAACTCTTGAGAATTCATGACTTATCCCCCTAAACTAGACTACAAACTCGTGAAGGTAGAGCCATCTTTTTATTCTTATTTGTATTTCCCACAGTACCTAGACCAGTTCTTGAACAGATGGATGGTCATAAGTCATTATCCACTGAATGATCACTGAATGCTACCTAACCAAGTCATTTTAATCAAATTTGAATTTTCTCCTAATCCAACAGTTTCATGAATAAAGTCAAATAAAACTTTTACCTACTTATGCATTAACCTAATTCTGTTTCTGGGGTGGTACTACAGATCTCCAAGCACAAATACTTCATCTTAGAAGGACTTTATCCCTTTTCTCAGAGTACAGTGGACATAAGGTTAAAGCAACCTAGAGATGAGAAAACTTACACATTCCTGTAAAAGTTCAGCAGAATCATATCATACTATATACCAAGAGACATTTGATACACCACCATAATTTGAAACTGAAATATCCCAAAAGGAATCCATCGATTGCATGTATAATTGAGTTATCAACAACAAAACTGAAAAAAATCAGCAAAAACAGGATTTTTAGGTTTTCTAAAAGCAAAGATTTTAATTGAAATATTTGGTTTCCACATTGAGAAAAAAATTATTTTTTAGCGGGAAACACAAGAAACCCAGGGGTAAAAAAATAATAGGAATAATATTCCACCAATCAGGACCTTCCTCATAACTCAATGAGGACAAGGCATATTCTCTATAGGTGATTATAGGGGAGTTACACTGCAGCTTGCCTTCGACCTTGGGAACTCAGTTCACTCTGAGTTACTGTGAGGTCTTCTGTTTCATTTATTATTAGTCTTTGTATCTGCAATGCTGTAGCATTGGATAGGATTATCAACATTGTGAGCTTGCAGTACCTCAAACTAGAAATGCTTCCAAAAAACAAATGGGGGTGGAGGAGGGAGGAAAAAAACAAAACCAAGAGAAAAACAAAGTTAATGATATTAAGACGGGATATTTTTAAATTTTACCTTTGACAAAAGACTATACATTTACGAATTAGCTCCGTGATATACGACTATCCGCTAGCATGCAATTTTTTTAATTTAAGAAAAGATGTCAAAGCAAAAGTGTTTTTATTTAGGAAAAAAAATCACAAGTGAATATAACATAGAATTTGCTAAAACTAGTTCAATGTTTTAAAAAAGGAAATTCGTATGGAGAAAAAAAAACCTATAGGACTTTGCATCTGGGAGAAAGAAAGAATCTGGCAACCCAGTGGGTTCACTTAGTTTCGTGTCATTTGCTTCATGTCCATTATGTAATGTTTTCCCCAGCTTTGGGTCTCTATGTTTAAGCTACTGTTAGATATATCACAGAATTGCCACAAAATCGGTATCTGGTCATAACTTCCAAAAACAGCGTCAAAGGTGTCATGTAGATGTGCCCACAACAGTAGAGGCTTAAAAAAAAAAATCTGCTGGTGTCATTACTTCTTCCCGGCTTCCTCCCCAGGTCTCCCTTCCCCTCCTCCCCCAGCATCCCCGGCGACGATCTGCGGGCAGCTCCGGGCTCCATGCAGGGGAAGCACGTCCTGACTGCAATGCAAACGCTGTCCCGGTCTGAACCAGGGGAGGCGGACTCGGCCCTGGCTGGAGGTGTGGACCACAGCTGCAGGGAAGGCTGCAGGGGAGCCAGCAGCCGGTGGACAGGGGTGCCCCGCGAGGGCAGTCCGCAGTGCACGCGCACAATAAAACCCAATGCACAACTTCCCCAGCCGCTCCTCTCGGCTCCCCGGATTCGCTGGGAGGTGCGGCGTAGGCGTTAGCTGGAGCGGGCGCGGGCACCTGCGCTCTCACCGCGCGGGTTCGGTTCTCCGCTGACAATTACATCAGTCCTTCTCCCGGCCCCAGCTTCAATCCCCGGCAGCCTGGCGGAGCGGGGGTGCCCGGCTGCGCGGAGGAATGCGGGCGCGCGAGCCAGGAGGCCGGAATTCCCCAACAACGAGGGGGAAGGGAGGGTGGCGAGCAGGGGACCTTGACCCAGACGTCCCCTCCCACCTTGGGCTCCATCGCCGCCCCCGCCGCCGGGGCTCACCGGCCAGGGGAACCCCCAGGGGGCGGCGACGCCTCCAGGGCCCAAAGCCCGGCTGTCCACCCGCGCGTCCCTCCGAGTCCTCGGCCCTCCGGACGCGCACAATGCCCCCGGGCCGTAGTGCGGGCACAGCGGTGTCGGCTCCCAGGGTCCCCTCTGCGCTAGGACACCTACCTGGAAGGCGAGCAGCGGCGCCGCCGATTCTGCGGCGGCAGCGGCGGCAGCGGCGGGAGGCGGCCCTGGCTGGCGGGCGGACGGGCAGACGGGCGCGCGGGCCGGCCCGGGAGCAGAGGCGCGGGCGCCGCCTGCGCGGAGCGGCGGACTCCAGCACCCACAGCGGCGGCGGCGGCGGCGGCGCTGCGCCTCCAGTGGTCCACCGCGCCGCAGCCCCTCCTCTCCCACGGGCGGGGCGCGCTGGCGGGGCGGTGCTCCCGGCTCCCCGCCCCCGGCTCCCGCGAGCAGCCCAGGCCGGAGTGGCACCGCGGGAGGCGCAGGCTCCCGCTGCGTGCCCGCCCCCGCCGGCACCCTTCACCGCGCGGCGGAGAGAGCCTCGGGCCGGGTTCGCGGGGCCTCCGACGCGCGGGGTTCCACCGCCTGGGCTCACCTCCAGCCCGACGCCCGTGGGAACCCCTGGTGTCCAGAGATAACCGCCGTGGAGACCCCGTCCGGGCGTCTCCGGGCCTAAGAGCCACAGCAGCGCCCCCGCGCGCCCGGGCCCGCGGAGGTGGGCCGGCCGCAGTTCTCCAGGGCTGGCCCGGAAGGGCCCCGGCGTTGGGGGCCTGGAGCGCAGCAACTCCGAGCGCTGTGGAGGAGCGGATCAGAAGGAAACAACAGCCCGGCGGCCTCCCCGGAGGCGCTGCCCAGCCCCTGTCTTGGGCCGACGTTCAGGCTGGTCAGTAAACACACAGGACTGTGTGTGCCTGCCCGCACCAATCCCCCCCTCTCCCCGACTCTCCCACCGCCTAGTCCCTGACACTTCGGAGCCAAAACTTCCCTGGCCCAGAGAAACAGGTTCGGTGAAAAAAAAAGACCGTTGCTTAAAGCTCCACCGCACTACAATCCTTCCCACTCCCTTAAACTCTTCCACCTTTAGACCGTTCCCAGCCTATACCCTAGGGTAGATTAATCTGCAGGCAAATTTGTTCCAAGGACGGGGTAATTTAAATATTTGCACAGACGTTTCTTCTGTAAATGGAAGACTGAGGAAATGTCAAAAGTATTTCAAGACATTTCTGTCATCACCATTTTAAGGTGGGGGGGGGGGATCCAGACAACACTGATTGAGCCTAACATGAATTATTACTAAAACAGCGCTGGAGTGCTCTATGGGCTGTCTAGGCTTTCAGATTGGATGGGGCAGGGGGCGGGGGTGCCTTCAAAATTTGAAGACGTTGCTACCCACTGAGGTAACTCAGTGATGGTGTTTCACTGTTCTCATACTGTCCTATTATAAAATAATAGGTGCTGGACTCTGTGACACGTCGCAGTTTCACCAGAACTCCTTCCCTGTGAAGACAATCCCCTCAAGGGAAAGACTGGAACGCTGACCCTCCCTTCACCACCATCACCTTCTCACTCCTTCCATCTGAGTTCCACTGACAGGAACCACTGAAGCCACTCTAGCTAAAAAGAGGGGGAACGTCCAACCCCATATACAAGAAAACACAGAAGAGTGAAGGGCGATGAGAGAGAACACACGCAGAGTCCTTCATCTAAACGAGTACTTTTCAAAGTTTTTCGCTTCCAGGGACAGAGAACCATAAAGTACTGGGGGCGGGGGGAGAGGAGCTACCGCCACTTCAACGCGTTTTATCTTAGGAATCCTTGCACACTTTCCACTCTATTCCATAGTATCTGTGTGTTTTACTATTGCAAAAATAGGTTTAAATACCAGGAAAAAGTGTTCTTCCTGTCTCATTGATGAATGATCAAATACAGTGTGATGGCACTACTCCTATGGAAACGGGCAGATTCGAGAGAGCCGCCATTGCGTATCAAGGTGGCATGTCCACTCTACGCATCAGTATTTTGAAAATTCAGACTGGCGTAGTTATATGAATACGAATAAGAGGCTTTTCGCTGCTTTTTGACCTATGGCCGGGTTATGGCTCAAAAGTTGCCCAAGAGCAATGCTTTCGTTAAGTGTATATTCTTGCTAAGAGTTTAGGTCGTATGTTGGCCAAAAGGATCTCTGCTTTCTGATTTATTCCTTTTACTTGCCTCTAAGAAATACTTGTTCATGGACTTTTTCAGTGAAGGAAGTTAATGATATTCTTAAAATACTATTACTCACAAATGAACAGAGCTTCATATGAATCATAGTTCCCACCATCAATTCACTTCATACAACTCTCACACTTCATTTTCTTTCTTTTTTTTTTTTTAAGATTTTATTTATTTATTTGAGAGAGAGAGAGCACAAGTGAGGGGAGGGGCAGAGGGAGAGGGAGAAGCAGTCTACCCACTGAGCAGGGAGCCCGATGCGGGACTTGATCCCAGCACCCTGGGATCATGACCTGAGCTGAAGGCAGACGCTTAACCTACTGAGCCGCCCAGGAGCCCTCACACTTCATTTTCATTACAATTTTTCTATGGTGTACTATTTGGGGTTTCTTAGGAAGGATGACGTGCTAATGCTTCATTGAAAGATACAATCCCTGGGCATCAAGAGCAAGGAAAAGAGGACACATGACAGGGAAGAATGGGAAGCAAATAAATGATGATATGTTCCCAACCTGGTCTATGCTTCGTGAACCTGAAAAGACATAGTTGTTTGACCAGATAAAGTGTTTGTGGACAGGCTCTACAGAAAACTGCGCACAGGAACAGTCTATCAAAGTGAGGACCAAAGAAGAAACCTGCAATCTCCCTCTCATCTCCTATTTCCCATTGGTCAAAATTTATCCCACAAGTGGGTGGTTCACTACCCCAGCTTCCAGGCTGAATCATCTGACTCCTTTGGCAGCTACCTGAGCAGCAAATCCATCCTCTGCAACCATGCTATGGGATTTGTGCTGAATTGTTGTATAGACAACTTGGTTATGCTGGAAGCTGTGTTTCCCAGAATCCTCTTTTCTACTTTCCAGGTCTATATGTGTCTGGATGGATAAAACTGAAGTTGCTGGAGACTTGGCAGGCAAAAGCAAAGCAGTAGCAAATTACACCTGAAAGTTGTCGTTGACTAGACATGGCAAGAGCCAAATGTCCACGTGCAAGAGGGTTCCTGTTTGTTCTCAGTGGTCCATGCTCTGTGTTCTCCTTTGCCCAATAACTACGACCACAGTTGGGCTAACAGACTCTTTACAGACACTTCCAGAGGTGGCGGCTGCCAAGGCTACAACCTTCCATGGACCAACCCTCCTGATGGTCCCACTGCAGCGGCTGGATGTGCCCAGCTTCCAGATTTCACCAAACGCTTGGACTGCTTCATCTGTATGAGGGCTGGTCTCTGATCTTGGCAACCCCTTTCCAGACTCTTACTTCTCCAGCTCGTTCCACAAATGTAGAGGTCTAATTCCCATAGGAAATTCCTTATTCAACCTACTCACGGTGCTTCTGCTTCCTGGATTGAACGCTGTCTGCCAGAGGCTCAAGCTTGTGGCTGACCTGCCCCCCGGGGGCTTGCACTGGGTCAGTCACCTTGTAGGCAGTTGGGGCAGGGAGAGGAGCTCAGGAAACTGGAGAAATGTGAAGCTGAAAGAATCTGAAGAGGTACTCTAGCGATGTCCCTTATGAGCAACAAAAATACTCATGGTTTTACTTTGTATTTGTTCACTGACAGTATTTAGCCTTGAAAATACTTTTATTATTACTGAATTAACCTAGTGAATTACTCTCACAAAACGGAATGAGCGGTGGCTTTTTTTTTTAACCTTTCTTAAGACATCATTTTGGCTCCTTGAGTGGAAAACCATAAACCAACTCTCAGCTGGAAAATTCTGACCAGAATCTTCCCCCAGCTATGGAAGCACCCTACCTGAGTTTCCCACTTTTGTTATAAATGTGAACATAAAGATGGGCCTTCCCTTTGTAACTTACTCTCTGTGAAGTTGATTTTTTTAAACAAATTTACCATTTTACAGGACCAAAGGAACACAGTGAGAAAATCAAAAGGCAAACTCTTTGAAGCAATGAGTTCTTGCAAGAAGGGTGCAATGTTAGCTTCTGGGGTGAGGAGCCTTCATGTACTCTTAACTCTTAACCTTCAGCCTATTTGTCACACTCGGGACTGCCTTTGAACCTGTGCATACACTCCCTCCCTCCCCAATTTCTCGATGCTCCCTGAAAATCACAGATGCTGTTGAAACTTTTTCTGACCATGAATATTGCCACCAAGAGCAACTGGCAAGATCAGAAGCCAAACGGCCAGGTCCCGAACTCCATTTGGTCCTATATCCTTCATTCCCACGCTGTCGTGATCTGCCCAGATGAGCTGCTGATTGAGCCCAGAGACTACTGTTACATCCACTTAGGAACCTGTCATTCAGAGTGCTTATCAGAGTGCCTGAAAGGATAGAAAGAATTGGGATTTTGTTGAGTTTATTGGTTGCAGGCATTTTGGGTTTTTGGTGCCTCTTTCATTCATTTAATCCAATAAATATTTATTAAGTATCTGCTATGCGTTAGGCATTATTCTGGGTGCTTGAGATATGAGTGAGCAAAACAGAGCCTACATTCCAGCAGAGAGAGACAGACAAGAAACGACAGAACTAACAGATAAGTACATTACACAGCATATTAGAAAGTCTTATGAAGGGGCACCTGGATGGCTCATTCAGTTAAGCATCTGACTCTTGATTTTGGCTCAGGCCATGATCTCAGGGTTGTGAGATCAAGCCCCACAAGGAGGCCCTCACAGAGTCCCACCTACAGCCCAACTCAAGCCCACCTCGAGCCCCACGTGGAGCCCTGGGGCTCTGTGCTCTACAGGGAGTCTGCTGAGATTCTCTCTCTCCGTTTCCTTCTCCCCCTCCCCCTACTTGTGCTCGCTCTCTGGTGCGCGCGCTCTCTCTCAAAATAAATAAAATCTTTAAAAAAAAAAAGAAAAGAAAGCCTTAAGTAATACAAGAAACTGTAGAAGTTGAGCGCGTTAAGAGAAATGGAAGTGGGCTGCCATATTGTAATATTGAATAAAGTGGTCAATTGGGGCCTCGTTGAGAAGGTGGCACTGGAGCAAAGACTTGAAGGAGGTGAGGAAGTTAGTCGGGCACATGTCTGGGAACAGGAATTTTCCGCTCCAGCCAGAGTGACCAGACACTGCAATGTCCATGGAGTGGGCACACCTGGTGTGTTCCAGGGAGGGCAAGGAGGCCAGAGCGCCTGGAACAGAATGAGGGCAGGAGAGAATGTGAAAAGAGAGAGGTAATACGAGCCAAATCGTGTAGAACCTGTCTACCTGGCCATACCTATGGCCATAACCTGGCCATAGTGAGGACTTTGAATTTCATTCTGAGTGAGATGGACATTGATCACAGGTCCATGTAGCGGAGAAAGATGATTTGACTTACGTTATAAAAGATCCGGCTGCTGGGTCATGAATAGGCTGTTAGAGGGCAAGGGTGCTAGTAAGGAGGAGGCTGTGCCATCACTCTGGTGCGCGGTAACAGTGGCTCAAGGCCAAGTGGTGGAGCGGAAGGGTAAGAAGTGGTCAAATTCAACATGTGTCTTAAAGGTAGAGCCAAGTGGATTTTCTGATGGATTGCATTGTTCTTGCTGATAAGTGTTTGCATGAGTTATGAAAGGGTCTTATTTTTATTACACTATTCACTTAGTGAGGTTTTGGGGAGGAGACACAGGGCCCTGCTGCCTCTAGATACTGGGGGATGGTGATCACTGGCAAAGATTCTAATGCCTGAGGGTGACCAATGCCAGTGCTAACACTGTTATTTGCCCAGCAACACAATGGTGCTCTGTGATTTGGGCTTCTATAAAACACACACAGACACATTCAAACACAAGATTTGTCCACATGGAAAAGTGGAATGTGTGGACATATGCACAACAAACCCCTTAGGAGCACAAAAATTCAAAATGAAATTTCCCCCCGATGTCGTAGAATGACATTAGCAAAATGGAACCCACTTTGGGCTTCTTAGTCCCCTGCTTCCTATCCCAGTGCTTGGTTAGAAAAACAAGACTTTCATGTAAGCAAGCTCAGACCCAGAACATAGTTACTTAGCCCTCAGGCCTTTTGGGTTGACTAGATCCTTAAAATACCCTGGTTATTTCGTGAGTTCTTACACAGGCCTACGTGCTTTCCAGAGGAGCTAAGGGAGCTGAGAGTTCTCTAAGATAGTTAGCACAGTGATGGATGCTGCTAACCTAGAGCACGTGATATCTTTCTTCCGATTCCTTAAGAGGGTTATTTCTGTATATTTACCTGTAACCCTCCTACTATTACAAAGAATGGGGCATGTACCAAAGGTGTGGTGAGATGATTTAGCTGGTTCTCAGACATGCATTCAAAGACATTGATTCATAGAGTGAATCTCCCTTCCTTTCCTTTCCTTCCTTCCTTCCTTTTTCTTTTTCTTCTTCCTTTTTTTTGGGGGGGGTTGTCCTCAAGAAGCAAAGCTTAATTTGGTGCTTATATGTTTTTAATAGCTCTGTTTAACATTTGCAAAGCTCTCATTTTAACAAAAAGCAAGGAGATCCCAGCCTTGGGGCCTTTGATCTTAGTAGGATGGTTTTAGAATTGAATGATGTTTTATTTGTTGGTCTTCACTGTATTTATTTTTAGAGTTATTTTCTGTTTGTAGCTTGTGATACAGTTGTGATGCAAAGATTTTTTTTTTTTT
>CM052883.1:124003191-124091984 GCA_028534135.1 Potos flavus | reverse complement strand
TCTTGATGATTACAGCTTTGTAATAGAGCTTGAAGTCTGGAATTGTGATGTCACCAACTTTGGTTTTCTTTTTCAACATTCCTCTGGCTATTCGTGGTCTTTTCTGGTTCCATATAAATTTTAGGATTCTTTGTTCCATTTCATTGAAAAAAATTGATGGTATTTTGATGGGGATTGCATTAAATGTGTAGATTGCTTTAGGTAGCATAGACATTTTCACAATATTTGTTTTTCCAATCCATGAGCATAGAAGATGCAAAGATTTTTTAAAAAAGATTTTGTTTGGGGCACCTGGGTGGCTCGATGGGTTAAAGCCTCTGCCTTCGGCTCAGGTCGTGATCTCAGGGTCCTGGGATCGAGCCCTGCATCTAGCTCTCTGCTCAGCGGGGAGCCTGCTTCCCCCTCTCTCTCTTCCTGCCCCTCTGCCTGCTTTGATCTCTCTCTCTGTATCAAATAAATAAATAAAATCTTAAAAAAAAAAAAAAGATTTTATTTATTTGACAGAGAGAGCAAAAGAGCACAAGCAGGGGGAGCAGTAGAGGGAGAGGGAGAAGCAGGCTCCCCACTGAGCAGGGAGCCCAGATGTGGGGCTGGATCCCAGGATCATGACCTTAGCCAAAGGCAGACACTTAACTGACAGAGCCACCCAGGTGCCCCTAAAACTTGTTTTTAAAATGCATTCATTTGGGAATTTTTTTTAAGGGAAATCCATTCAGAAACACACTAGACAAACAATACCAAAGATGGTAAATAGATATGGCCCAAAAAAATCATTAGAGCAGTAAGAAAACTGAAAATTGAGAAAAACTGATAAACTGGAAAGAGCAAAGTCAGAAAGGCTGAACTTCTAAACCCAGTCTCAATCTTTTCTTGCTGTTTGACTTTGAACACTTTTCTGAACCTCTGTCTAAGCCCTAGATTCTTCCTTTATAAAAGAGTTGAAAAAAAATTCCAAACCTTACTAAGGTTGTGGTGAGGGCTGTCATGGTAACATATAAAATATGTCCTGTATAGAAGGTCCTGGACAAATATTTGGGTTATCTCTGCCTTCCAAAAGCCCATCCTGCCTTGAAGATGAAATACAAATGTCATGATCTTCATAAAACTTTCCCTAATCCCTGCCAGGTTTGAATGAGATCCTTAATCTCCACAAAGCTACTTCCTCTACTCTGCTGTTCTTATCAGTAGTCTTTATACTTGCCTTCTTCCCTCTACTTGGTTATAAGCTCCATGAGGGCAGCTCTTTGTCTAAAGCCTTGAATGTCATAGATGATTAATACATATCCAAGTAGCTTAATTCAATTAGTCGCTTCTTTGGTGATAAACTTGTGCCCAACAACAAGTACATTAAATCAACCTGTCTGCTGACAAGCACTGAGAAGCCTTGACTCATCAGTGCACAGCCTGAGAACCTTTACACACAGAAGGTACTGCCCCTAAACAGAAATCACTACCTTACACATAATATGGCCTATGCTGTTGAGATTAATAAAGTACAATTTACTTAAAAGTATGACTAAGTTCATTGTCAGTTTTGGTTATCTTTCCTCAACTGACACTTTCAAGAATGAGTCCACAAACTTTGGGTTTGTTTGCTTTTAATATTATGAGTCTTTGCACCGAGAGAGGTTAGGAAACACTAGATTAAGTGGCACATAAAAGCATTATATTGCCTTTGGTTTACACTCTCAAAGCTGGTATCAAGATATGTTTAGGTTGATACATCTCTTAATGGGGCGCCTGGGTGGCTCAGTCACTGAGCGCCTGCCTTCCGCTCAGGTCATGATCCCAGGGTCCTGGGATCAAGACCCGCATCGGGCTCCCTGCTAGGTGGGAAGCCTGCTTCCCCTTCTCCCACTCCCCCTGCTTGTGTTCCCTCTCTTCCTGTGTCTCTCTCTGTCAAATAAATAAAATCTTAAAAAAAAAAAAAAAATTGTACCATAGTATCAGACTAGTTCATGAGTTCTAAGCATTTCTTGCTTGATACACAGTATAGCAAAAAAAGGCTACATAGTAGGGTCAGGTGTCTGGCTAATACCAAAAGCACCAGCCGTATGTATTGCTATACAAACTACATGGGGCATTATTTAGATATAACATTCCAAGTTTGTTTTCTCATTTTACTACGTGGCCTACTTTGTAAAACATGCAGATAAGATATTCATCTGGCATAGGAGGAAAGAGGCACTGAATGTGACTTGCCCTTGGTCACCAGCCTTAATGGAAGTTCTAGAACACTGTTCTTGGCCTCAAATGCTTTCCCACTCCCTGACAAGTCACAGTGCCCTGGAGATCTAGGCAGGTATACAAATGGAGACCCACATACCATAGGCACAAATATTCAAGTTAGAAATCAAACAAACTATCTCATAAAATATGGTCTATTCTTCAATTTTAAGAATGATACCTTTGTCATGACCTGGAACATATTCAGAATTTTGAAAGCCCTTGTAGTTCTAACCAGATGACTTAGCAGTGCGGCAAAGTACAGCCCTGCCTCCCGCCCACGCCCCGCCCTCTTCTCTCCCCACTTCCAGCTCTACCGCATCCTGAGAGGATCCTGGGCTCACGCATGAGGACAATCCAGCCCCGACATCTAAACTCTGCTTATCCTTCCCTCAAACGGTTGCCCTTTGGCACAGGGTCCTGATTGTTCTGAGTGTGGTGTAGAAGAGGGGGCAAGGCTCTGGTGGGCATGCCACCTGGGGCCCGCATATCTTATGCTCGAAGGGTAGGTGCATGGCTGGAGGAGGACCAGAAGGGACCTCAAAATCACTGGGCCAGAGCAATGGCTCCCTCAGCTGACACAAGGACAGTTCTGATCTGCACTTAGAATTCTTTTTTAACTTCAGCATTTCCTGGGAAGAGAAATCCTTAAACCAGATGCCTCACTATGAGTTCGCAATCTTCCTACTTTATTATTAAACTCCATTTCATCATTACAGAACTGTAAAAATATTTAAGGCACTCTATATAGTTCAACTTGCAAAACAAACAAAAAAACTACTGCTTTAAATTGATTGGGAGATATGGATAAACAGTGATAGTCAAATTCTTCAATATAGGATACAGATAGGAGATTGCCAAAACTAATTGATAAAATACAGATTCTGGGTTTTTTTGTTTTGTTTTGTTTTTTTCTCCAAAATCTAACCCACAAACTAAACAGATGGAGACCAATTTCCCTTCAGGGAGGTAAGTCTTTGACATCTGAGGACTAAGTATATGTAGATGAGCAAAACAATATATCATACCCTCCAGGCTTTTCTTAAAGAAGAGGCCCAGAAATAAGTGTTAATACAGGGAAGTGTCCTGAATAAGCCTCTCCAAGACTCACCTTCCTTAGGTTTTCTCATTCCGATTCCCCCAGCGTATCTGCACTTGACTCCCAGGAATTTTGGCACAAACATAAAATTCTTTCCTTTGGTCCCATTTAGCAGAGCTGGCACACGCTGACATTCCCAAAATATCTCCATTGAAGAGTAAGGGCAAGGTAAATGGAAATAATTAACTTAAATACGGCCTTGCTTCCAGAATAAGGTTTCTGGTCCTCAGCTACTTGACTGCATTTTAACACCCACAAGTTATAATTTCCCAGGGAGCTCACATGGTTTTTTCCCCTAACGGCTCCCTGCCTCTCTTTGCTGGGGACATCCGCTTACCATCTCATCGTCCTAAACTCCCCAGCAATAATGTACTCATCCATGTGCTTCCATCCTGGGAACGAGCACGAAATACCCAGATGTATGGTCATGGATATCTTGGAACCTGTCACACAGACTGTGTTTTCAGCTGGAAAAAAAAATCCCTCGTGAAATCAATTGTGAGGATATCGTTGTCTGATAGATAAACTTCAGTGATCAACACTCTCTATAGGTGAAGAATTCGGAAGAGACTTTTCTCCTTTCCCCAAATACAGAGCCAGGAACTCTTCCATTATCAGCCCCCCACGAGGATATATTGACCACGGAACAATGCGCAGGCCTCAGCATAACATTAGTGGAGCCCGCAGGAGCCCTTGGCTTAAAATAGTTGAAAGAGAAATACTCTGAATTGCTGCGGCCAGGGAGGACATTTAACAGCATTATGAAAAACGTATAATAACCCTCTTTTTTTCTGATGAATCAGAATCTGCTTTTATGGTGGGATACAGTTGAGAACTGATCCGCAGAGTAGCCGCTAGCCACGTGTGGCTATGTAAATCGTAAGTGATACCAGGTAAAATGAAATAAAGTTTAAAACTGAGTTCCACATTTGCACTGGCCACATTTCAATGCTCAGTAGCCACATGTGGCTTGCAGCCACTCTTGGACAGCACAGAGAACATTTCCATCACCATGGCGAGTTCTATAGGATGACGATGACCCAGAAGATATTCTTGTACCAAAAAGGAATAAAATTTAACATGTGTTTCCTGTTACCACAATTCTGGGCAGAAAATGAAACTGAGACTCGGGAGTAAGATAAAAACTGCGTCTTTTGTTTACTACGTAATAGTTTTAGGACATTTTTCAGCATTTTGGAAGGAAGAACCACCTATTTAACAATCAATGGATAGGAAAGAAAATTTGTGCTTAAAGTGAACTTTAAGATGCATAATGAAGAATAAAAATAAATATCCCGATGTTAAAAAGTGAAGGCTTGACACAGAGTAATTCAGGTGAAACCAAGAAGAGAAAATTGGCAGAACCAGGAAAAAGAGATTAGACTAGACCAAAACAGGTTATGATTGTCTTAGTAGCTATATCTGGCTAAGAGATCTAGCAAGTTTTTCAGTAAGAGAGAACTATAAATTAATATCAGGAAACCAATACATGTCTTTTATAGTTGGCTACGTATAACTGTGCTGAATTACATAGTAAAATTGCATATAGTGAGAAAAGATATATGATATCAGAGTGTGTTCTTGGATGGCAAAAAGATCAGATGAGACATCTTTATGAGCATTGAAGCTATGAAGAAAGCAGACAAAAAATATAAGAAATCTTAGAAAGCAGATAGATCTACATTTAACGCTACCTGGCTTTAATTATTTAATTTATTTTATGTTACCTTTAATTATAGATTCCCTATGTCATATAGTTCAGATATGTAAGATATGGTTAATTCATTCATCCTTCCAAAGGTTTCTGTCTGGACAATTGATTCTTTTGAGGACTGGCTATTACTAGCTATAATTTGGCTGCTGTTAACCATTTACTCTCCTGTGCATATTTTAAACCTATTGCTGCAAGATGAGTCAGACACAAATCTGTTCCAGAAGTAGACTGGTCATGATGAAGGACCCAGAATTTGATTCACTGTAAGAAGCAGGGTAGTATTTTTTCTTTTCTTGAATAATGGAATCAAGAAATACACACAAATACACATGCACACACACACACACACACACGTACAATCAATTTTGAGGCCCCCCCCACCTCATGACATAACATGTTTCATAGCATATTTATCTTCCAATCCTCTACCCTTGATTTTAGGTAGACTTCAGCAAAACTACTACGTTGGCCTATGGTGAAGCAAAGACAAAGTTCAGTTTACATCAGTCTACGTGCCAAAGGGAGATAAGCAGAGTTTGATTAAGATGAGAAAAAAATAAATGTGTTCCTACCTGCCTCTCCAAGGATGGAGGATGCCTCTCCAACAAAGCCAAAACAATTAACAAGCTACCAGTTCTGTCCATCCCACCACTTTCTCACTATCCGTCAATGCCCTCCTGCTCTTCACACCTTTTTGCCCAGTTTCTATTCCAGGGCCCACCATTATAATTCTGTAATATAATATTTCCGATTCCTGTGCTGCTTTCCCTGATTAGCTAAATTCCAGCCCTGTAAGAACTCAACTACCCCACCTTCTCTTGTTTTGCATCTGAGCAGCTAAATGTGGATGGAGAAAGTTATACATTGGCTCCTTGGAATCTTAGACCTCAAAAGTGCCCTTTATGCAATACAGCCATCATACCACTTTCCTTATAGCTTTCTTTTTGGGTCTTAAAAATACTATTTCATGCTTTCTTCTCCATCCTTAAATCTGCTACATCATATCATGTCAAAACTCTCAGTTGATAATCTTGCTTCATTCTTTGTTAAGAAAAATAAAGGCCATCCATTAGGAACTTCTTGTTTTCCACATTTACCCATCTACAGTCCCTGATTCCCCCTCCTATCAGAGGCCAGTGCCTCCTGTGCTTTGAATCCCAAGTGCTCTAGCCACCTCAAGGACTTTGCTCCTGGAGTTATCAACCACTCCCTCTTCCTGGGATCATTTTTGACAATACACAAACATGCTCTAGTGTTGTCCATTCTAAAAAGATTTCCTTGATCTGACCACCTCTCCAGCTGCTGTATGCTTTTCTATTTCCTTTCATAGGTAAATTTCTCTACCTCTTTGCTTCCTATTTTCTCCATAGGTTTCTACAATATGGACTGCACCCTACACTCCAAGACTGCCCTTATTAATTATCACAGGTTGTTCTTAGTGACCTCAATGTGGTTAAATCTGATGCACACGTTTCTAGTTACATCTTACTTGACCTTTTAGCTGCATTTGACAAGTTCAGTACTTCTTCCTTAAAGCATTCAATTTTCTTTCTTGATTTCTGGGGATTTTCCTTCTATCCTTTTGACTCACTTCTCTAAATTTCTTAATGGCTCCTCTTTTACCAGCTTCTAAATCTCGGGGTTCTCTAAGCTTTAATCCAGGGCCCAGATGCTTCTCTTTTCTAGGTAATCCCTACAGTCCAAACTTCTCTGAGCTATAGACATTGTTTTCCAACTTCTGACTTAACATTTCCATTTAATATTTCCAGGCATTTCAAACTTAACTCGATGATTTTTGTCCTACCAAACCTCTACGGTTTCTTATCTCAGCAAATTATACCACATTCCACTTAGTTGCTCAAGCCAGAAATTTCATTCCTCATATCTAATCAGTTGTCAAATCCTGTTGTTTTTACTGTCAAAATGTGTCCAAAATGTCAGTTTGAAGCTGTCATTTCTTTTCTTCTCTCACTGGAAATCATACAAAAGCAACAAGGAAGGAAGGAAGGAAGGATGGATGGAAAGAAGAAAGGAGGGAGGGAAAGAAGGAAGGAGGAAGGAAGGAAATAAGAAATCCACAAGCTGTATTTCTCATTATACTAAGGAAACAGGTAAGATCCCAAACCATAAAACAAGTGGAATTGTTCCCCCAAAGCAGGGGAGAAGATGGGGTGCACACTTAGCAAAAGTGGCAAGAGTGTTTATAGATATAAATCTTAGAGACAGCAAAGAATGTTTCTTAAAGGTGACGAGCACACTTTTTTTTCAAAATTGAAATCCATTGTTTATAACATTAGGGACAAGGTCCACATGCTGGCCATGAGAGTGCCCTGTACCTGGGTTGGTTCTGAAAAGCAGGGGAAGAGGATCCAAATGAGGAAGTATAGAGACAAGCTATATTTACAGGAAGCAGTCTGTCTCTTTCGCAGAGCAGGATAAAAAAATGCATCATGAAAATTCACTGCCTATCACCATTGGCTGAGGAGATGTAAAGGCTAAACAAAATTACACAAAATAAAGGTTATAAAAAACATTTCATCTGGCCTGATCTTTCTTGCAAGTATAGTAGTAGCATAGAAAAACTCAGTTGCTTCAGAGACACATAATCAAAATGGAATATGCACAGCATCTTTACAAAGTTGCTACACAAACAAAAGAAGAAACAAAGGGTTCATAAAGCACACCTGCCAGAAAAGTGTTTCCGTAGAGCAGATGAAAATTATGATCAAACATTTTACCATGAATCTTAAGAATGGAACGAATGAATTTCCTCTATAAGGAAAAGCTGTAAAGCAGAGATACAAGAGCTCATGGAGCAGATGTTAACACAACAAGAAAAAACGAGATGATAGAGCACATGGAAGAGGAGAAGAAAAAAAAATGTAACCATCAGGAAAATGGGAAAAAATACATGGGCAAATACATCCTGCTGAAAATAAAGGAAAGGACATAATTGCATGGAAATGAGGAAGTAAACAAAATGAAATGGAAATTTTAAAAATTTTTTAAAGGATTAGAAAGCAATGATAGATATAAAAAGCAACAAAAGACAGCCAATTGCATAACTGAAGTGCGAGGAAAACAAAGATAAAAAAATACTACTTACAGACATAACTATAGAAACTTTTCCTAAAATAAAGGAATACTTGAACCTACATCATGAAAGGACTCAATATATTCAAGGAGAAACTCCCCCAGAACAGACGTAGCCTTTTAAAGTTGCTAAATTTTAAAGAAAAGGAAAATATAAAGCTAGGTTTAGACTTCTACATAATCATATTCAATGCTATAAGGACTTCAAAGGAAATTAGCATCCAAAGATGCTATCTAATTGTTGCTCAAATGTAAAAGCACAATGTTTTGAGCATGCATATTATTCCCGTGAGTATTACCTAATGATTCTATCAGATGACAAGCATAGGTGAAACAAAAGAGGACCTGAGAAACTACTACAGAGGACTGTCAGGGAGCAATGAATAGATTTATCTAAGAGTAAAACAGTATGGGGATTAGGGTAACAGAACAAAATATAAATCTTATATGCTTGACAATGCAAAAATGAAAAACTAACAAGAGCCACAAGGCGGAAAGAAAAAGTAAATTGCATAATAATGTGCCGATTTCCTTATCTTTAATAGTTCAAAGTCAATGGATAAATACAATATAAAATTGTGTAGTAGAGAAGAAGTAGGGGGTGGAGGAGAAAATATTCATTTAATCAATGCTTATGGTAGGAAAATAGTAAATATACCTACAAACAAAGGATTGGGGCATTATATAGAGTTATATTGTAAAGATAATAACTAGAACAACCCAAGTCTTCCTATTTAGCAGAAGAAATACACAAGGAAAAAAATCATAAGAAACTGACTACTAGTGACTTATTTTTTAAAATATGAAAAAGTAATTTCAAAGGTAACATTAAAAAATTAGACTAGGGGCACCTGGCTGGCTTAGTCAGTACAGCATATGACTCTTGATCTCAAGATTGTAAGTTTGAGCTCCATGTTGGTTGTAGAGATTATTGAAAAACAAAAAATAAAAATAAAAACAAAAAATTGAAACCAAATATATCTGTTAAACTCATATCTTAAAAGAAAAGTACATTTTGATTGTATCATAGAGCAAATTCAGTGCTGAATCAAAGGGATATACCTAAAACAAAGTAATTTAGTAAAGGTAAAAATAAAAGGATAGGGCAAAGTAAATTACACAAATGTAAACAAAAAGAAACAGAGATGGTGATCTTATACCAGAAAAGGTTGGATTCAGGCCGAAAACTATCAAATGAAAAAAGTAGAGCCCTTTATAACATTCCAGGGTACAGTTCATAGGAAGAAATGAATAATTTATATCTGTTATCAAATAAAATAGCATTAACATTTATAAAGCAAAAATAGAAGGTGATGTAATAAGAAATGGAAACACATTAGTGGTGGGAAATTCATCACTGCAGTCCACAACAGATCAAGAACACAAAAAATGAAGGGTGCCTGGGTGGCTCAGTGGGTTAAAGCTTCTGCCTTCTGCTCAGGTCATGATCTCGGGGTCCTAGGATCGAGTCCTGCATCCGGCTCTCCGCTCCGCGGCAAGCCTGCTTCCCCCTGCCTCTCTGCCTACTTGTGATCTCTCTCTCTGTCAAAATGAATAAATAAATTTTTAAATATTTTATTTATTTATTTGACAGAGAGAGAGAAAGAGATCACAAGCAGGCAGAAGCAGGCAGAGAGAGAAGGGGAAGCAGGCTCCCTGCTGATCAGAGACCCCGATGTGGGGCTCGATCCCAGGACTCTGAGATCATGACCTGAGCCCAAGGCAGAGGCTTTAACCCACTGAGCCACCGAGGCACCCCAAATAAAAATCTTTAAAAAAAAAAAAAAGAAGACAAAAAAACGAGTAAAATTATAGCACACTTAAATAATATCATGAGATAGTCCTTATAATTAAAACAAAATATATCCTCAAGTGTCCATAGGAAATTAATAAAAATTGACTGTATTAATCCATAAAGAAAATCTCAATAAATTGCAGAAAGGAAGAAGTTGGACAACATTGATCACAATGCAGTAAGAGTAAAAATTAATAGCAAAACTAGATTACACAAACTTCTACCACTACTATTACCTAGAAATTTGAAAAGAAGGAGCTCTCTTAACTCTGGGTACTAATGAAATCAAATGAAATTTGGATGCTGTATAGGAAATAACAATGAAAAGCTAAATCAGAACCAATGAAACATAGGTAAGGCAGGACACAAAGGTAACTTTATAGTTGCAAAATACTTCCATTAACAAAAAAGAAATAACAAAAATATATCAATAAGTTAGAAAATCAAACACAAATTAATCTTAAGGAAAGAGAAGGATTGACAGCGATAAGTCAAAAATTAATAACTTTGAAAATGTAAGGATAGTAAAACTAATATATATATGCAAAAGCTATTTTTAAGAAAAACATAGTAACAATAGCATATAAACTTAATTAGTCTTAATAACAAACAGAGAAAGCATAAATACAAAGAATAAGACATGAAAAGAATTGACTTATGCAGAAGAAATTAAGAGTCATGAATCTGCTTAACCCTATCAGAGACAACTTTATAATGTATGAAAAGAAAGTTGAAAACAAGGATGCATAGATGAATGGACATTTGCAAAGAGGTTATAATCCTTATTTTATCAATAAGGACTATCTTATTCATGATATTATTTAGGTGTACTATATAGGCAGGTAAACATAATTTGCCAAAACTAACTGCAGAAGAGACAGGAAATTTGAATAGACCAATTCCCTACAGAAGAAATAATGCAGTGAAAAACCTACTTCTCTTTTCCCTTCTCTTGATAAAAAAAATCAGGCTCACAGATTTCATAGAAAATTCAGAGGAAAATAGATAACTCTAATGCTATCTAAAATGTTTCAGAGCATTAAAGCAAGGAAACCCCCTAAATAAATTTAATGAAATGCAATGATTGCATTAAAAAAGACACACAAATCAATCTCACTTATGACTCTAGGTGCAAAATTCCTTTAGAAAATTGTAAGTAGAATTCAGTAGTGCAATATGATTATAATATACCAGACCAAGTAAGGTTTATTCAAAAAATGCAAGGATAATTTAATATTAGAAAATCTAAAACAGAGTCATTTGTTACATTAATAAATGCAAGGATAAAAGTCATAAAACAACTTTTATATATGCCATTAAGGCATTATTAAAGAAAATAAACTTCCTAACAATATAGGAATAGAAGAGCATTTCCTTAACATAAGATATAGTTACCTAAACCCTAAAGCTAGCATTTTGCTGGATAAGTAAATACTACAAATATCCTCACTTAAGTCAGGAAAAACTTAAGGATGGTTTAGAGGTTAATACTGATCATTATTTAACATTCCTTCAGAGTTACTAGCTAATGTAGTTAGAAAAAACAAGAGATATGGGGTCCCTGGGTGGCTCTGTCCATTAAGCACCTGCTTTCAGCTCAGGTCATGATCCCAGAGTCCTGGGATCAAGCCCCACATCAGGCTCCTTGCTCAGTGGAGAGCCTGCTTCTCCCTCTCCCTCTCCTCCTCCCCCTGCTTGTGCTCTCTCTCACTCTCTCTCTGTGTCAAATAAATAAATAAAATCTTTTTTTAAAAAAAGGAAAAACAAGAGGCAAAATGTGGTATAATTATCATAATTTACAGATGATATGATTGTATACTTGGAAAACCTGAGAAAATCTTATAAACAGTAAAAGAATACAATAAAGTAAGTTCTTAACTACAAAATTAGTATACAGCAATAAACATATACATCACTCTCCCTAAACCGGTCAGAATGGCAAAGGGATGGAGTTACACTGATTGTCATCGCAACAAGGCCACACCTGCAGTCATGGATGAGGTAAATCCCGCTCAAACACTATGGGCCAGTTTCCCCCAAAGAAAATGTAAGTGCTGTCTGAAGGGAGAAGGAGGAATGGATGCTGGGTAGGCAATAAACAAATGTCCACTCAGCCAAAGGAAGATTAGATATTTTCGCTCTTGACATTAGTAACTGCTATTAATCTCCTCTCGTAAGACGGAACAATAACCAATAGTATAGCGGATACTAAACAAAAATGTTTAAAGAGAAACTAGCAAGGATGGTAAGGGTGCTGGGTTTTGTTTTTTGTTCCTCCAGCAATATGTAAAATGAAATAATGATTCTCAAATCCTGATAAATCATAAAATGCTGTTATTCCTTTCATCTTCCTTCCTCCTCTCTCCTGTTCCTTATTTTCTTTTTTTGGCACAAAAAATTATCCAGAATAGTTCTCGAAGAAGGGGATATTAATTCATCTGGGCATATGTGTATTAATGGCTTCTGCTACAGAGTTATATAAAGAATGCTGAATATATGCTGCTTTGAGGTCAGTAACTTTTTTATATACATCATCTGGTTTATTGTAGATTATTGGATCCCAAATGCCTTACTCATTAACAGGAGGCTCATATATTTCAATTACTCTCATTCTCCTCGGATGGTTTAAAATAATATATACATTTTTAAAGCCTAATAGCTATCTCTTATACTTTTATCCCAAATGGCTTTTGCAATGGCAGTAGTTGTATTGATTATGTATTCATGACTTTCAAATACACAGATTATTATAATTGTATTTAGAAGGATACTTTGGAGAAGCATTTTTTATTTTTTATTTTTTTATTTTTTATTTTTATTTTTTTAAAGATTTTATTTATTTATTTGACAGAGAGAGATCACAAGTAGGCAGAGAGGCAGGCAGAGAGACAGGGGGAAGCAGGCTCCCTGCTGAGCAGAGAGCCTGATGCGGGGCTCGATCCCAGGACCCTGAGATCATGACCCGAGCCAAAGGCAGAGGCTTTAACCCACTGAGCCACCTAGGCGTCCCTATTTTTTAATTTTTTTTTTAAGATTTTATTTATTTATTTGACAGAGAGAGAGATCACAAGTAGGCAGAGAGGCAGGCAGAGGAAGAGGGGGAAGCAGGCTCCCTGCCAAGCAAAGAGCCTGATGTAGGGCTCAATCCCAGGACCCTGAGATCATGACCTGAGCAGAAGGCAGAGGCTTTAACCCACTGAGCCACCCAGGCGCCCCTGGAGAAGCATTTTTTAAAAAAATAAGTTGCTTTGGGTATCTGAGAGATGATTGAGAATTTCTTCTTCAGAATGGATTATTCCTCACTAGATTAAAATGCAGTAACTGTGTAAGATAGATTGAAAATAGATTTATGTTCCACAATTGACTTGACTGAATTACAGTAATATAGCAGTGGAGAGATGACAGGTATCATTTGCGTGTAGGAAGAACATGGTAGCATGTTTTGATGGATTTCATCGTGACGTTTATCTCTAGCAAGTATTACTGGAGTTGGGATGAGAATCTTAAAAGTTCTTACACCCGCCCAGCTTTATTGAGATATAACTGACATATAACATTGTGTAAGTTTAAGATGTACAATATGATGATTCAATATATGTACATATTGTGAAATGATTACCACAATAAAGTTAGCTAACACATCCATTACCTTACATGGTTATAGTTGGTGTGTGTGTGTGTGTGTGTGTGTGTGTGCGTGTGTGTGTGAAAACTTTTATGATCTATACTCTCAGGAACTTCCAAATACATGATACAGCATTGTTAACTACCGTTACCATTTAAAAGTTCTATTAAGCATTAATATAATTATTAAGGTAAAAGGATTAAAGGAAATCTTGCGTTTATAGTAATAATTAAGGAAAATGAAATAAATACACGAGTTTGTGAAAGCATATAATTTAACTGTTGCTTGCATTTTGACTTAAACTTTAAACAACAAAATGAAAGCTTCACAGAAAAACACGCATTTGTATAATATTATATTATTATATATTTATAACACAATGCGTGTACCAATTTAATCAATTAAAATGACTATACTACTGTTTCAAATGCAGAATATAAAAATTACTGTATGCCATAACATATACTAATATGATTCAGATTCAGATTGAATAAAACTTCAAATTTAAAAAAAAATTTAAATATTTTATTTATTTATTTACTTGTTTGTTTTAAGATTTTGTTTATTTGACAGAGAGAGACACAGCAGAGAGAGGGAACACAAGCAGGGGGAGTGGGAGAGAGAGAAGCAGGCTTCCTGCCGAGCAGGGAGCCCGATGTGGGGCTTGATTCCAGGACCCTGGGATCATGACCTGAGCCGAAGGCAGACACTTAATGGTCTGACCCACTCAGGTGCCCTAAATAAAACTTTTATTTTTATTTTTATTTATTTATATTTTTTATTATGTTCAGTTAGCCACTCTGTAGTTAACACTTCTATTTTTAAAGTGATGTAGACACTACTTCCTGTCCCTTGTCCCTTTCAAAAGCAACATAAGAATAGATAATGACAAACACATTTAGCTTAAGCTAAAATAAGAATATGTTAAAACAATCAATTATTTCTTGAATAGTTAATGCAAACACTTTATAATATCCAAAAGCTAGGAAAGAATATCAAGTAAAAATACATCTTTCTCTTTCCTGCTGCCAGTGTCCAATTCTCCTCCCTGACAGAAGCACTGGCACCAGTTTCTTGTGTCTTTCTAGAGCTGTTCAACACACAAAGAAGCTAATATAATAGTAGAAATTATGTAACAGTATCATTACCCTGAAGTTCAATACTGAAGTTTTTAAGTTGAAGAATACCTCCTGGGGTGTTATTAACGTTCCATATCAGTGCCTGTAGAAATACTGTATTCCGCACCATAATTTGTTTAATCAATTCTCGAATGAGTCAGAGTTCTCCAGAGAAACAGAACCAATACTGTAGATATGTAAACAGAAAGACATTTATTTTAAGGAATTGGCTCATGCAGTTATGGAGGATAGCAAGTCCAAAGTCTGCATGACAAGTTTAAAGGCTGGAGACTAGGGAAGAGGCAATGTTGCTGTTCAAGTCCAAAAGCCATCTGCTGATAGAATTCCTTCTTGTTCAAAGGAGGTGAGTCTTTTGTTCTATTCAGGTCTTCGGTGATTGAATGAGGCCCGCCCACTTTATGGAGGACAATATGCTTTACTTAAAATCCAGTGATTTAATGAAAATCTCATCTAAAAACACCCTCACACAAACATCCACGATAATGTTTGACCAAATATCTGGGCACCATGGCCTAGCTAAGCTGACATATAAAATTAACTATCAAAGGTGCTTATTGAATTTGTTTACGATTTTTAGCTAATATAGTGCATATCCTAATACATAAATTAATTCACAAACATGCACGTATATCTATAAAATAAATTCCCAGAAGTGTAATTGCTAGTCTATAGGTGTATGCTTTTAAAAATTTTGATAAATATTGACATATTGTCTTCCAAGTGCTTGCACCAATTTAAGCTTACAAAGGATGAGCTTACAAAGAGTGCCTTTCCAACATAGCATATTAGGAAACTATTTGATCTCGGCTATTTTAATAGGTGTGGTGTGAGTTAGGTAACTAATGAGAAGGCATTGTATGCATTTAGCCAGGATGGTGTTCCCCATGGCATATAAAGATTCAGGATAATGTTGGAATGAAATGTAGAATGCAATTTATTTTAGTATTAACATAACTAATGTAGGATAAGAAATAGTATAGTAATCAGTATTATTTCTTTATTTAATTATAAATGATCATCGAAATCATAAACTTCATAACTGTCATATGCTGAGATACCATGTTAATCACAGGTCAGAACTCTGGTGACACCGGGTGGAAATGTCCAAAATAATAAGTAATGAAAGAGTTGATTAGCGATAGGGCCAGCTTTGAGCATTTGTTTTTGTTGAAAATATGTTCTCCATTTCATTTACTAATAAATCATATGATTTGGTCTCTTTCCATGGGTGTTTTAAGTCATGATACATAAAAATCAGAGTCTTATTTTTTTAGTTACAAAAAGCTCTGTTCATCAAAAAATGCACTTTCTGTTCACAGAAACAGATGGTATGTAATATTTGACCTTCTCAGAGAAGATAGAATTGAAAAGTACATGAATAAGAGTATAAACACATGCATTTTGAAATGCTAAGGTGAATACACAATTTCTAGTTAAAAACTTCCTTAAAATAGAGTACGCCTCTCATCAAATGTAGGCCTTGTCTTTAGACAATGGGTCTGAAAGAAGATAGGCACCTTGGAACGAAGGAAATCATTCATCAAAGTACTCTGCTTTTCTTTCAGATCTCTTGTGGAAAAGAGGAGAAAAATAAGACAGCAGGGAATAAAGAACTCAAACTGTAGCTATCAAGGTTTCTTGATGTAGTAGACATAATTATCAAGGCTTCTTTGTGTAGTAGGAACACATTAGGTTGGCTACCCAGCTCAAATGGCCATATTTGTCCTACTCATCTCATCCTTCCTTTGTGGGAATGGTTCATCCTTTCTATGCTCTCAACGGGGGTTTTATCCCATCACAGACTGACCCCCACCTCTCAAAAAGATATCCATATAACTAAAAAAGAGTTAATCACAGGACACCCCTTTGGCCACTGTGATTGGTCAAGGCATGAGTGTATGGTTTAGTTTATGCCAATAAGTGTCATTCCCTGATATTTTCCAGGTCGGGGCTAAGAGGAAGGACCTCTATTTCTGTTTGGTTGCTAAGCTATCAGGATGATGAGCGTAGTTTCACTGGAGGCCGTTTCTAGTCTTATGTGGAAATCAGGTCTCAAATCATAAAGCTAATAATCAGAAAGAAGCAGATTCAAGATATGGAGAGAGGAAGAAAGGGAGAGAGAGAGAAAAGAAATTTAAATCATCATCTCACACCCATTGGGATGGCTGCTAAAACAAAAAACAAAAAGACCCCAAGAAAAAAACAAAAAATGTGTTGATGAGAATGTGGAGAAATGGGAACTCTTGTGCACTGTTGGTGGGAACAGAAAATGGTGCAGCCACTACAGAAAAGAGTATGGCAGTTCCTCACAAAAAATTAAATCTAGAAATACCGCATGATTCAGGAATTCCACTTCTGGGTATACACCCAAAGGAGGTGACAGCAGGGACGTGTACAGATATTTGCATACCCATGTTCATAGCAGCATTCCTCCAAACAGCGAAGGAATCCGAGTGTCCACTGACGATGAGTGGATAAACAAAATGTGGTGTACACATACAATGGAGTATTAGTCAGTCTTAAGATAGATGGAAATCCTGACATATGCTACAGCATGGATGAACTTGGAGATCATATGTGAAGTGAAATAAGCCAGTCTCCAATGGACAAGTGCTACATATGCTACTTATATAAGATACTTGGAGTAGTCAGATTCATAGAAACACAAAGTAGAATAGTGGTTGGAAGGGATTAGGGGAAGAGGAAAATGGGGAATTGTTCAATGACAACAGAGTTTCACAAGATGAAAAAGTTTTGGAGATCGATTGTACAACAATATGAATGTACTTAACAATACTAAACTGTACACTTAAAAATGATTAAGGTGTGAGTTTTATGTTAGTGTATTTTACCACAACTGGAAGTTTTAAAATTTAGCAAACTCTTAAAATAGTTGGAAGAAAACATAAGTAAAAATCTGTTTAATGTTGGGGTGCCTGGGTGGCTCAGTCGTTAAGCATCTGCCTTCAGCTCAGGTCATGATCCCAGGGGCTCAGGTCATGATCCCAGGGTCCTGGGATCGAGCCCTGAATTGGACTCCTTGCTTGGCAGGAAGCCTGCTTCTCCCTCTCCCACTCCCCCTGCTTGTGTTCCCTCTCTTGCTGTTTCTCTGTCAAATGAATAAATAAAATCTTAAAAAAAAAAATGTGTCGGGCGCCAGTGTGGCTCAGTGGGTTAAGCCTCTGCCTTCGGCTCAGGTCATGATCTCAGGGTCCTGGGATTGAGCCCTGCATCGGGCTCTCTGCTCAGCGGGGAGTCTGCTTCCCCCTCTCTCTGCCTGCCTCTCTGCCTGCTTGTGATCTCTCTCCTCTCTCTCAAGTAAATAAATAAAATCTTAAAAAAAAAAAATCTGTCCAATGTAAGTATGATGTTAAAAAAAGTAAAAACCATAAAAGAAAATGTCTATATACACAAAGAATGTGTTAATGCTGCTTATCTGCTGTTCTTGGCATTATGACTCCTTTTTTCATCTTTAACAAACTATTTTTTCTGTAATGAACATGATTGATTTGCATAATTAGGAAATCTGATAATAAGGAAAATGAATGAATTAGGAAAATGAATTAGGAAAACTGTTTTTTTCCCCTCCATCCTGTCATTCACCAAAGATTGTGAAGAATTACGAAATTCAATGTTGGTGAAGGTATAGAAACAGGTACTCGTATACACTGCTCATGGAAGTATCATTTGGTACAATCTTTCGGAAAGGCAATTTGGTCACATATATCAAAAGCCTGAAAAATATGTGTATTCTTTGATCCATCATTCTGCATATGACAATTTATCTTAAGGAACTAGACCTGTAGCCTAAATGTTTAGCTACAAGCTTTTTCATTGTCTCACGGTGTCAGCTTGGTTCATAATAGTAAGAAATCAAAAATAAACTAAAGATCCAACAATAGGACAATGATTTTAAGTAAATTACAGTCATATTTATAAGATATACGTTGTAGTCATTTAAAATTACATTGCAGAAGAATAATAAACAACATGGAATAATGTTCGTTATACAGTGAAATTTAAAAGTAGGTTTTAAAATTGTATTAGTATGGTATCACTTGTATAAAATATGATCTACATATTACAAATAATATATAAAACTAGAAAACAAGACTAAAAAGGCATGCATTAAAATGTTGACTGTGTTTTTTTCTAATGGATTATACATGCTTTCTGGCATAGTGTAGTAAGTGAAATGTTAATGGAGCCTCCAAAGTCAGCTAGGTCCAGAAGAATGGGGTAGGATTAAAGAAAAAAAAGATCGAAACTCATAAAATTTAATTTGCTCATTTTTATAATATGTTCAAAAATTAAAACACTCCAAAGTTCTTTTTCTCTGGTGTTCTCCTTAAGAGACACAACACATATGAAAGAAAAGAAAATGAAGTCATCTTATTACCTGGAAAAACAGAGTGACTTTACTGACATTTCTGCTAATCGAAGTTAAGATTTAAATATGACTTTCATGCTACAATGAATAGAAATATGAAAAGATTATAAAGTTATCTGAAGGTAAACTATTTTATTTTTCACTCCATTTCAATAATTGCCCTGTTTCCATAATTTCCACCCTATTTTCATAATCACCATTTTTTGTTCTAACCCCCTTCTTAATCCTCATTTTACTTCCAATTCTTTCTCTATGAATATTTTTAGTGTATATACTATGTGCCCAGTGACACACATTTTTCTACCCTATAACCATCTGAAAATCCACTTTTTTTTTTAAGATTTTATTTATTTATTTGACAGAGAGAGAGCGAGAGAGAGATCACAAGTAGGCAGAGAGGCAGGCAGAGAGAGAGGGGGAAGCAGGCTCCTCATTGAGCAGAGAGCCCGATGCAGGGCTTGATCCCAGGACCCTGAGAAGGCAGAGGCTCAACCCACTGAGCCACACAGGCATCCCTGAAAATCCACTTTTTAAAAGTGACTCATCTGGACAATGAGAATTAAACACCACGGAATAATTTTGTGTTGTACCTGTGATTCTACTTACACAAGCAGATGGAAACTCTTTGGAAAGGTCTTTGACACTTCTCTTTAAACTAATGGGAACACTACCTGCATAAATCATTAACAGAGAAGAAAAAAATGTGTCAATCTTTAGTTGGCTCCTTTGGAACTGTCCTAGAATATAAAAATCAATGTGATACCAGAGATTACATGAATAGATCTAAAATCTCATGGAATGAGAAAGATTCGAATAACCCCAATTCTTAACTAGAGCTAGGGATACGACCTTTAAAATGAAAGAGCTGAAGTTAATTCATATTTCAAACTATAACAAGGTTCACATTGCTGATTTCTGAGGTCTATGATTTGACGAAACTCATGTTCTGATTATCCAAAACACAGAAGATACCAATTATCACGGTGGAGCCATCAGCTACCACTTCTACATCTTGTCAAAAAAATAAGGGCACTGGGACGCCTGGCTGGCTCAGTCGGTAGAGCATGTGACTCTTGATCTTGGGGTTGTGAATCAGAGTCCCACATTGGGTGTGGAGATTACTTAAAAACAAATAAGGGCACATATGCAAAGGCTGAAAAATGACCAATAAAGGACCAATTTTGAAAACAGAAAAGAGATTAGGCAAATATGAAACAACAAGCTTAATGTCTTTGTTTAAAGAAGACCCTTGAAGCATTAAGTTACAGCATTCATACCATATTTTATCTCAGTAAAGAAAAAAAATGGAAATAAGGATACGTGCTTCGTAAAACAGCACATCACATTTATATAATTTAAACAGTTTAAAAAAGTGATATCCAAGACTACCTACTTTGGCAGAATTTTAAATCTTTTTTTTCCAGATTTTATTTATTTATTTGACAGCGAGAGAGGGCCACCAAGCACAAGTTGGGGGGTGGGGTGGGGTGGGAGGGAGAATGGCAGGAGAGGGAGAATCAAGCTCCCCGCCAAGCAGGGAGCCGGATGCAGGGCTCCATCCCAGGACCCTGGGATCACCCGGACTGAGCCACCCAGGTACCCTAAATTATCATTTCCTTAACCTAAACATTTACCTGTATGGCCCATGGTCTGCTAAAAATAGATGTTAACAAACGAAATAGCGCTAATTTATGTTACTAAGAATCAAACTGCACTCTGTGTCTGCAAAAAATGACTTAATCTACAAACAATGCTTGGGGGTAAAGGATTTATAGCAGTTTTTCAAGTAGGAGTGGTTCCAAATACTAGCTTTTCCCAAGATATTTCCCCAAGGACTTCCTATAAGAGAACTTCAATTGTTGTGTAAATGGAGCAGAGGATCGCCTATGCAGTTGATTCAGTAGGGTGCCAAAAGCATCTTTCTTACTAATGTCAATAGATTTGTTGCTTTCCTTTCACCATTCTGTGGAAGTGCTCTGTTGTAGTAAGCCTCAAAAAAACCAACGGTCTCTTTCTACTGCACTCTTTTAAGAATGACACGTTCCATCCACACACCCCAGTGAGAATGAGTTACTCTCTTGAGAAAAGAGGAGCCCTGTAATGAGTACCCTGGACAAGGTATCCCTGGGAGGCAGGGGTTGAAAGAGGGAGAAAATTGGGACCCTTGGGTGGCTCAGTCAGTTGAGCATCTGCCTTTGGCTCAGGTCGTGATCCTGAGGTCCTGGGATCTAGTCCCGAATCAGGCTCCTTGCTCCAAGGAGAGCCTGCTTCTCCCTCTGCCTCTGCCTGCCACTCCCCTTATGCTCTCTCTCTCTCTGACAAATAAATAAATAAATAAATAAATAAATAAATAAATAAATAAAGGAATCTTAAAA
Organism: Potos flavus; assembly: GCA_028534135.1. Lineage (NCBI taxonomy): Eukaryota > Metazoa > Chordata > Mammalia > Carnivora > Procyonidae > Potos > Potos flavus. The sequence goes on along the minus strand of CM052883.1, from coordinate 124,070,528 downwards.
AAAAAAAAGAAAGAGGGAGAAAATAGCAAAGAAGAGAGAGGTAGAGGCTAAGACAAACTTGTCTCAATCCTGCCTTCCAGGACAGAATCTGGCTCTCACCTATGCTCTTTCTGTTCCCATTCTCTTAGTCTCTGTATCTCCCCATTTCATGCTAGCTGCTCAAGAAACAGAAAGTGGAGCAGGCAAGAGGGAAGGTCATGAATCTTTTCAATGTGGGGAAAATAAAAAGAGGGAAGGTGATAAAATTTTAATCTTATAAATTATAGCCTTGTTTAATAGTAAAAAATTGAAAAGTAATGATCCTTTTTGGCTCCAGAGAAAAATCTTTGAGAGAGGATGGCACAGGTTGGCTTCCCTGAGGAACAGACTCTGAGTCAGAGATACTAGCAGGCAGGAGGTTCATAAAGAGCGTTCTAGGGCCCATTGTCTATGTAAGGGTAAGGGAAGGCAAAGAGAAGGGAAAAGAACTGGCAGAGGGAGAAACTGAGCTGTGACAGATTCTCAATGAAAGCCTTTGTCCTCTGGAACGTTCTTTAGATGGTTTGACGCTTCTAAGATATCTTGAATCGAGTGGGGCAAGAGGGCAAGGACTTTATACCTTCACACTGACCAGTGATTGGATGCAGAACACCTTGGGAAGGGAGTGTGACCTTAGGCAAGGGCATTCTCTTAGCCAAAACAATTCCTAAAGGGGGCTGACAGGTGAGGGCTAATTTGTCTGCAGCATTCCTGAAAGCTAGGGGAATCAGGCCTCAGTTCTGAAAGGGGATTTGGGTAGTATATCACAGTGTCCACCACAGAGAGAAAATTAGTACCTACCACACAGCTTGATGTATTACTCAACAAACATTTGTTGAAGACATGAGTTTTGTTTTGTCTTTCAAATTGCTTGCCCTTTTCCAACAGAAAAGCAAATGTGATATTATTAAAGCTTTTATAGACAAACAATTGCCCAATTTCATGTAGGTTTTTGTCAAGAACAAAGACTGGCAAGAAATCTTTGTAACGAAACTATACCTTGGCCAAGGAAAATGGCATTATGTAACAGACATCTGTGAGAGTCCACTGTAACTTTATGTGCATTTAGTTTTGCATTTTTGTAAAAAATATTTCCATTTTGAAACAATGTCAAAAAAAAAAAAAGAAACAATGTCAAACATTCAGAAAACTTACCAAAAAAGTACAAAGAACTTTTGTTATTTGAGAATAGGTTTCTGGCCAGATGCTCCATTACCCCTTAATACCTTAGTGTGTATTTCTTTCTTCTTTTTTTTTAAAGATTTTATTCATTTATTTATTTGACAGAGAGAGAGAGGGAGAGATCACAAGTAGGCAGAGAGGCAGGCAGAGAGAGGGGGAAGCAGGCTCCCCGCTGAGCAGAGAGCCTGACGCGGGGCTCGATTCCAGGACCCTGAGATCATGACCCGAGCCGAAGGCAGAGGCTTTAACCCACTGAGCCACCCAGGCGCTCCAGTGTGCATTTCTAATATACAAGGACATTCTTCTATCTGACCATAATACAACCAACAAAGATCAGGAAACTAACACTGACACATTACTACCATCAAATCCTTAGACCCTGTTGAAGTTCTGCAAATGTTCCATTGTCATTTATAGCAAAAGGATCTAGTCCAGAATTAGGTGTTGTATTTAGTTTCATGTCTCCTTAGAAGTCTTCATTCAGTCTCAAATGGTTCCTCAATCTTTCCTTGACTTTCAGGACTTTATCACTTTTGAAGAGTATGGGTCAGTAATTTTTAGAATGTTCACCCGTTTAGTTCTAATGTTACCTTATGGTAAGGTTATGTTCCTTTGGCAGGCATCTCACAGAAGTGATGAAGTATTCTCATTACACCCTATCGGGTGGGGGGTAGGTTCCACATTTTCAATTTGTCCCATTACTGGGGTATTCACTTTGATTATTTGATTAAAATGATGTCTTCCAGGCTCCACTATTATAAAGTAGCCTCATTCCCCTTTTTAATCCATAAATATTTTGTAGGGAGATACTTGAGGTAACATTAATATCTCATTCTCATCAAACCGACAACTTATTTATACCAGTGTAGACTCATGGAGTCATATATTTTTCAACAGGTTATAATTTACTACTACTATTATTTATTTTAATGCTCAAATCATCCCAGATTTATCTAGTGGTATTCACTTCAAGCTGATGTCTGTGTCCTTTTGACTCCCCCTTCATCATTTTGGGAAGCATTTCCTTACTTTCTAATAGAAGAAGATGTTCCAGGATTAGTTTGGACTTCCTCTGCCCAAACCCTGGAATGAGCCATTTCTCCAAGCCTTTAAGACCAGATCTCCACTAGTGCTCTGGACCATCATGAGGATGTAAAAGAAATGCTCAAGAGGAGTCAATGAAAGCTAGATGATGGATTGTTTCTTGCCCTTTGATTTTGAAAGATATAACACTCTGTGCTTGAAATCCTAAGCTCCAAAGGTACAGATTTCCTAAGAGTTTTATTGCAGTACCTTCACTGTATAGATATATCTTTAGCATATCTAGGAGGTAATGCACTTAATCATAGAACATTTATATAACCAAGGCCTGTAAAGGGTGATAAAACCTATTTAAAACGGCTCTCTGGAAAGATTTTTGACCGTTGGTTCAGCGGCATGGTTGGTGGACTTTAAGCGGATGACATGGGCTTGTGTCTCAGTGGGATCATCTAATGCGAAAATAAGCTCTCCCTCACTAGGTTGCTGTAAACATTAAAAAAGATAGCTCCTGTAAAATTGTCATGTAAACTGAAAAAAAAAAGATATTTTAATATAAAATTTTATTTAGAAATGCTAACAATCACTTCACTGTTAAAAGCTCTGAAAGTGAACTCCTTGGTTTTCTCAAGAAAAGAAAAACCGGTGTGCCCAAAATCTCTAATATCATTAGTCTTTTTAAAACATAAGATTGCCTTCACATGCCCTATTTTTTCATAGGACCTTTAATATATCACAAACGGCAATTTTGCTGAAATCTCTGATGGTTATGCTATTATTGCTTATTAACTTTCTCACATGCTTTGTTAATTTCAGAATATCTTCTCCTTTGAGGTCATCCACAGGTAAAGTGTTAAGCTGTTAAAATTACTGAGAATGGACTACTAACGAAAACAAAGAGCCTGCAGCTCTTTCAAAGGTAAGAAAATGGTTTGTTAGATTATGGGTGGCCTATGGTGGACCTGAATAATGTGTCACGAGGGAAGAGAAATGTTAAAGAATTCTCCCTTGTTCTTCAGTGGGAGACTTGTAGAAGAAACAAAACTATGAATCACTGCTAATTTTTTAGTTTAAGAATGGTATTGTATTTTGAATACATACTGAAATATTTTAAAATGAAGTAGGAAAGAGATATTTTTGCTGAGGAGAGTGGGTCAGAGCATACTTCAGGGTCAGCAAACTTTTTTTGTAAATCCTAGATAATACAAGTTTTAGGATTTGCAGGCTACATAATCTCAGTTGCAACTACTAAACTGCTATTGTAGCACGAAAGTAGACAAAGAGCATGGCTGTGTTCCAATAAACTTTATTTACAGACACAGGCGGTAGGCTGGATTTGACCTGTGGGTCATAGTCTCTCAAACCCTGGTATAAATGAAATAAGATTTACCATGATTAATAATTATGAAGCTCTGTCATTGGTACATAGAGATCATTAAACTATTCTGTGTATATTATATATTTGAAATTTTCTGTATAGTAAAAAGGTCAAAAAACAAAAAGATAAAACCTTGTATAAGGCAAAGAGAAAGGGATAACCAGGCTGTGATAAAATATAGTAATATTTAATATGTACATTTAAAAGTAGTTTATCTTAATGATCAGATTTACTGGGAAGAATAGAGGACTATTTCCTATTTTCCTTTTATATAATTAGCCTGATCATTTTTCCAAATGTACTGAATTTGAATGTCTATCCTTTAAGAAACTGGTTATTTTTTGTAATGTACTAAATTTAGGCATACTTCAGTACCAAGAAAGATTAAAACAGATTTTATGTTTAAAAACCATCGCAGAAATAAGAGAACCTTCATATAGTATTCTACAACTTTGGGTGGCAATGCTGTTAAAAGTTCAAGGTTTGAGGCTCCCCCTGCTCCAAGCCCATGGCTGTGATACATATGAAAGAAAAAATACGCAGCTTTAAATAAAAAGACACAACTTTGTTCCATAAGATACAGCATTTCTGTGAGGTAGGAACAGAAAAGAAATGCAATGAAGAAATGGGGGCTGGAGCCATGGGCCTGCTGGAGTGTGTTGTGAAGTAGGCAGAAGCAATTGAGAGTCTACATTCTCTTTGGGGGGAGAATAAAATTGCCCTAGATGAGATGGAGATCAGGGACAGGTTTGCTGCCTAAAACAAGGTGCTGGGTTGGGGGATCCTTTGCTTACTTCCACTCCCTTACAAGGAAACTTTAAAAAGCTGCTGTCGGCTACTTCTTGGCCCTATAGCTTTCCGGGAAGCTATAGGCTTCTGGAGGCAGAAAAGAAGTACAGGCTGGCAATCAGTATCTCACATATTACCATGGAGGACGAGATCAATTACTGGCCCAAATTCTTCTCCCCTCTCTGTACCCATGTCCTATGCCATTCTAAGTTTGAAATTCTTTCCACAAAAGGCAATACACTCTTCCACCCTTGACTTCGGGCTCAGCCATGGAATGTGTTTTGGCTGGTGGGATGTCAGAAGACGTGATGAAAGCAAGGGCTCGAAATGTGCTCATCTGATGGGGCTTATGTTCTTGTACTTCTGTCACATCGCTGAAAAGAGTTTTCCCCGGAGTAGCTGCCACTCTTCAACCTGGGCCCTAGCACAACTATCTGCAGAGCAGGACTGCCCTACCTGCCCACAGCCCCGCAATGTGAAGCAGAGTTGTTTTCTCCATTGCCACCTAAGCTGCTGTAGCTGACCCACAGACCCACGGGAGAATTAGAAGCTTATTGTTATGTGTTATGCGTCACCAAGATTTTGTGGTTGTTGGTTATGCAGCAATAGCTAGCTGATACAGAAAACCTAATACGGGGATGCTATGTAACAAAAACCTAAAACATATGCTATTAGCTCAGAGGACAGGTGATGGATGGTATGCAAACTATTACAGAAGTTGAAAATGACAACATGTGTTTAGTAAAACTGTTACCTGTGGTAACATGAAGGATTTAGGCATATGTTCAAAGTATGAAGCAGATAATTTTAGTTTTATAAAGTGCTATAAGAAAAAGATACGTTTGGGGGAGAAAAACTCCGGCCAACTTGCAAGAATTTAGAGGAATTTAGAGTCCAGAACTTGTTTATTTTGCATATAAACCTTTTCATCTCCAGTCAGTAAAGGAGTCTCGGATTTAGCCTGGGTTTGGGGGGTAGATGTTAAACTAAGGGTATTGCTGTAACTTCTTGTATTAAGACATCTGAAAGAATTAAGGTGATATCTGGTAGAACCTCTCAGTTGGACAAATAGGTTTCTAGAAAGCTTAAGGCCAGGGTCGCTCAGAAGCCTATTGGGTGGAAGTTCCTTATAATGAGGTCTAGAATGAGAGGCATGTGCCAAAAAGAATCATAGATGGTTCTGTCAAACAGAACTCACTGAAAACAAATACATAGAAAATCTATATTTTTGTATTTTGTATTGATAAACACCAGTAAGACTAAAAGGGAATGATACTGAGGTATAGAGACCACTGGGCCAAAAGCTTTGTATAGGTGGGAAGTAGCTGAGAAAGCTTCCTAGTACCAGAAGGGGCATATTCTCCAGTTTCAGAAGTGACTAAGGAGGATGATAGAAATCTAAAGAATTCACCTTCTGGGAGGCAAAACCAAGAGTAGTAGAGAACAACGGATTGGAGACACACTGTTAGGGAGCAGAATTAGGGTCTAATCAAGGAAAATTATTTCTTCTCAGAATAGGGGTTCCTGGTAACATTTTTCCTTTGGTATTTTAGAACAAGTGAATGCTAATAATGCCTTTTAATCTCTCCATTTTGACTAGGAGTTAACTGTAGTTATCCTATCCCAGGTTCTGTCATTACACATGGTATAATGGTGGGGGAAGATTACACACACATCCCCCCCCCCACACACACACACATCTTAGTTCACAGGTTTCCAGATCAATGGGAACCACATTCAAATTTGATGTATATCATAAATTACTGGATATTGATCATGATGCCATGATTAGATGAGGCTGTTGGGGGTCTTAGGATAAGGGTGAATCTGTTTTTCTGTGGGAAAACACATCTCACTGGAGTAACCATTAACGGTTGCAAGAAGAAAAGTGAATCCAAGAGGAAGAAGTTAGATGCAAAAAACCATGGTGCCTCTATGGTATATAAATTATATATCACTATGTTGTTATTTTAACAAAAGAAATAAGAGTGAGCATAAAATATATTGGTTTATTTGAATATTGATTTTTTCAAAAAATTATGATAAAAAAGCTGATGCTAATCTAACCTTACACCTAATGGAGCTAGAAAAAGAAAAACAAAGCCCAAAGCCAGTAGAAGGAAGGAAATAATAAAGATTAGAGCAGAAATAAATGAAATAGAGACTAAAAAAGATAATAGAACAGATCAATGAAACCAGGAGCTAGGCCTCTGAAAAGATAAACACAATTGATAAACCTTTACCCAGGCTCAAGAAGAAAAAAAGAGTGGACTCAGGTAAATAAAATCAGAAATGAAGGAGGAGAAATAACAATTGACACCACAGACATACAAAGGATTGTAAGAGAATATTATGAAAAATTATATGCCAACAAACTGAACAACCTATGAGAAATGGATAAATTCCTAGAAACATGTAAACTTTCAAAACTGAATCAGGAAGAAAAGTTTTTAACAGACTGATTGCTAGCAATAAAATGGAATCAGTGATCAAAAAACTTCCAAAGAACAATAGTTCAGAACCAGATGGCTTCAGAGGTGAATTCTACCAAACTTTTACCTATCATCCTTGCACAGGGGCCATGTTAATCTTCATGTCATTCAAATTTTAGTGTATGTGCTGCCGAAGCTAGCACCAATCAAACATTTAAAGAAAAGTTAATACCTATTCTTCTCAAACTATTCCAAAAAAATAAAAGAGGAAGGAATATTTCCAAATTAATTCTATGAGGCCTGCATTATCCTGATAGCAAAACCAGATAAAGACACTACAAAGCAAAAAAAAAACAAAACAACCCCAACAGGCCAATATCTCTTATGAACATAGATGCAAAAATCTCTAACAAAATAATAGCACACTGAATCCAACAATACATTAAAAAAATCATTCACCACAATTAAAGACGATTTACTCCAGGGATGCAAGCATGGTTTAATATTTACATATCAATTAATATATTACATTGACAAGAGAAAGACTAAAAACCATATGATCATCTCAATAAAGGCAGAAATATCATTTGACAAAGTATAAAGTCCATTTATGATAAAAACTGTCAAAACGTAGGTTTAGAGGGAACATATCTCAGCACGATAAGGTCATATATGCAAAATCCACAGCTAACATGATACTCAGTGGTGAAAAACTGAGAGCTTTTCCTTCAAGATCAGGAACAAGACAGGATATCCACTCTCACCCCTCTTATTCCACATAGTGCTGGAAAGTCCTAACCATAGCAATCAGATGAGAAAAAATAAATGGCATCCAAAGTGGTAAGGAAGAAGTAAAACTTTCACTGTTTGCAGATGACCTGATACTATATACAGAAAACCCCAAGACTCCACCAAAAAGCTATTAGAACTGATAAATGAATTCAATAAGTCACAGGATACAAAATTAATATATAGAAATGTATTGCATTTCTATACAATAATGAAGTAATTAAAGATACTAAGAGAAATTAAGAAGACAACCCATTTACAATTGCACCAAAAAAAAAAAAAAAGTTGATGCTAAGTTTTTAGACAACAATAAAAGATAGGAATTCGGTAACAGGTAAACAGGTAACAGGTAAATAAAATGAAGTAATCTTCTTTTCCTACTTGGAAGGAAGATAGAATATTTAGTTAATATAATAATAATAATAATAATAAAGTTAATATAACTTTAGACTTTGGTAAAATTTTTATAGATATATATGTAGAATATAAGGGTGGCCACTAAGGAAGAGAAATACAATTTATAGCTTCCAAATGAGGAAAACATAAAGGATGAGGGGAAAATATAGAAAATCTTTTCTTTTTTTTTCTTTTTCTTTTTTTTTTTTTAAAGATTTTATTTATTTATTTGACATAGAGAGAGATCACAAGTAGGCAGAGAGGCAGGCAGAGAGAGAGGGGGAAGCAGGCTCCCTGCTGGGGGGCTCAATACCAGGACGCTGAGATCATGACCTGAGCTGAAGGCAGAGGCTTTAACCCACTGAGCCACCCCGGTGCCCCGAAAATCTTTTCAATCTAGTAAAAAAACAGAACTAAAGCAAATGTAAATAATGGTATTCAGAACAAATAAAGTGGTAAAAAATAAATCCAGGTTTCATTAATCACATAAATGTAAATTAGGATTAAACATATTGAATAGTGAACAGAATTAGATTTCATAAAAATATAAAACCAGCTACCTGTTGTTTATAAGAGATACACCTAAGGCAAAATGACAAAGAAGGAGTAAAGGGATAACGATATACTACTAGGCAGAATTTTGCTTCTAGAAATGGTAGAGCAGCTTTTATCTAAGTCTTCTATAACAATTACAAATTCTGGGCAACATATTAAAAAACAGCTATCTGAAGGCACTGGAGAATGATCAAAAGCAGGCAGAAACTAAGAGGAATAAACATTTTGGGAATCACACTGGGTGAGATTTGTTTATAAAGCTTTTTACCTGAGGGTACTCTCATGTCCTCTTGCGTGCAGGGATACTAGAGTTTAGAGATGCCCAAACAACTTTGAAGTTAGGGAGGATAATCAAAAAAGGAAAGAGTCACAACATAGAGAGTCCCAAATCTATAATGAACCTCACCCCAATTTTTAGCTGACTCCTTTGACTGTGCTCATGCAGGACGGACTCCAAGGGGGCAGGTGGAAGGCTGAAAACTGTGACAGAAATTTCAGCTGCAGCCCTTCGAAGGCAAAAGAGATAGAGCTGGAAATTTGGGTCCAGATAGGTTCAGTCCCTTCTAAGACAAAAATGAGCATTCTTCAAGAGTAGATAATAGAATCTGGAATCTCTACAATGATTTGTTCCCAAGCTCCTTGTATACAATGAAACACGACTTAAACACATGGATGTTTATAGCAGCTTCATTCTGCAAGCTGAAAACCACCCAAATATCCATCAAGAGGGAAATGGATAAATGGAGGACTATTCTAACAATGGAATCCTATTCAGACACAAAAAGGAACAAACCACTGATATACACAACAGTGTGGATGTATCTTACAGACCTGCTGAGGGAGACAAGGAAACACAAGAGTATCTGTTGTATGATTCCCTGTATGTGATGTTCTAGAAAAGGCAAAACTATCTATTGTGAAAACAATCAGAAACAGGATCATGTCTTGTGAGACTGATGGGAGAGGGGTATGAGGGAACCTGCTGCTTCAGTGGATAGGTCTGTAGCTTAAAGGAGGGTGGCTGTCAAGAACTGTGAAGGGTCTGAGGTTTCACCCTACTTGCAAGATAGCAAGTTACCTGCCCATCTTGTGGATGCTGGCAACAGACACGAAACTCCTGGGTCAGAGACAAAGAACTTTAGTATCCACAGCACAATAAGCAGTTTGAGCATCAGGTCTGCATTGGTTCCCCTAAGCCTTGAACAGGTAACAAAGAGGGGCCCAGACTGGTGCTGTGTATGCAGTAAGCTGGTGTCAGAACTGAAGATCTTCAACCTTTAGGAGCCTAAATCTTTTATAAAGGGCAGTAAGTGTACCTGCCCTTTGCTCTGGAAGAAGACATTTTCTTTATTATACTGGACAGTAAACAAACCTGCCGTTTGTTCTGGAGGGGACATTACCTTCCAAGACTGTTCACTAGAAAAACTTTCCTGAAAAGAGAGACAGTGCCTCTGCTTGCAAGACATATGGAAACTGTCCCCAATAGTTACAAGAGTGTATGCATTTGTCAAAATTTATTTAATCTTATACTTATTATCTGCACACTGCCCTGTAATTTTTACCTCAAAAATAAAACAGAACAAAAAGACCTGTAAAACAAACAAAAAGAACTAGATGTGTACAAATTAAGGCGGGCAGTAAAAGGGGAATTCTTTTGTTTTGGTGAATCCTTTGGAAGAGGTTTGGGAAGAGCCCACCTGCTCTCCCCAAGTGGCAGGTGACCCCACAGTACAGTATTTCTTCAAACTACAGAAGAATTAGACTAATCTATATAAGGGCAAGGAAGCTATTTTTTTTTCTTCTTCTCACCATTGTGTCCCTGGGCACTCAGTACATAGGTGCTCAATATAGTTGCTAGTTAAGCTTGTGCAACCAAGGTAAAAAAGGAACCGATGCTTTCACCCCAAAGCCACTGAGTCATCATTCCTTTTTCTGCCATCTGTATTCCTTCTCTCCTTTGCTTTCTTCACTTCCTCTCATCTCACTTACACTCTTCTCTCCTTTTCTCTCACCCCACTCTCTCAAGGGGCCACACAATGGAATAAAATTATCTCTCCATTACAGGCTCTATTTTTATGACAAAGATTTTATACTTCATTCTTAAACAAAGAACAGCGCTTGAATTAGTGTGTGAACTTAAGTGACGTCATGGAGTCATACTTCCTGACTGTGAACATCAGCTCCATTATTTACTTGCTGTGTGTCTTGGCAGAAGTCATTTAACGTCTCTGTGTCTCATAGTTTTAACTCCATGGAACTGTTGGGACTGCTAAATGGGAAAATGTCTTAAAGTGCCTAGGACAGGATTGACTTAGCAAGAGTTCAATAAATGTTACTTATTATTTCAAAATATCACCAAGATTTCTATGTGGACTGTGATTTAGCCGCTAATCCATTTATAAGAAACCCCAGAAACATAAAATTGAAATTAAAAATTAGAATCTTTAAAAATCAGCCTAGTAAGTAGGGTCTCAATTTGAAAAGATGAGCAAATACTAGGATATTTATAGAAAATGTAGGTTTACAGCATCTCTGTAGTAAGAGACATATATAGGACCCTTTATGTTGAAATCCAAATAAACATTTTGTGCCCATTACATGTAAAGTGCATAGCTGGGTTGGATGTTACAAAAATAAACAGGTTTTGCTCACAGAAAGCTTTCAATCTTGTAGGGGATACAGTATATTTTTAGATTTTAAAAAATTGTACATGTTCACCAAGGAAAATGGGAAATAGTGAAAAGCAAACACATGCACATTGGCTTCTTTTCAAACTCACTCTAGCTTAAAAATTTATAAACCACCCTATATGCAATTTTGTATACTGCTTGCCTTCACTAAATAGTAAGCATTATTCTCATGCTATCCCATAGTTCTGGAAGGAGTTGTTGTTGCATAATATTCAATTGCTGTGTATGGTAGTTTCTGAATTACTTGTTACAGCTGTTGATATTTAGTGTACCGGTTAAGAATATGGGTTTTAAGAAAGACTGTGTCCAAAGTGCAGCTTCCCCCTTTGCTGGCTGTGTGATCTTGGGCAAATTACTTCATCTCTCAGAGCATCTTAGAGCTTCCTTTTGATAAAACAAGAACAACAATACTTCATAGATTTTGAGATGTATGTAAAGCAATTAGCCTAATGCCTGGCAGATAGTAAGGGCTCAATAAATTGAGCTATTTTTCTAAGAAGCACTTTTAGACATTTTGGTTCTCTCACTGATATCCATCCATAATTTCTTTCTCTATTATATAGCAATCATGTAGTTAGAGGGGAGGGTTAGACATGCTTCATTTACTAAAATATGTCAGGCTAATCCCATTTTTCCAGCTAGTGACTGTTTCAAGTAAACAAATTATAATCTCACTGTCCACGGCATTTGCACAATCACAAGAATGGATAAATAATCAACTTGCAGATCTCATTATAGTCCTATGAAAATAAATATTACAGTAATAATTTTTCATGTGAATTGCTTTCTCTTTCAGCAAAGGATTAAACCCTACTAGCATGGTGAATTGTTTTTTTGAAGATATTATTCGCACTTTCTAGTATCTTATTTAGATTTGTTTACATCCATATTCATGGATAATCCAAGAATATATAGCTTTGATTTTAACTGCCTTTTAAGTGTTGGTATCATGGTAATGTTATTTATGCAAAATAGATATGTGTACTCACCTTTTCCAGGCTGCATGGAAAAACTTATAAACCAGAGGAATAATGTGCTTCTCAAGTCTGGAAGAATGGATAAAGTCATCAGGGCTCATTTAAGGATCTACAATTCATTGATAACTGCCTGAATTTCTTCTTTGGTTATTGACCTGTTCTGGATTTCTAATTCCTGTTGACTGGATATTCTAAACTGGTATACTTAACATTTTATAACAAATGTTTAAATTAAAATATATAATTGAGGATGGAACTTAAGTCTCCTCTGTTTTTTCATACCTTTGTTATTTCTGATTTTAAATTTTTAAAAAATGCATTTGCTAGGTTGCCTTTTTACTTTTTTCTAATTTATTTCTAATTAGTCTTTATTGTTACTTTTGTTTCTAGTGTTACATGTTTAATTTATCCATTTCCCCTCTCTATGCAACAACGGCTATCAATTTGCCCTTTAGGTTAGCTTTAAACATATCATCCTCTACTTTTTTTGCCATTTTTTCACTCTATTTTATTGCATTTTTTGATAAAACAGCTATTTAGAAGAGGGCTTTAAAATTATCTTCCAGGTGACTGTGCTTTTATTTTCTGGTTTTATTACCTTGTGATCAAAGAACACAGCCTGTACAATTTCTGCCCTATAAAATGCCCTGCAGGGGAATGATCAGGCTGCAAGAATTGCTTTCAGCTCTTTGGCAGTCTGTTCGGATGATGACGGAACATCCGGCAGGTGAGCACCAAATGCTGAACCATTTCATTCCTCCAGGAAAACGGAGACCCAGAGGGTCCAGGTTTGGAACAGAAGTGATTTCCTTGCAATGTGTCTTCAGGACAAAGAGGCCAAAGTTTAGAACAAGTTTTAGGGTTTGTTTTCTTTTGGATCTTGCTGTAAATATTCTAAATCAGCTGATGTGCAGAGTTAAGAGATGTTTCTGGGTCCCCTACACTGCCTGTCACTCAATATTGCTAGCTGATCGATTTGTTAATTATTCCATTTGAGAAAAAATTGTACTTTTTATACATAGTAATTTTCATTTTTATCTCCCTTCTACTTGGTTTGTGTTATGATAGTTCCCAGAACACGTGTTAAGGTCTCCACCATAATCTCCACACTATTTTATTTATTTTAAAAGATCTTATTTGAGAGAGAGAGCATGAGTGGAGGGGAGGGGCACAGGGAGAGGGAGAAGCAGGCTCCCTGCTGAGCAGGAGCCTGATGTGGGACTCCACCCCAGGACCCTGGGAACATGACCTGAGCTGAAGGCAGAGGCCAACCAACTGAGCCCAACAAAATAGTATAGGTGCCCTTCTACACTATTTTAAAGGCCTTTTGTATTTCTCCATTTTAATCCTATATTTAATATATTTAATCCTATATTATTCTGCATATAAACTCTAGGGTTTGTTGTCTTCGCTACTGATTGTAATTTTAGTAGTGAATATGCTATTCATACCTTCTCTAACTGTACTCTGAAATACTTTAATATTAGGCGCATGTGACAGAATTTGATTAAAGGTAAGTCTTCTGGAAGAAGCAGATCATTCCATTCTGTTTTTAGAATTTAAACAATTTAAACAGTTTTGATGTAAGTGCTATTATTTCTTTCGACTTTTGTCAAATATGCGATTCCTTTTTTGTCTTTTTCAAGGATTTAGACAGGAGACATTGCTATTAATTTTATTATTACTCATCTTAACAGATTTCGAAAGGTTCTTTTTTTTTTAGGTAGGCTCCACACTCAGCGTAGAGTCAACACGGGGGTGGAACTCACAATCCTGAGATCAAGACTTGAGTTGAGATCGAGCTGGATGCTTAACCAAAGGAGCCACCCCGGTGCTCCTCAAAAGATTCGTAAATTTACATTTAATTTTCAAAGTAAAAAAGAGTTGTTGTTTTTTTTTTTAACAGAAGATAGGATGTTATCCCTCATTTCACCTCCTAAAAAAGGAACTGTGATCTCTTCCTGGCCTTCATTGACTTATCTGGGGTTAATAAACAACATTTAAATTTTTGAGATATATCGTTTAATAAATCTGTTTTAAATTATCTGCATTATCCAAATAGTTTTATTGATTTCGATACTTATCAACTTTCTTTCCTCATTCTTTTCTTCTTAATTTTGGTTCATTTTGGTAATATAGTGATTATATTCAAGTAATTTTTTTCTATAAAGGGCAAATAAGTAGTGTGTGTTGCATATCACAGTGTTTTTCAGTGACAGTCACATGTGGATAACTGGAGAAATCCTGAACTACAAAACTCTGCTCCATTCCAGCTGGCATTTAATGTGTAAAAAAATGATCTTCATTTAGACTTGAGCCTTTTTTTAGATCAAGGAGTCTCCTATTAAAACTATTGTTTAATTTGTTCTGTTGTTTTCTTTGGGAACACCTATTATTCAAAGGATAAATCTTTGTAATCAGCCTATTAAATTCATCTGAAGGTGCTTTTTTGAGTTTATCTTTTACTCTGGTATTTTTGGTGTATTGTAACATCTTCAAGCTGCAGACTCCCTTAAAGGGAAGCTTAGTATGCACAATACAGAACACTGAGGAAGGCAGCTCTGATCTGCACACCTTCCCTTCGTTGGCTCAGGAGACCCAGCAGATTTCGGAAAACCAGTGTGATAATCATCTTTCTTCATATGGGGTTAGATTTTCTTTAGCACTCGGACTATTTATTTTTTCTGACACAAATTTTAATTTAGCTTCTCCCTTTCTTTTTCCACTCTCTTACTCTTCTGCCCTCAACATCATAAGGCTCTGTTGCACCAGGGTGGGAGTTGAAGCAGACATTTTCTAATATTTCTTGCTATACATGCACTGGAAAAACAAAGCCCTTGTTTCCAAAAGTCTCAGAATATTGCTCTTCTCTCCTACTGCAGTAGTGTCCGTCCCATTAGCCTCATGCTGATTTTGCTTAATTCATTAAGAAACAAAAACGTTAACTGAAGTGTAAGATAAATTTTTTAAAAATGCATAAACCGTTAAAGAGTACAGCTCAAAAAGTTATCACTATGCTAGTGAAGAAAGACAAGAATATCAGCACATCATCAGCCCCATTTCTGACCTCTCCCCACTCCATTCTGTCTAAAGGTTTATTTTGCTTGTTTTTGAACTGTTTGGTAGTGGGAATCATACAGCACATTTTTTGTTGGCTTGTTTCTCTTATCATCATGTTTATAAGATTCATCCAAATGGGTACATGTAGCAAGTTAGCTCGTGTCCTTGTTACAGAGTAGTATCTCACCGTATGCACTCTCTTGACACTGGAGTTGTTTCACTAACTTTGAGGTTATTGTGAATAATGCTAAGAATATTCTTCTCTATATATTTTTGTACGCATGTGTTCTTATCTCTGTTGCATACTTGCCTAGAAGTGGAATTACTGAGTTGAGGGTAGATGTATGGCGCAGCATTAGTATTTGTCAAACATTTCCAGAGCAGTTGGGCCAATTTGCCCTACTGCCAACAGCTGAGGAAAGTTCCTGTTGCTCCACATTCTCACCAACACTTGGTACTGTCAGTATTTTAATTTTTTGCTGTTCTTAACGGTGTAAGGGTATCTTAATAAGAGTTTTAATGTGCATTTCCTTGATGACTAATATGGCTGAACATTTAGCAGATTTAAAAATTATTGTTAAACTTACATTACCTGTCGAAGTAAAAAAGAGAATGTTTTAATGTTTCTTTAAAAAAGATAAGGAATTTACCCAGTTTTCCCTTCCTCTGCCAAAAAACAAAACAAAAACACAGACACGAAAAAACGGAACTGTGATCCCTTCTTGGCCTTCTTTGTGACATGCTCGTTCAAATCTCTTGTCCATTTAGTTACTCATTTCTCAGTGAGGACAGATTTAGCTAGGCCAGCTGCAGACCTGGCAGACTCTAAGGACTGCTTTCAGCTCTTTTTCAGTCCACTCAAGTGCTGATGCTGATCCAGCAGGTAGTCAGAAATGTTAAACCCATTTCATTCCTCCAGGAAACCCAAGGAAGAAGTTCATCAGATGTAGTCTTAGCATAGACTAGGATAACGAATTTCTTTGCAATCAGGCCAAAGTTCTTAGGAAAGATGGCCAGAAAGAACACCTTTTTTTAAAAAAAATCTTGCTCTTAGTATTCTAAGTCTGCTAACAGGTAGAGACTGAGAGATCTTTTTGGGTTGCTCTACTGCTCTTGTCATTACTCTTCCCTTTTATGACTACCGCCCCTCCCAGCCCTAAGTGAATGCCAGCTATGGTTCTCTTGGTTAAGGAAAAGTTCCAGGATAGTACATCTTCAGTGCCACTGGTTAAGAATCCAGAAAGCCTCTTGTGATGGGTCTCTCAGTAGTTGCCTCAAGTGATTATATAGCTTTCTTATACATAGGGTAATAAGCAATGTTAGATGATAGGAGGCTAAGGCATCATCTTGCTTCACTAAGTTATTTTGACATGGAATTTGAGTCAGCCATTCAAAAAATCTACCCTTACGACTTTATCTAGCAAACATTCCTTCTAGTTTCCACTATTCTTACCTAAGGGTCTATGAATAACATGTTTTCTTACTTGAATGTTTTATGGGTATTTTTGCAGAAAACTGCCATAGGAGTGTTGCAGGTGTTTGTATTTATACAGCCTTTATTATCTCCTTTATTTTCTAGATGAGAAAACAGGTCCAAAAAGGCAATGTTGGTATCATGTATGAAACTTGCTCTTGGGGGAACTGAAGGTTAATAATATCAGTAAGATCTAGAAGACATGATACATTCCTATATGACAAGTAACTGAAAGCTATTAAGTAGAAGTATATTGCTAATCTTTCAGGATGATATACAGGAAATCTACTTTCATTCCCCCCCACCCCCCATACTTTCTTTGAGTTACAGTAGTGAAATAAGACAGGCCTGGGTGAAAGACCAGACTGCATGACAGTGCCTAGGATTCCCAGATTTAGGGTAAAAGTGGAAGGAAATGAGCCCTGCTAGGAGTTTCTGGTGGAAAGATTAAGTCAAGATAGTACCTATATGGTAGATGGGCCCTGGTAGGAGTTTGTGATGGTAAAACCAAGATGAGTGCTCTCTCTCCAATTTCCAAGTATGTTCTTTTTTTTTTTTTTTTTTTTTGGCCATTGTTGGTCCAATTTTGGCCTTACCAATGCAAGTCAGCCAGTTCCAGTTTGCAGCAACCCCTGCAGATTCTTCCTAAGGTCAGTCCTATTAGTAACAAATCGCAATATCCTTCTACACTGTCCCCCAAGTGTCACATTCCTAAGTTACTAATGTACTAATGTGGAAGAGGAAGGAAGTCTCTTTTGCCAAAGGATCAATGATTTAAGAATGTAAAAACTATTTTCTAGTGCCAAAACTCAATATAACACACTTTGTCAAGGATGAAAGGGAAAAAAATTAAATTATGTATTTTTGGGGCACCTAGGTGGCTTAGTTGTTAAGCGTCTGCCTTCGGCTCAGGTCGTGATCCCAGGGTGCTGGGATCGAGCCCCGCATCAGGCTTCCCGCTCCCCGAGAAGCCTGCTTCTCCCTCTCCCACTCTCCCTGCTTGTGTTCCATCTCTCACTGTGTCTCTCTCAAATAAATAAATAATCTTTAAAAAAAATGATGTATTTTTGTATATCAAATCTTCCAGTAAATGAGGATGACTTTAATTAGATGAATTTAAAGTAGATGACTTTAATTCTCCTTTTAGCATTAAAAAAAACAAACAAAACAGAACAAAACAAACAAGCCCAGAAACACTCTGTGCTAATGAATTCTGTGACCTGTGTATTACAAATGCTGAAAAATGATGACAATATATGAACAAGAAAATCAGTTAGCAGCAACGGCATTCACCTACAAAATCAGAAATGGAGTACAGGCAGGAAAATTAAGAGTGTAGATTCATAGGAGGATCTGTGAGTAAGCAGTTTGGTTATCCTATTGTGCTCAACATTTTCCCAATTTCTATAGAAAACAGTACTTGATTTTTGTATTTCAAATACAAAAATGATTTTCCTAAAACAGTCTCCTGGTGCCCTCCCTCCACCACTTCTGCAGCAGCATTGTCAGAAAGGAGGTCTCCAGGGTACTGCAGTGGTTGCGGCCTTAGGTCGCACATTAGCAATGTGAGCTCACATGGATCCTGACATCGGGATCTTGACTACAATTCATCGAAGACAGTCAAAGGACTCTCTTTCCTGTGACAGATAACCACTCAAATGGATTTTCATAGGGCCTGGTAACTTTCTCAAAGTGTATTAGGGACCTCCATTTTCTACTGAGGACAAGTCTTTTCTACCTTAAATATAGTCAAAACATGGTCATTATAATGAATGAACTGCAACTTCATATGTTAACTAAGTATTTCTAGCTGATCCCCTAGTAATACCATACCTTCAGTTCCCAGGATCCATGTGTCCTTGAGTTACTGTTTCTAGAAAAGGAAATAATGCAATCCATTTATTAGAATTCAGATATTAAAATGAAACTTATCTAATAAGGATGACCTTTATGTTTTCCCTCTTTACTGAAGTCATATGTAAAAATAGTTGCTATGATTTTAATAGAGCTTACCATCCACACATGGAAAAAATTAAAATTTACATGTGGCTATACCCTTGGATGAAAAGGATATATATAGGAGATGTGTATATATATATATATATATACACACACACACACACACTCACATATATACATATATATATTTCATTTGTTCTTGACCTCATTGAGTTTTAGGCAAATAATTAAGAAGTTACTGAAAATTAAACTGCACCTATAAAAGAACAGATTTGTGGATGTTCCAAAAAAAGCATTCACTTTGTAAGAAGATTGTAAAAAATACTCAGATACATATACATGTATTTCAGTACTCCTGTGATTATTGTATTTCAATTTTTTAAACTGATGATAATTACATCACCTTCATGCTCCTTTGTCATTTAAAAAGAATGATACATATCTATATACTTCTTTAGAGACAAAAGTCTGATGATAATTCATTAAAATAATTTACTTCAAAATAAATGTAAATAAAAATGAAATTAGGTAGAAGCTTTGAGTGGCAAAAAGCAAATAATTACCATCCTATACAAATATCAAAAAATATTTGCTAACATCAAAAAGCTGGCCTGACATCTTGCTATATCTCTAAGACTGCATGTGTTTTTCAATTTCTTATTGTAATTCATAATTACTGATATTAAAGTAGATGCTAAATTCTAAAAAATGCTTAAGGTATAAAGATTCAGGAACTTCTCAACGTCTTATTTTTACAATAGTCCAATTTAAGGTCCAACATATGGAATCTCTTAAGGCCAGTATACTACAAAGTCAATGCCACTGACCATCCTATCAAAATCACTTAGGGAGCTTATTGAGAAACTCAGCTCCAAATGTGCAGGCCCGGTGTACCTGTATTTTAAACAAATAACTGAGGTGATTCTTGTGGACACTAAAGTTTAGAACCACTGCTTTAGACAATACAAATCCTGTCATTTCATGCTCAATGCCTTAAATAACGCGAAATGCTGCACTTCACTGTTTTCGAGTGGCAATGTTTATCACCACCTAGTGGTAAAATCTCTTATTTCTATTTTCTGTCTGTTCATTGCTATCATGTAGGTCCCAATTAAAAGAGAATAGTATTCAGAGAATTTGAAAATTTTAGAGTAATAATTTCCTTAGTATTTTGCATTGATTTTTATCTATGGTGGGATTAAAAAAACACATAAAAAAACTTATAAATAAAACCACACCACTACCACTAAGTAAAAACAGTAGTATATACTGTAGTAGTATATACTGTAGAAGAATGTTTCCTAAAATACGTTCGTTGTAATATCAGTGCCCTGTTAGAGGAGTATGCCTCTAAAAACACATTTCCCAGTGCAAACTATGGTCTTCTTTTGGAGATACAGAGATGATAAATATTAGCGTATTAAAGGCTCTGAGAAGTTTCATGCTCAAAAAAATCTGTGCAATAATAACCATACATTTTCTAAATATCTTTGACCATGAAAACTTTTTCCCTAAAGAACACTTACTGACTTCTCTCAAGACACTAGTATTTCAAGGAACATAGCCTGGGACATGGTGCTCTAGAAACAGCAAATCTGATAGCTGCTTTCAAGATCTATAATCTACCATAAAAACCTGACAATGAATTTACAAGAAAGTTTTGATCAGGCTTTATTTTAGATGTTATTTATATTTGAACTACATATTTCAAAGAGAAGTTTATTCATCTGAATTGCTTAACATTTTTTTAAGTTAATGAAATACACACCTAATAAAAACCTCTCTATGTGGACAATTTTAGTAACTGACATATGCAGAGCATCTAAGTATCTATATATTATGTTCTTAGACCCAAAGTGCATTTGAGAAGTAAACATTTAAGACAGGAGCACTAGATTATTAAACACTATTTCTTAGGTTTTAGAACCTCCTCGTTTTAAGAAAAATGTGACATTGTGGCTTTTAAAAATACACCTTTAGGGGTCAACTACAAGCAACAACTGAGACATGTGGCTGGAAAATGCAACAGAAGACTGCGCTGTAAAAACAGTGTTTCGCAGGCAGAGAACCATGCTACACATCTCTTTAGGATTTATATGAAGGAATCAAGGAACTAGATCTACAGAAGACACCTTCCCGATACCATGACTGGTTGCTGAAACTGGCTCCCTGACGTTAAATGCAGAGTGGAGAAACTGGGATTATTTCATCCAAATAGAAAATCTGGAGGTCAGGAGGATGTATGATAGCTATCACCTGGAAGATTCAACTTCTTCTAAATGGCCCAGTGAAAAACTTAAAGACTAATAAGGTGAAAATTGTGAGGAATCAGATTTTGTCAATTATGAGGATTAATCAAAGATGCAATGGACTCAGGTATGAGTAAAGAAAACACCTTCCCTACTTTTATACTGTTTAGATTAACCAGCTGCCAGATATATTTCTGGGGGAATTCGAGTACTCCTTGAGTGGTAGAGCCTGATAACCTGTGGGGCGCAATTTGGTTCCAATCTGTGAAAATGAAACTATGTGCACAGCAAATGAGTTTAGGATGAATAAGTCTACCTGTTGGTAATTAATCAACTCTCCTAACTTAGGCTTTTTTTCATTGCAAACGAGAGCATTTACTCTTTTCAAAATATGCCCTTTGGTTCACAAAGATTCCATTCTCAGTCAGTCCTGCCTCGGAAGATGAGACTGGAAATCTTCTCATGTAAATTTACTAAAATTACTGATTCAAGAAAAGGATTTCAATATTTCAATGGAGAGATGTCAAACTGCAATACTCTCTTATGCTCAGTGAATTTAATCCGTCATTATTTTTAGTTTAACTCAGAATAAGGGAGGCATAAAGAGGAAGTAATTCAGTGGTTTTAATAACTGCATACCATTTATAATACCCTTCTCTAAGATGCTGAGTTTCTGACTTAGATATACCTTTTTTGATACATATTATTCACTTTAAGAGCAGCTAACAATTTTTCTTGGATTTTCAAAATACAAACAGAAGTAGGGTCCTAATTTTTAATCTCTTTTTTAAATGACTATTCTTTCTAACAAAGTCTGTTCTGAAATTACTTACACGTCACATTTTTGCAGCACCATTATATCTTGTATTTATAAAGAGAAAATGTCCACACTCCCGCAGAGCCACTGACATTTATTTAAACTTATTATCAATAATAACCTGAAACTCTTTTTTAAATTACCATTGCTCTATAATCTTCAAAGATCTTTACAAAATTACCAACAAATTTTGGTATAACTATAAAAATACAGTGTAAAATATTTCTGGTATGTCTTTTGGCTCTTGCCGCAGATTAAGTGTAAGTAAGTAGCCAATCTGCATGTGTAGGTTGAGCAGCAATTACCATATTTTATTGAATCTAAGATGCAATTGACTGAAGGAAGCACATTTATTTCGCGTTCCATTAAGAAATAAAAATAGGCTGTCAATTAAAGTATGGCACCCAACTGATATCAAGATGTTTCCAATTTCAGAAATATAAAAATGTGAAAAAATGTGCATCTCAAAATCAATGAAATATGTCATTTTGTCAAATTCTAAACACTGTTATATGTTTTATTCTCTTCTTTCACATAAATAAGGCATGATTTAGTCAAGCAAAGAAAACTTTATTTCTGCTACATATAACAACATATTGCTCTAAGAAACAACTATTATATTAGTTTTAGCACTGACGTGTGAATTCAAAAATACATGTCAACAATCCGTGCTCCCCAGACAAAACAATGTTGTGCACAGACTATCAGGTATATGAAAAAAAAAGCCGTCAACTGTCCACAGGGAGTGCGTCCAGTCACATTTTCAGTCAGTCAGCTGAGGATTATGTCATTATTTAGTCTTTGTTCTGTAGAAAGAACACAACAGAAGTATGAAAATCATCACCTGAAAGGAAACAACTGTTGTATTTAGTATTCCTAAAATGTTAGGAATTTCCTTTATTTCAAAATAACCAATGTTATCTGCTTACTTAATCATAGATGCCCCCAAATAAGCAAAACCAAACTTACTCAGAAGGATGATGCAAGCAGGTACTGAATTTCTGGAGGGAAAATGCTGTGAATTAATACAAAATCAGGATGCTCTGAAATACTAAAATTTTTATTTTCCTCAAATAGAAAGAGAAACATAGTTTGTACATTAAACCCAGTTCAAAATAGAACTCAATTACTTTCAAAGTTATATTCTTAGGCCAGTTTCTTTTCCTATTTCAAAGGTGTAGCTCACTTAATCCTAGGACTATTTCTTTTTTTTTTTTTCCTAGGACTATTTCTCAGAGACAAAAGGAACCAGCCTTTATAAGTAGTGCTTGTGTCCCTTGAAATCAAGAAAACAAATAAAAAAAAACGCTGCTGCCCCTCCCAAAGAACTTCAATTGCCATAATCATGTAAAATTTGAGAAACTCTTTCACATTATTTTACTGAACCTTAAAATAATACATTTATTTATGGGGCGCCTGGGTGGCTCAGTTGTTAAGCGTCTGCCTTCGGTTCGGGTCATGATCCTACTAGGGTCCTGGGATCGAGCCCTGCATCAGGCTCCCTGCTTAGTGAGAAGCCTGCTTCTCCCTCTCCCACTTCCCCTGCTTGTGTTCCCTCTCTCTCTGTCTCTCTCTGTCAAATAAATAAATAAAATCTTTAAAAATAAGTAAATAAAATAAATCATTTATTTAATATAACTAACAAAGGAGGAGAATCTCATGGAGTCCACAGTAAAGAGAAAATCTACAGCAAAAATACATTTGAAAAATGTGCTGCAACTTCCAAGACATTTAAAAACAATACAGCTGGTTATGTCCTACCATTTTCAGCTAACCTGACCCTACTGTATCTTTGCTCTGAATAGGTACAACAGGTTCAATAAAGGAAAAAAGAATAGATTTGTATTTTATGAACAGTCATGCTGAAGAATATGCACTTCCTTTAATGTAGGGAATGGGATGAATGTACATCACTTTCACAGGGAAAAATGTGGTATTATAAAGCTTCATTCGCATAGCACCAGCTGGCCATATTTTGTATCATTAAACTTTTAGTTTCTGACCATTTTGATAAGATGACATCTCAAAGATTCACTGAAATCCCACGGCAAGAGTTTTACCTCACACTTGCAAAACATTATTATATTTCATAAGGAATTCTGATTAATTTTCTCTCAATAACCCTATTGAAACAATCAGCCTCATAAAGGTGAAGAGATCTGCCCATAGTCACTTAAATGTCGGAATTAGAATTCCAAGCCAGATCGTCTGATTTTTAAGTTTAATATTTTTATACTATACAAATAATCACTAGGAAAGGCTCAACCACAGGAGTAATTCGTGTATTTTCCCCATATTAAGAACTTAGTATTACTGTCCTTTTTTAAAGACAAAGATTCTTTGAATAAAAGAATTGTTAACTATATATTAAAATATTCACAGACACAAACACATTTTTGTGTGCTATTTTAGAAGACAGCTTGTCTAACCAGAATTCAGGTCTTAACATTTTATTTGTAAATGTAAAAAGACAGCTATTTTTTTTTTTTAAGACAGCTTTGTTTTAAGAAGGATTTGCTAATTATTTTTCACTGGTATTTTTTTTTTTTTTTTTTTGACAGAGAGGAGAGAGATCACAAGTAGGCAGAGAGGCAGGCAGAGAGAGAGGGGGAAGCAGCCTCTCTGCTGAGCAGAGAGCCTGATGCGGGGCTCGATCCCAGGACCCTGAGATCATGACCTGAGCCGAAGGCAGAGGCTTTAACCCACTGAGCCACCCAGTCGCCCCTTTCACTGGCATTTTAATATTTTTACATTGTATGGGGTAATGGGAATGAATCTTGTAATTAAATAAAACATTTCAAGACATTTCTAAATTAGGATTATTCATAATGGGCTCAATGGGCATTTCCTATTGCCAATTGCCTTCTAGGAAGGAGGAACTAATCACCTGATTTGCTCAGAAAAAGGGTCATCAGCGGTAAGCCTTGAGACAATTCACTCTGACACTTGCTAGTCACCATAATTGGTCATAAAGAAAACAGAGGTAAAAGAAAATGGCTTTCAAGTCAGTAACTTCCAAGTCAATCGTAAGTGCTTGCCAACTGCTATCATTTGACCAGCAGTGGGCTTGGGAAGCTGGTGTTTATGGGAATAGGGAAACTCTCACCTGCCCCTGAAACTCAAAATTCACTTCCAGAATAAAAAAAGTGAAAGAGTTGAACACTACTACTTTAAAGAATGTTTCCCTCAGCCATGGAGATATGTGTTGACTATCACAGAAAAAGAAATGTAAGTTTGATTTCTGAAAACTAAAAGAGAAAGGAATTCATATGGCTGTATGTATTATTATAACAAAGAGTTTTTGGTAAATTTGCAGGGTTCCTTTTTTAATACATATATACACATAAGAATACTTTCTGAATATGTGGTTTTAATTCACAAACTCATAGATACAAGTCCAGAGAAAAACATTTAGGTTCAAACGGTCCAAAAAGATAATTTGATATTGCTTTTTAGCCATTTCACTAGTGAGATGTCAAAACACTCTTTATAAAGGTTATTACAAATTACCTTAAGTTATAACTCAAGACATTAATCCTTCAAGTTAAAAATCTTTAGAACTATTTCAATTTTAAAGTTATGTAAGCATATGGTAAGAAGTCAAGTTTTTAATATTTAAGACATTCACAAACAAACCCACTGTTTAATTTTCTACATTGAAAGCTGATTTTATTTCGTAGAAGGGCAAAAATATTCTCCCAGTAAACATCGAAAATATTTAAGTTTAAAAAGTTCAAGTTTAAAAAATATATTGTGAAATTAACCCAACCTGTGGTTTTATTAGCCAACCTTTAAGTCACAATGCTTCTGACAACTTCCAAATCCCTAAAAAGAAACTCTATACATATTCCTCTTGTTATAATATCTGGCCAATGTGTTTTTAAAATTCAGACTAAAAAGGGCTTACCTCAAAAATCAGTAAGTTCTTTGTCGTTTGTTAGATTCTTCCCTTGGGGAATCCGCCAGCATAACTTTAAGTCTGACTCCATTTAGGATCTTTCCATGTAAAGTAGTAATGGCATCATTGGCACTTATTCTATCTGCATACTTGGCATACCCCACGTTTTTTCCTGACACGAGGTAAACTTCGATCAGGTTACCAAAACGACTGAAACAAAGTAAAACAAACAAAAAAATCAAATGAAATTGATAAAAATACAACCGTTCAGATCCAAAAACTGGGGTCCATTCTGGACTCCTCTTCCACTCCTCTCCCTACATCCAATCTTCAAGTCAATCTTCCTTCTCACACATGCGCTTTTTTGTGCAGCTCTTCAATGAGCTTCCTATTTTTTTTTAAATTTGCTAACATTGTTATAAGGCAAATAGGAAAAAGACCAAAGAGAAAAAGGTAAGATTAAAGGAGTTCTATTAAAAACACAAAAATAAAAAAAATAAAATAAAAAAATAGAAACACAAAAATAAACAAGAGCCTTCCTTTTTCTATATTTATTGTGTACTTTTACTTATAATCAAGTAATTGTTTACTCAATATAATCCTTAAGGATCCAACAGAGTGCTAACAAAATAGAAAATGCTGTTTTCTATTTTGTTTCTATTTCTGATAGAAAATTATTTCTATAATTCAACTCTGTTCAGTTGAATTACAATCACAAAGGAAAAGTTATGTAAAAAATTCTAGAGGACAGGTCTACACAGATATGTATTTTCTATAAAGAAACAAATGATTTGTCCATTTTATGCATGCAACTTTTCAAAACAATACTATGTTTTATATTTTCAAAACAAAATAACAGGAAATTCTGTGTGGAGACTTAAGATGTATAAATAATAAAGAAGACAAAAAAATGATCATATATTTTAAAGGTGATATAAATATGAATTTTTTAAACTATAGAACAAATCATTTCTATCTGATAAGTATTAGATATGGGAAGTTTCAAGTTTGTGAGAGGGCTTAAATGACTGGTTTAAATAAATTATATCATAAAACGTAACTTTGTGGAATTGAAATCTTACCAGAATATATCCTCTAATACATCTAAAGGTAAAGGATGAGGATTAAACACGATAAAAAGTCTTTCTTTCACAGGAGTTTCAGGAGGGGCTTTTTTTTTGCATGATGGAAGTACAACATCTGTCTGGATTTGAGGCAACTGTGATCCAGAATTTCCTCCAAATTGCTGTTGAAGAGTTAGGTACAAAATAAGAAAAAGAAAAACTGCACTTTAAGGATTTTAAGCCAAGAGCTAAAGAGATCTACATCATGACTTCTATGTGATCTTGTACTGTAGCTCTGAAAATTTTCTTACATAGGTAATATACAAAGGCCACATTTATTTTATAACCTACCAAGGTATCATAGAGGTTAAGTTCTTATGTACTTACCAGAAATTGCTGCTGACTTGGGTTATTCCACACCATTGATGCAAGCTGGGCTGCTACCATCTGCGTTGCCATTTTTCTAAGAAGACTAAAGATAAGAACTGATGATTTAGAGAAAATCAGAAATATTCAGTCTCTTAACCATAACTTGTTTTGTATGACTTCCTCACCCAAGAGGTTAACTGCTTTCCATTCTTATTCTTCAGGTCATATCATGTACACCCAAAGCCCTGCTTTTAGACCCTCCTGAGATGGTACTTACTCTGTTGCATTACTCCCATCATCAATGAAGGACACACCTATCCGATTCCCAGGAGGGTACTGAAACCCATGTAACTTGTATTTTGCGTAAATAGCTGATGCTACATTGAAATACTGAACCACTCCATGACCTAAAACAAAGTAGAGAATATCAGGAGTTAAAAGGAAAAAAAGAGGGTACCTAAAGCCTGTCTTGCTACAAAATGAGACAATATAGAAATAGCCTGGTATCACACAACTAGAAAACACAGAGTCAAATGGATCAGAAAACAAAGTTTTCTTATACATATGCGCAACAACTATGTTCCTACAAAGTCTAAGTCCAATTTTGGCAAAAATATAAACATGATATTTTAAAGAAAACGTAATTATTAGAGTAAGTTCTGGCCAATGAATTTAAGATATTGGTGTTTCTTCTATGATAGATATACCTAAAACCAAAGGGTTTTTCTTAAATTTTTATTCTTTGAAATCTGCTTTGAAATTTTAATATTTTCCCTATCATACTGAGTAGGAAATAAAATGAGGAGAACATATAGTCTGATAACATACAGTCATCAGGCTCGCTGCAGTGCTAGAGAAAGGAAAAGTGATATTTATAAAAAACGAAAGGTAGGTAACAGAGGCTCTCAGATTAGAAGTCACATATTTTACATTTCTTTGGAGAGCTTGCAGCTACGGAAAAAGATTTCAATTCAGAAGGGTGATGCTGAAGTGGGGGGATAATTTTATACTGGACTCCATATATGGATAGTCCATGAGCTTATAACATAACCAAAAAGTTTTCATAATATATAACCTCTACACACACAACATAATATAATATAATAATATATATAAAATATATAACCCATATATACAATATAACCCACTTAGGGGAAAACACTGCTATAACTTTATGTTCCTCTCTAAACCCAAGCACCCCAACATTTTAATGAAATTAAAATTCAGAAAGCAAATGAACATATAAAACTAATTCAGACAGAACTCTAACTATATGATGATACCTTTATTAATAAAAAGGTGTCCAAATAACACATATATTTATTTATCTGACACATTTAACCAGAGAAACGTTAAGAAGGTAAAGGAACAAACACATTTCAACGTACCAGATAAAGGGGAAAGAAATACAAAACAAACAGAATTATACGTTAACAATGAATGTGCCAAAAAACACAAAATGTGTGCCTCAGAGTCAGAATAAAGAATGATAGTCTAAGGCTGGGTTAGGGTTAGAGATGGTCCAAAGTAGGCTCAGATGGGCAGTTGTGCTAAAAGACCAGTGCTGGGTAGAGTAATAGCGAGTAAGTGCATGTATCTGTGTGAAGAGTGGCACCATCCCAGGCCTACCAGCCCAGATGACCTGATTCACTTTCCTACTTCCCCTTACATGCATCACACCCTGAAAGGACCAAATCAAGTCTATCTATAGTACTAGAACAGATGCCAAGTACGACCTCTCCATACTACCCCTCACCTCCAATTCTCTAAAACAAACCAATAAGCTCCTGAGATTTCCTGAGTGCCTATCATGTGCCAGGACTTACATTAGGTATTTTTACGTATAGCCTTCCTAATTCTTATCTATCCCTGACATAGAAGGTATTAATAATCCCCTTTTATAGATGAAGAAAGAGAGACTCAAAAGGGATAAGCAATTTGCCAAGGTCTCAGAGCTACATGCCAGTGCTAGCATTTGCACCTGAGTCTGATGTGAAATGGAATGCCAATCATTTTCCATTATACCATGATAACTCCATTTTTAAAAAGCCTTAAAAAAAATTAAAAAATTGTGAAGATGGTTAAGTCAACACTAGATATTAGGTTTAGCCAATTAACTAGTTAATAAGTTCAAATGGCTGATATTAGAGCCCTGCTTCAAATTTTTTTTTAAAAGATTTTATGTATTTATTTGAGAGAGAGAGAGAGTACAAGTGGGGGGAGGGAGAGGGAGAAGCAGACTCCCCACTGAGCCGGGAGCCTGACAGGGGGCTCAATACCAGGACCTTGAGATCAAGACCTGAGCCAAAGACAGATGCTTAACTGACTGAGCCACCCAGGTGCCCCAGAGCCTTGCTTCAATTAAGACTGGGAAGAAGTAGAGAAAGAAGTAGAGCAATTAGATGCTTGAAATGAAGGGAAGGAGTTTCATTTTGAGATATAAAGTTAAAAAACAAGAAAAAGAGAGATACTTAGGGAAGAGGAGGAAACTTGAAGCGTTTTAGAACTTTGCCTAGCATTAATCAGGAGTACAGGGACCCCATTCTGAGGTATTTTGGTTGTACAACTGGAAACAGAATGCTCTATTTTGTGGGAGTTAAAATATTTTTTAAAAATAAGTGACATTGTATAAAGGAGATATATTCTCAGGGGTTTATTTATTAAGGTATCACTGTAATTAAAAGATTAAAGTGGAGAAAAAGAAAACATAAAATTGTCACAGAAAGAGTATCTGACATAAAAAGCACCACTGGAGAAAAGACATTTTAACAAAATACAGTATATTAAAAAATAATAGACATTATTTTACCATAATTCGAATAAGGATCTCGTTGAACTTCACAGTATTCCAATCCTGGTACTATATCAAAAATACTGAAAAGCTGTTCTTCAGTGAAAGGAACTCTTGATACAACTGACAGGCGTTTGGAGATAGCTTCTTGTCCTCTGTTGTCATTCTTGTCAAAACCTGAAAACTCAGATTGTTGTTCTCCAACAACATAAGAAAAAAAAGTACATCTTTTAATTTCTATACATTCAAGAATTCGCTTAACATTTTAGGTACGAGTAAGTAAGATGCGCTGTCATCAAGTCCATTGCATTTGACCAAGGCACTGTATTTTGTAGTATGCTCTTGGCCATTAGCACTATCAGAAGGGACCAATGGTGTGAAAACAGACAACTCTTCCCACTCTCCTGCCTTTGACACAGAAATATAAGCAGAAATGTGTAGTCTAACTTCAGAGGAATATGTTTAGTATGCAAAACTGCAAAATATGGCAAGTGTTTTGCCTAAAAGAAAGTTTATGCCAAATAATATTTATAGGACTTACATTCATCACTCATTTCTCCCTTTGACTAACTTCTACGTTTGTCATTCCTTTCCTTTCTCTAGCCCTAATTGTAAAGCAGCAGTTCCTTAGGGATAAAATCTTAGGACTCATACTGAGGGGATAGCAGTATAGGTCTTTCATACTTTCTGGTCCTAACAGAGGCAGAAGCTCACTCAAAAAAGTGGCAGTGATGTAGTTTAATATTTAGATAATACATAACTAACCATAGAAAACTATAATCGGAAATTATATATAACGCTATAAACAATGCTTATATATATGATACATTATATAATACATGATGCTTATATATAACATGTATTTATATATAATAATTTCCAATTAGTTTTCTATGTTACACATAGCATTAAATACAAGTGTTAAATACACAAGTGTTAAATATTAAGACCATGAGGAGTCATGACAAACTTCTCAAAAAAAACCCCACATTAACTTTTATTCACTCAGTGAGATTTACAGACTACTGATAAAAGAATATCTTATTAAAAAAAAAAAAAAGAATATCTTATAAAATCCAAATCTGAGTGTATATATTACTTATACTACTAAAATAAAGGATAGCTTACTCACCAAATGGAAACATATTTACTCTAGGTTCATGTCCCAATGTCTCCTGCCTCATGTTACTATAATAGTCTTGTTCCGAGGATTCAGATGCTTTATTTTTAGGTTCAGCCAAGATTGCCCTAAAACCTGAAAAAGAGAATCTATGACTTTCAAAGTTCACAGCAAATTTAACACACCTGCAAATATACTTTATTGCTAGTGCTTGACTTAGCTTTATAACTATAATTGTACAAAACAAAATCTACACAAGGGCCATCTGCACCAGACCTACTTCTTTGCTTTTTGGAAGATGGCAAAGAATAAATAAAAAGAGCAAGAATCTCAAGTTATGGGTCAATGCAGACATCAAAGATCAGCAGTTCTATCCTATCCCTTCCAGTCTCCACCCTATTACAAATAACATCATGGTTCGTTCTCCCTGGCTCAACAACAAAATCCTATAGGGCTCTTGACATTCAACCTGTCAGCAAGATTCTTCCTTTGAAATACACTTACAAGATGTTATTTTTTACTCTAACTTCCCTGCCTTTGTTTCTAAGTCAGATTCCCTTCAATTAATTACAACAACTCTTTAACTGGTCTCTTTGTCTCTGGATCAAAGGTTTTAAGTAGGGGTTCAAAGATGAGCTTCAAAAAAGTGGGAAGGTTCCATGAACTCTCTGCAACTTTAAACAAAATACTTCTGTATATGTGCACCTGGGCATATTTCAAAGAAGGTTCATAGCTTTCATCATATTATTCAGTGGCTCCAGGAAGGATAAAACCAGTCACTTTGAATTGTTTCTCTGGAAATCCAGCCTTGATACTGTGGTTAGAGCAACTGTCCTAAAACAGTTATTTTTCTCCTTTTAGATCAGTCTACTAGGGAATCCTAACTGAGGTCGAACTCTTCATAACCTCCCATATATGGTGCCAATGGACTTGGTTAACTTTGTCTCCTAATTTCTCAACAGGATTATTATGCTTTATTCAGACTGTTGCCTTCACAGTATTAAGCAAAGACATGTTTACTTCCAGCTCTTCGCCTTTGCTAACACTGCTCTCACCTTCTGTCCTGCCTACTCTGTACCAGATGTCAATCTTACCTCTAGACGTGTTCTCATGTTCAGTGCACTTGTTTCTCACCACTGTTGGACCATACCATACATTTTTGAACATTTTCTCATTTGGCAAATTTTTATTGAGTCTATTATAAATGGCAGTTTCTTTGATAGAGATCTCAATAAATCTTTACAGAGGGCCTATAACTGTACTAGGTACTAAGAATGACAGAAACAGACAAAACACTCCCTGCTTTCAAAGAGTCTTTTAAAAAAGTCTTCTATTATTCTTTAACTATTTTTTGCCTATTAGATCTTGGCTACCCAATACAATTAAATTCCTTAAAAGCTCTATATTTATTCCCTTTGTATCTTTTTACTTAACATATTGCTGAGTATATCACAGGTACTCAATTAATGCTGGCTGATTGAGAAATTTAGAAGGATCTGAGAGGAAATTTTGGTACGTACCTTGGGGTTATTTAAGAATTCTACTGATCAGCAATAATTCTTTCCAGTACATATAGATCTTTATAATATAATTTAATTAATTCTCATTTCTAAAGGTCAATATAACTAGGAGTATGACAACAAAGGATATTTTCCTTAGCTGCTTTAAAATTCTTATTCTTCATTATATATAGCAGCAACAGCACAAGATCCAATTAATGTCACTCTAGCTCAAAATTAACTTAATACATATTCAGTTACCTATGTGGGAAAAATTTATATTAAGTCTCATCCTTAACCTTTACATTTATTAGTATATACTTAATTCTATTTAAGATTTAGTTTAAATATGAACAAATACAACAGAAAACTTGAGTTTTTTTTTTAATAAAAAAATATCTTTTTTTAAAAACTGGAAAGGGTAAGCCAATTTTTAATACTTAAAAATTTTAAGTTACTATAGAAATAATAACCAAAATGTGCCAACAGTATTTCCACTTACTAAGTTAATGCAGTTGCTCATATTTCTCAAGACAATGCCTCAATGAAAGCTTAATCACAACCCCAAAATAATTTTCATCCTAGGTATATACATATATTCAAACTCCCATTGCTAGGATTAAATTAGCAGGTATGGTTATTAGCAAAACCATGTGTTAAATTCAGTTATTTAGAATAACTAAAAGTTTTTAAAAAGTCTTTAACATGCTAAATGAACACATCCTTACTTCGATCACAGTTTTCTATTGCTTGGGCAGCTTGTGATGGTTTTAAGTATCGAACATAGCCCAAACCTTTACTTTCTCCAGTTACTTTATTCTTAATAATGCTGCAATACTCGATATCTCCATACACCTATGAGAGTTAAAAGAAATGATCTTAGAGGAGTCAAAATCAGTAACTGAACAGATTATTTCAGAACTTAAAGTTTACTTGTGCCCCTTATTTGCAAAACTAGAAATCAGAATTAGAATTTACAGCCATTTTTAATAATAGGATCAAAATGTCACAAACTAATGAGGCAGTAGAAAAAGAACCATACTAATGATATAAGCAAAGAATAACATAACCAAAATGATGATGATTTTCATTTTTTCGTTTTCATTTTCTGAGCATTTGCTTTAACATATATTACCTATTGCTACAATAATCCTTCAAGAATATATGTATAATATGTATGTGTGTATGTATGTAGATATATATATATATATAACACACATCATATATATTATATATGTGTATATATATACTATTTATCTAACAAAGAAACTAGGTCTTTGAGAAATCAAATTATTTGCCTATGTCATGGAGGGTGAGTAAGAAGGCGTACATAGTTTTGGAAGCTCCAAAGTCTTGCTCAGTGGTGATTATAAGCTGGAATTGAACCTTCTATATCCAAATTTTGGCTCAGTCCCTTATTAACTGAGCAGTTTAGGTATTACCTCTGTGCCTATCTCTTTACCTGTTAAATGGGGCTAAAAGTTGTACCTACTTCAAAGGGTTATTTTAAGAGTTAAATGAACTAATAGACCTAAAGGGTCTGGAATACACTAAACATTAGCTATAGCTGTCTGCCTTCAAATAGGACATAACTAATTGTGTATTCTTTTGAAGAGGAGCCTCTCAAAGTATATCACTAAAACATACTGGCATACTTGGAGAGTCAATTCTCTATGTGAGAAATATGGGATATAAATTCTTAGTGTTTATTATTTATTTTTTTAAAGATTTTATTTATTTATTATTTAGAGAGAGACTGTGTGTGGGGGAGCAGGGGGAGGGGCAGAGAGAGGGAGAGAAAATCTCCAGCAGACTCCGAGCTGAGTGTGGAGCCTGATGCAGGGCTCCATCTCATGACCCGGAGATCATGACCTGACCCAAAAATCAAGAGTCAGATGTCTCACCAACTGACCACCTAGGCACCCCCTTCGTGTTTATTATTTATTTTATACAATTCTCATGTAACCAATTAGCAACTTAATTATTATACATTTGGATAAAAATGTCATATTTATTCACTCAGAAAAAGATAAAAATGTATAAATATGTAAGATAAAAAGTTCTTTCTTACTATCAGAGGAAGTACAGAATATATATGTTTGGTAGTTGTTATTTCTGAGATATTTTACTCAACTTTTACTTGGGGTAGGACAGAGAAAGTTTGAAAATAACTTTTTACTATTTGTTTCTTTTCTTTCTTGCTTGTTGCCCACCTGATTCATAGTATTGGGAAACTTAATAGAAAAAGGATACAAAAATTATAACTCAAAACAATTTAAGAATTCCTTTTTAATAATTTTTGTGGAAGTGTATCTTGTATATAAAAGTCAATGGCCAAAAGATTTAAAATTATCTTCAAATTTCATTGACTATAATCTTGCTATATGGTTCAGAGTTGTAGTTTTTTTTTCCGTTTAAATAGAACTCCTTCAGGGACGCCTGGGTGGCTCAGATGGTTAAGAGTCTGCCTTCAGCTCACGTCATGATTTCCAGGTCCTGGGATGGAGCCCCATGCTGGGCTCCCAGCTCAGCGGGGAGTCTGCTTCTCCTTCTCCCCCTGCCTCTCCCCCTGCTTGTGTGCTCTGTTCCCCCGCCCCCAAATGAATAAAATCTTTAAAAATAAATAAATAAATAAAACTCCTTCAAAGGCTTAATTTTAGGACAAAAATTCTATAAAGTATGAGACTTTCTGTGAATAAGTTCATCGATATGCCATAGGCCTTATAATAAATACTAGATAATATAGTTCACACACTCAGGCTTGCTTGAGAGCAACAAAGTTGAGAGGGTACTTTGAAAGTATAAAGACCAAAAGCAGATTCTGGATTCAGACAGCCTGGGTTTAAATCTTGGTCCACCACCTACTGGGTATGTGACCTAATTTAAAACTCCAGGCTTTATACTATATTTTCCTGAATCTGTGTTTTCTTTATATGGGGGAAAACACAATCGGTTATATTTTCCAGTTTTTATGTTTTTTTTTAAAGTTAGTTTATTCTAGGTTTAATATTTTAAAACTAGATGGAAATAGATGACTTAAAAACAGTTTTATTTAATTCTCTAGCACCAATCTAATGATTTAACTCAAACAACACTTAGGATTCAGTAACCATACAATCAATTTAGGATTGTAAGTTACCATAGATGCTAGTTGATTAGAAAACATAAGTACCTTAAATTTTTCCCGCAGATCTTCTTCTGTGTAGGACTTTGGTATCATAACAAATATTCTTGTAAGTTCTTCATCTTCAACATCGCGGTGACTTCCAGATGATCTGGACTGAGCAATGAAAACCTAAGAAACAAACAAAATCCAAAAAATAATAGTCAACTGTTTTCCTATTTCTTAAGTATACTTACTTCATTATTCGTATGAGATTTGTGTTAGAATTAAAAACAATGTAATAGGGTTTTGTCAAAAAGTTTTTCAAAGCAATCTTTACTGCAATGGTTTTTTACGAGGTTATACCAATGTCTGCATTGTTTTTTCCAAATGCATTTTTACTTTTGCACTTTTGTTTACCAAGAGCAAGTCAGTGCACTGAAAAAGAATGTGTACTCTGCAGTTGCTGAGTACAGTGTCCAATAAATGCCAATTACAGTTGATTAAAGTGTTAAATATCACATCTTTACTGATTTTGTCTAGTTGTTCTATCGGATACTAAGAGAGGAGTATAAAAACCTGACTACAAATTTATCTTTCTCCTTTTAGTTCTATCAATAATGCTTCATGTATTTAGAAGCTGTATTATTGGCTGCACAAACATGTGGGATTGTTACGTACTTTTTCACTGGTATTTTTATCCCCATGAAATTGCCCTGTTTATCTCTGTTAATACTCCTTGTGTTGAACACCATTTTCTATGACATCATGCAAGCTTTTTCTATCCTTTAACTTTCAACCACTTTGTATCTTTATACTTTACATATCTCTTTTAAACAGTATTTAGTTTGGTCTTTCTTTTTTTATAAATCCTGATAGTCTCTACCTTTAATTGGCATGTTTAGTCTACTTATATTTAATGCAATTATTGATATAGTTGGGTTTAAGTCTAGAATGTCATTATTTTTAATTGTTTTCTTTTTAATATTAACCTTTAAAAAAGGTAACAAACATATTCTGGATCATCTCAGTGACCAAGTGATTTATGTGAGCAAGAAAATGCACAGGACTACCTGAGGCTCCATTTTCTACTATTAGTGATTTAGTTTTACTGAAACATCATCTGTGACATTAGGTTACTTAGATTATTATTTCTTGGATTATGATATGAGATTATTACTTATTACTTTATAAAATTGTTTCAGTTTTATATTATCCCAGAGGAATGTTAAAATCTCTAATTGGGATTGTGGATTTGTTTATAGAGCTATAAGGATAAGAATTTTAATGACCAGTTTTGTTTTTTATAACTTGAAGACATGTATTAAAATTAATATAAATCACCACATGAAGCCCTTAAATTTTCTTTTTTCTTCTTCTACTGTAAAGGGGGTGGGGGTCTGTATACCATTCAAGTATGAGAAAACCTCAACTTGTGGAATTCCAGAGTAGGAGGCAGCAACCCGGAGGACCGAGAACTTATAAAACCATGGGATTTCAAAAGTACTAAAACAGGAGATTGTATGTTTGCCTAGAAAACAGTTGTCGTAGAGGTGTAGGAGATATAGCTGGAGACATATTCCTAAATAGAGTTTACTGTTACTCCTTCAATAAACTTATGCTATATGCCAAGCAGTATATGAGGTATTAGTAATAGAGTACTGAGCAATACAGAAATGACCCACTAGAAAGTCAGTCTGGTGGACGTGTCACTAATGAATGATCAATAGAAAAATAAAATAGGAAACCTTTACAAATATAGGAAGAAACTGGGGGAAAAGAAAGAGTCTCAAGTAAAATTTGAGACCAGAGGTGTCATCAGATCACAAATTTCTAAATTTTAGAAGACTGGAGTGTTTCAAATTTCCAATAAGGCGGCAGTGTCCGAGAAGAACACATGTATAATTAACCACTTAATGGAGATTTCTCCTGAGTCTTTGTGTTCAGACTTCAGGCTCTAAATGAGGGGCATTCTTGTAGAGCTGAAAACCAAGACTTTTCCCCTTTCCTCCAGATAATGTTGTTGGTCACAGAATAATTCTTACTTAGCCAATCTTTTCTGGCTGTAGGCCTAGGGCTACAATTTTCTTATGTGTCTTATAGATCCTTTGGAACTTTGCAAAAGCAAACTACATGAGAGAAGCTGAAGCTGAATTAATTTAACTGGAAGCACAGAAAAAACAAAAACACACACAAATAAAAAACTACAATCCAGTGGAAAAGAGACCCAAGCTGAACCTGCTGAAGAATGAACTTAGACTGTCTAGCTGCGTCCTGCAGTGCAACAAACTTCTGGCTGAAACTGAGTGGACCAAAATGTGAAAAACAACTTAAACTTTAATTATTTTGGGGAATAACTTCTCTGCGGCTAAAAGGGAGGATACATTTCAGTGTTGAGACTTTCGCTCCTCTTGTAGGAATTTAATCAAGAGAAAGGGATTATATAGGTTTAAGATCTGGGGCATTTTTTGGGTGGCCCACAGATCTCTGTGGTTACACTTAAAGTATAAAAACCCTCTCTGGCTAATTTAATTAGAAGGAGATACAAATTATCGATCTAGGACAGGAGTCAGCAAACTGCAGCTTCCTGTTTCTCTACAGCCCATGATCTAAAAATTGTTTTTGCATTTTTAAAGGGCTGTTAAAAACAACGAATATGTCACAGAGACTATATGTGGCTCACAATGTCTAAAATATTTGCTATCTGTCCTCTTACAGAAAAAGTTTGTCAACCCCTGATCTAGCATATGCTGTGGCCTTACAATTCATTTTATAAATGACCTGTTCTGCTCCATTTCAGAGTTGGGGAGGTGGAAACAAAGGGAACGTCTATGGTCTACTGCAGTGTTGGTATACTCCTAGGCTCCTTCTCTTTTGTAGATAGAGATATAGGCAAGACCTCCGGAGACCGATGTATCGCTCAGTCTTTCATTTATGTAAGTCAATATTAATAATATTCTTACCAGTTTTCTGTAGTAAATCGGAGGGAAAAAAGGAAAAAAATGTCGAGGGAAAAGAATTTTGTGGAAGTCTCCAACAGAATTACATACACAGCAACTATTTCTACAGGACAGGTGAGGATACTGTTTAAGCAACTGTCAGATCCTCAGGATTGGGTCCCATACTGAGTCCACAGCCTGTAAGGAATGACATTGTGGCTACTACTGACCATAAGGATATACTGAGGGCCTATCTTTTGCACTTGATCTTAGCCAAAAGGTCGAGAAGCGATGAGGGCCTATCTTTTGGCAAGTACTGTGCTAAAAGCACAGATTGAGTCAAATAACTCTCAAAATCACCCTTCCTGCCACTTGTCAGTTATCTTAATTTTACACAAGTTTAAGTTCTGAAACAATATAGACACCTCCAGGGTGAACTAAGAGTATACAAAGAAGCATTTAGTAACAATACAACTACACTACCATCACGATGATTTGGCCCTGCTTAAGGCAGGTTACTTTGGTTGCTTTCAAAGAAAAGTGGCAATAACAAAACGTAAGGTATTACTACTTTCACAAACAGGGCTTAGTTAAGATGCTTTTAAAAATCACAACAGTGTGACAAATATATAATAGCAGCACTTGTAGTCACCTTCACTCAAACATTATTTACATGTACCCTTTCGTCTGGTATTGGGCAAACGCCCAACACCAGAGAGGCCATAGTTTAATACACTTTTATCAAGTTGTTACGCTCAGTACCAACCGGAAGCAAAGCAAAAAATTTAAAAAAAAAAAAAAAAACTATGTTTACACACGGTATACGGGGTTATAAGAGTGGAGGTTCAGAGGTGGGCCGTGGAGTCCACAGCTCCGGAGTTGTGACGGCGCGAGTCGGGGGAGGTCCAGTCACTGCAGCTCTGCAGCCCAAGTCGGGGCGAACGTTCCTCCCGCGCCGCCCAAACCCCGAGCCCCTCTCCAGAACCCCATCCTCCCGCACCGCCCAAACCCCGAGCCCCTCTCCGGAACCCCATCCTCCCGCACCGCCCAAACCCCGAGCCCCTCTCCGGAACCCCATCCTCCCGCCCCCGGAAGGCCAGATGCTGCCCAGGCCTCCCCAGGGAGCGGATGTATTACCTTGACCCCACACTGACACAGCTTCAGGCGCAGGGAGGCCCCACCCCTTCCCACTCGCGCGAGTACCCCAACCCGGCACCTGCACCTTGATGGGCTTGGTGTCGTTGGGGCTGAGGCACTGGCCGTGCATCTCCTCCATGGCCCTGCAGGCCTGCGAGCTGCGGGCAAACTTGACGAAGGCGATGCCCTTGGACTCCTTGGTGTGCTTGTCCCGCACCACCCAGATGTCCTGGATCTCGCCGAAGGGCGAGAAGCGCTCCCTCAACACCGACTCGGGCGTGTACTTGCTGATCACCAGGAAGATGCGGCTGTTGGGCGGCTCGTCCAGGCTGTCCACGCCCGGGCGGAAGCCTCCGCCGCTCGCACAGCTGCCTGCTTCGTCCATGGCGCTCCACCACGGCGCGGAAGCCAGGCCCGGGTCCCCTTCAGGTCTCCTCTCTTCCGCCGCGCCCGCCACCGCCGCTATTGCACACCCAGCCGTTGCGGGTCCGGCGCTCTGCTTCCGGAAGACGCAAGAGTCGGGCGCCTGGCGCGGTCCGGCTGCGTCTGGTGGCAGCTTCCGGGGAGCGGCCTGCAGCGTCCTCTAGCGGTCCGGGGGTGGGGCGGCTGGCCCCGTCCGGGAGTCCAATTCCGGGGAACCGAGTCTCAAACGTCAGATGTGCCATCCGCATTCCCTGTGCCCAGAACAGCCCTCTCTGGTGCACAGGCTTTCCCAGCGCTGGCTTTATTCTCACCCCTAGAGCCCAAGCATTCTCCCCCTAAAACTTGCCATCTTGGTCATAAGCTCAGTAGAAGACCACTGTAAGATAAAGTTAAAAACCCTATAGTCTTAGAGCTAAACAGAACTTTTGAGATCATCCAATTCCAGGCTCTTTGTTGAGAAAATTGAGATGAGGAAATCGAGGCCTTCGGAATAGCCAAGGACAGTAGGGATACAAATAACAGAGCCAAAACCAGAACCAACTCCGTCTGCCAATGTGCTCAACTTCCACAAGCACCCCTGGGGATTTGAGGGCTGAAAGGGTGGACTGCTCAGCTATAGGGACTAGGAGAAATCTTAAGGGCAAGCAAAGTGGGAATGCATACTGACTTCTAAGACTTCTTGTTAAAGGGACTTGAGGAGAGGTCAGTGGGAAACAGAAATCCAGAAACAAGATCTGGATTTTGTAGTGGAGTTGGAATAAGATAAAAGAATGAAACAGCATGTGGTCCAGGAACAGAGCTCTTTGAATGCTCAAGTCCAGGTTGCTAAGATCAGAGTTCTTTGAACTCAAACAGATAAATACTATTTATTGCGTGCCAACTGTGTGCCAGCTTTGTCTAAGGAGCTAGACACACAATAAGGAAAAGGAAAAACACGATCTCTGTCCTCAGAGAGCTTTCTTTTTATTGTGGAAAATTACATGTAAATATATAGTGCAAAATAATGTTGGATTGTGTTAAATGGTTTTGCCACTGAACTGTGTGAGTTTGGATAAGTTACTTCATATTTCCAACTTCAGTTTCCTTAGCTGCAAGGAGAAATAATATTGCCTACTAAATGGGGTAGTTATTAAGCTCAGTTAATTCATCCATTTATTTAAGGGCCAAATGTTTTTGACTGTCTACTGTGTGTTGGGCACTGTGCTTTACTCAGTATGAGATATTATATGTATCTCAGTATGAGATAATATGTGTATAATGGCACAATGGAGATGAATTTTCTTGTTCCCTTTGACTAGGGTATCCGCTCTCCCACTTTTTATATTGTATACTTGTATGATAGCAACTTAGAGTCAGGGATTGTGGGTTCTCACTCTGGCTTTAGCACAAGATTCCGATAATTTCTCCTTGCATTACATCCTGTATCTGTAAAGTATGGACTCTGTTTACCCTGGATCTTAGCAAGTTAAGAAAGTATCTTGTTTTAATTTTCCACTTCTCTTTATCTTACTCAGATTAATCAAAGTGAATAAAAACAATGTAGCAATGTTAATTTTATTGCCGTGAGAATCTGAAGATTCTAGTAACACTATTTGCACACCAGTGCCATCTAGTGGAAAATGTATAATTTTCTTGCACTGTACAGACTGGGCAATTTTTATTCTTTGTCAAACAAAATTACTGATTGGTATCCTGAAAATTTGAGGCTGATATTTAGAGCAGTTAATTTCTCTTCTTAAAGATGAGAGAAAAGATTGCATGAAACAAAACCAGGCACAGAAATATTGGGAAATGCTGGGAAAGCAAAATTTCTTTATTACTCAATCACGTGAAATACCACATATGCAAGGAAAATAAGAAATTTACTTTCTCTAATGACTTTATGACTTCTCCATCTAGTTATTTTAAACAGCTTCTTTGAGACACAATTCATATTTCATATAATTCATCCATTTAAAATATTCAATTAAATGGCTTTTAATATGTTCACAGCATTGTGCAACTATCACCACAATTCATTGTAGAACATTTTTAAATCACTCAATAATGACAGTTTTGCCATGTGTGAAATCATATAAAATCATATTTGAACATGAATCACATGTAGCTAAAACAGCTGAAAATTCTGAGGTTTGAAATAATGATTACTAATTGGTGTTATATTAGAGAAAAGATGGGCTGTGCATTTGCAGATTAAATTTTTTCAAGGCTTTACAACATTTAGCCTATAATGCACAATTATTAGAATGATAAGTGCTTTTGTTGATTTCACAAGAAATCCAGTTTTCCCTTGATGCTTTTCTTCTAAAATTCTTATAAATTTCTTTTTTTAAAGAAGAGATGATATTGTAACTTATTTTCGAAATGCAAAGAGAAAATAGTAAATTCTTACCATTGTTTTCCAAAATTTCTTTAACTATGATATAATTACAGTGATAATTACTGGTTATCAATATTAGTCTTCATACATTATACTTCAGTAAAAATGTTTTGCCTTATTTGAAATTTTTAAGTAGGCTTTACCACTGATATTTACTGGTGATCAATTGGTAATTTTCAGATTGTTCTGTATGAATAAGGTTTTTTTCCCAGCTGTAAGGCTACTAGCTACTGTGAATGTGTTCATTGCACCTACACTGGCATGTGGTAGGCACTAGAGAAATGGTAGTCTCCTTCCTTTTCTTGAGTTTGCATGGCTTTGTTTGACTTTGAGAATAGTATTTAACACCTGATTCCTGCTCCCCCGCTCAACCTGGTCCTTTTCATTCAACTTTTTTTTTTTTTAAGATTTTTTTTATTTATTTCTTTGACACAGAGAGAGAGATCACAAGTAGGCAGAGAGGCAGGCAGAGAGAGAGGGGGAAGCAGGCTCTCCGCTGAGCAGAGAGCCCGATGCGGGGCTTGATTCCAGGACCCTGACATCATGACCTGAGCCAAAGGCAGAGGCTTTAACCCACTGAGCCACCCAGGCGCCCCAACTTTTTTTTAAAGATTTTATTTATTTATTCGAGAGAGAGAGAGAGAGAGAGCGAGCACACAAGCAGGAGGAGTGGCAGAGGGAGAGGGAGAAGCAGGTTCCCTGCTGAACAGGGAGCCCAACTTGGAGCTCTATCCCAAGACCTTGGGATCATGACCTGAGCTGAAGGCAGCTACTAACCAATTAAGCCACCCAGGCACCCCCTTTTTCATTCAACTTGATAACGTATATCTTTTAAATATGTTGATCGTAGAACAGATTCATAGGTTCCACATAGAATAGTTTCATTCAACCATCTGGTAATTGTGGCTATTTAAATTAAAACAAAAATTAATGAAATTAATTAAAATTAGCTATGATTAAAATAATAAAAATTTCAGTTACTCAGTTGAATTAGCCACCCTTCAAGTATTCAGAGTTACTTGTGGCTAGTAGACAGTGCCCACGCAGAACTATTCAATCATTTCAATCATAAAAGTATACTGGACAAAGCTCTGGAGAACTAGATTGCGGTAAACGTCCCACTTATCTAATACACAAAAATTTCCCTATTACAAGTACTTTGTTGAACAATTTAAAAATTATTTTAACATTCTTATTTCTCTGTCTCCTTGCCACTCATGTCTCACTGAAAAATTATGTAACCACGAGTAAGCAACTTTCCTTTCTCATGTTTTCCTAAATACAACTTTAACTTAGACCTGTCTGCCTTCAAAACTCTCTTCTTGTAGCTTTTTCAGTCCTTCCCTCCGTATCTCCCTTCTTTGCTCCTTCAGTTCTACTTCTCTTTGTTTCTATTCATACTTTATTCTGTTTTTTTTGTTGTTGTTGTTTGCTTTTTTTTTTTTTTTTTGGCATTTAGCAAGTAGCTTGCAACCTTGCTGTCAGTTCTTATGTTTTTTTTTTTTTTGTCAGTTCTTATATTATTGTATTTTTTCTAATGTAGCTCATTTATAATGATTTAACATTTATGTATTTAAATCTTGTCCCAGCTGAATTGTAACTTAGAAAATTGGAGCTGCAGTTCAGTTTTTGTCCAAGTTGCTTGGCACAGTACCTTGCCCATCCTATTTGTTTTAGTCTTTTGTTGACATGTTAAGATTCCTGTAATCAAATGCTAATGGACCATTCATAAAACCTTGAGTTCCTGCTTCAAGCAAGAACTGGGACACGTGGTCAATATGCATAGATAATTTAGCTCTTTGGTTAGGCAAAAGTTAAACAAAGATGCGCTTGGGGCTGCTGTGCTCAAAGCACGTTCACTTTGTCACGTTTCGCGATTGCCCACCAAGTCCGTCTTTAAGCTCCTGCGAGAATTGCCAACTTGTGGGATCTGGGAGCCAATCAGCAGTGCGGATGGAGCCTGGCCTGCTATTGGCTGGCGGCCACCGGAAGCACATGCCGGGCTGGGCTTCCAGTACAGGTGTTTGAGGCTCTGCTGTGGGACCGCCAGCCCCAAACTTGCAGCCCAGGTTCTGGCCCGGCAGAGGCCCGGGTGACTACTAAGCTTTCTCCGGGGAGGC
This sequence comes from Potos flavus, assembly GCA_028534135.1. NCBI lineage: Eukaryota > Metazoa > Chordata > Mammalia > Carnivora > Procyonidae > Potos > Potos flavus. Next base: position 124,025,882 of record CM052883.1, on the reverse strand, counting down.
GGTGGGCGGAGCCGCTGACCCTCTGGTAGGTATGCGACTGGCTGGGAAGGAGTGGGGCTCGGCAGCCATGTGATCTAAACACTGGTTATGGGCCAGAGCAGTTTGGGCTAGGCTTCTCTCAGAAAGGAGTATCTAACTGTCCGGCTAGGAAGAGGCACTCTTTAGCCCTAGGCTGGTGGCGTCTATGTGTCCCTAGTGCAGCATAAAACTATTTCTAGTGAGGGGTCCGTCTGCAGCTTTTAAGATTTCTGTGCGGAACTGATTCGGGATAGAGCCTTCCGCCCACGGTTGGCAGAAATCTGCCTCCAAGTGGGGGTGGTGGCATGAAGGACTGCAAGATTGGCAGTTTGGAAAGCCGGATTGTTACACCAGTTTAGGGATTCAGTCACAGCACACTCGAAGAGGGAAAGGCCGTGGACATCTGTGGGCGGGGGTGGGGGGTGGGGGGGTGGGGGGGTGGAGGCAGTTCATAGACATTTACCCAGGGTCACATCGTTCTGATGCATTCCACTTCGGTACTTTTTCTGCTATAACAGCAGAATCCAACTTTATCTTTTAGACTGTGTACTATTCATCCTCCAGTTATTCTAATGAGTTCCTCCTCCCACTTTTATTATGTGGGTTTTGTAAATCTTGAAAATTTTATTGGTGCCTTGATTGTTCTTACTACATCCCTCTTTTTAATGGGCAAAACTGGAAATGGCAGTGGTATGTACCAGTATTGAAAAGTATTTTACTTACTCCTCTTTAAGCATCTGCAGTGTGTCATACGTTCTATTCAACCCAGGGTTACTTAGTTTGTTCTTAAAAGGGAATTGTTAAAATTAAAAGAGATTGAAAATTGCTCCTCTCTTACTTTTCACCATCTCTCTCCACTTCTAACCAACTCGTGACTTTAAATAAGCCACTTAATTTCTGTGTGCCTCATTTTCGTCATCTGTAAAAATAGAGAAATTAACAGTATCTATCTCACATGGCGGTGTGAGGAATACATGCATTAATAATATACAAAGTGCTTAGCTATGCCTGGCCCACAGAAGCATGCATAAGTGTTTGCTACTCTTATCCTATTTATCATTAGAATTACTTCATTCTTGGAAGAGTGGTCATTCTCATACCAGGTGTCACATCTTTGCCTATTTCAGTAAGATATATCTTCTTTTTTTTTTTTTTAAGGTTTTATTTATTTATTTGACAGAGAGAGAGAGATCACAAGTAGGCAGAGGCAGGCAGAGAGAGAAGGGGAAGCAGGCTTCCTGCTGAGCACGGAGCCCGCTGTGGGGCTCGATCCCAGGAGCCTGAGATCATGACCTGAGCCATAGGCAGAGGCATTAACCCACTGAGCCACCCAGGCGCCCCTATATCTTCTTTTTTAAGAAAATTTTTATTTATTGAGATAAAATTAGCATGTAACCTTATATAAATTTTAGGTGTACATTATATTTCTTTTTTTCATGAAATAATATCTTTATTACATACTATTCTCATCAGTTTTTTTCTTCTATTTAAATTTTTTTTCCCAGAGGTGCAGGCCTATGATTCATCAGTCTTATATAATACCCAGTGCTTATTACATCACATGCCCTCCTTAATGTCCATCACCCAGTTACCCCATCCCTCCACCTCCCTCCCTCCAGCAACCCTCACTTTATTTCCTATGAGTAAGAGTCTCTTATGGTTTGTCACTCTCTCTGGTTTTGTCTTATTTTTTCCTCTCTTCCCCTATGATCCTCTGTTTCGTTTCTTAAATTCCGCATATCAGTGAGATCATATGATAATTGTCTTTCTCTGATTGACTTATGTCACTTAGCATGATACCCTCTAGTTCCATCCACGTCATTGCAAATGGCAAGATTTCATTTTTTGATAGCTGAGTAGTATCCCATTTTATACACACCCACACAGACACACACGCACACATATCACATTTTCTTTATCCTTTCATCTGTTGATGGACATCTGGGCTCTTCCCATAGTTTGGCTATTGTGGACATTGCTTCTATAAACATTGGGGTGCAGGTGCCCCTTCGGATCACTACATTTGTATGTTTGAGGTAAATACCTTGTAGTGCAATTCCTGGATTCTAGGGTAGCTCTATTTTTAACTTTTTGAGGAACCGCTATACTGTTTTCTAGAGTGGCTGCACCAGCTTGCATTCCCACCAGCAGTGTAAGAGGATTCCCTTTCTCTGTATCTTCACCAACATTTGTTGCTTCCTGACTTACTCATTTTAGCCATTCTGACTGGCGTGAGGTGGTATCTCATTGTGGTTTTGATTTATATTTCCCTGATGCCGAGCGATGTTAATGTTTTTTGGCCATCCATATGTCTTCTTTGGAGAAAGGTCTGTTCATGTCTTCTGCCCATTTATTGATTGGATTATTTATTCTTTGAGTGTTGAGTTTGATAAATTCTTTATAGATTGTGGATACTAGCCCTTTATCTGATGTCATTTGTGAGTATCTTCTCCCATTCTGTCAGTTGTCTTTTGGTTTGTCAGTTGTTTCCTTTGCTGTGCAAAAGCTTTTTATCTTGTTGAAGTCCCAATAGTTCATTTTTGCCTTTGTTTCCCTTCCCTTTGGAGCCGTGTCTAGCTAGAAGTTGCTGCAGCTAAGGTCGAAGAGGTTTATATTTCTTCTTAATAACTAAATATTATTAGAGTGCCAAATGATTATAGGACAAATGGATTCCCTTGATATCGTTCCTAGTTTTCCTGCCCCCCTCCCTTGCTATCATTGCTGAAACTATTGGTTTTAATGCACTTTGAAGAGGGTCATAGGTACTCACACAGCAGTGATTAAAGATGGCAACAATGAATGTCTTCACATGGTAAATATTGGTAGTTTGAACAATGACAATGGACATTTTCTTATAAGAGACTTGCATGTGAAATCTATTTGAGGAAAGAGGTTTTTTTCTCCTTTTAAAAAATGTGTGGTTTTTTGAATTATCAGTAGCATTTAATAGGCATAAGAATTAATCTGATTTTTTTGCTTTATGTAAAAATTGGAAATGATTCTTTAGCTAGTACTCAGATGACATTTTGTATTTATATGATATGAACTTTATGATTATTGTGAATGCATTTTGCTAAAAGGCCATAAATTTGCATTTGTGACTAAAGTTTTCTTTATGGCCCCTGTTCAAAGGCTCAGTGAATTCTGTACCTATACAGAGAACTGATAGAACTCATATAAGTAGAAATTGAATACAATGTTTTGAGTGAAGTTTGGAATTTAAAAGTAAGCTTCTTCTGGATAAAGTGAGTTTTCTTACTCTGCTTTTTATCAGACCTAAAACACTGATTAATAGCTTAATTGTTAGTCTGCCCAAAGAAAATTTCTGTCTCCCTTTAGGTGGATTATTGACAGTGTTCGGGTTTCCACATAGATTTAAAGAAATTAAGGAGATACCAGGGACGCCTGGGTGGCTCATTTGGTTAAGCGGCTGCCTTCGGCTCAGGTCATGATCCCAGGGTCCTGGAATCGAGTCCCACATCCGGCTCCTTGCTCCGCAGGGAGCCTGCTTCTCCCTCTGCCTCTGCCTGCCACTCTGCCTGCTTGTGCTCTCTCACTCTCTCTGACAATAAACAAATAAAATCTTTAAAAAAAAAAAAAGAAAAGAAATTAGGGAGATACCAGGGCCCATCCGTGGCTGAGGGGGTTAGGTGCATCTGCCTTCAGCTCAGGTCATGATCCCATGGCCCTGGGATTGAGCCCTGCTTTGGGCTCCCTGCTCAGTGGAGAATCTACTTCTCCCTTTCTTTCTCCCTCTCCCCCTGGCTCATGCTTGGGCTCTCTCTCTCTCAAATAAAAAAAAATAAAATCTTAAAAAAAAAAATTAGGGTGATACCAATTTTGCAGGTTACTGTATAGAAAGTACTGGCCTCTCTTTGAGTAATAGCAAACTTAACTTAAGCCACACTGTATTTTTCAATATTACCAGAACAACACAAACATTTTCTATTTCTCAGTAGAGTTACAAGGGTAAAAATGTGCTTCATACTGTACTGTCAGAGAATTAGGTATTTTCATGATTTCTATAATAGTAATACAATCTCATATTGAAATCCATCCCACACCTACCGCCACTGATCTAATTTTTCAAATAAAAAGAGCAGGGGATGCCTGGGTGGCTCAGTCGGTTAAGTGTCTGCCTTCTTTCGGCTCAGGTCATGATCCCAGGATGCTGGGATCGAGTCCCGCATTGTGCACCTTGCTTGGCAGGGAGCTTGCTTCTCCCTCTGCCTCTGCCTGCCACTTCCCCTGCTCATGCATGTGCTTGCTCTCTCTCTCTCTCTGACAAATAAATAAATAAGAGCAGGTAAAAAGAGTTACTATATGAATTACTATAGTTGTTTAAAGGCTGAAGTAAAACCAGGCTTATACCATAATTTTCTGAAGTATCTATAGCTCAAAATTTAAAAAATAAATAAAAAAGAGCAGGTAAATAAACCTTAGATACTATATTTGTTGGCATTTCAAACTACATTTTTTTTTTTTTTTAAAGATTGTATCTATCCACTTGACACAGAGAGAGAGAGATCACAAGTAGGCAGAGAGAGAGGGGAAGCAGGCTCCCTGCTGAGCAGAGAGCCTGATGTGGGGCTCGATCCCAGGACCCTGAGATCATGACCCGAGCCGAAGGCAGAGGCCCCAACCCACTGAGCCACCCTGGCACCCCTCAAACTACATTTTTTTTAAATAAGTTAAAATTATTTTAGTTTTTACCTAATTTTAGATGGAGGAGACTCTTAGTTATGCAGCAAAATTTTTGGTAGTTTTAACCAAAATATCTTTGTACAAATTTTATTATATATATCTATCACTGTATAATAAAATCTTCCCTGCTTAGAACTGTATTTTCCACTACATTAGTGTTAAACACATACTATTGCTGACTGAACTCAGTAATGTTATTTGATTGCTTTGAGATACTGCTTAATCTAATCTGGTATATATGTTTATAGCTGAGAGTATAAAGTAAATGAGAAGTTACGTGTTACATATAACCTGCTGTGGCCTCATTCTTTTGTTTGATATTTAATTTTACAGTTCTATTATTGCAGGGATATAAGTACTTATAAAAATATCACATTTAAGTGCCTTTTGCATTTTGTTCTATCCTTATTATTAAACAAGGGGATGCCAAATTAGAAACCTTGCATTGTTTTTTGCATATGCACATTTTGGAAGTGGAACGAAAAAGTGGAATATAATTGACCTAGATGAATTACTATAGTTGTTTAAAGGCTGAAGTAAAACCAGGCTTATACCATAAGTTTCTGAAGTATCTATAGCTCAAAATTTAAAATAAATCTGATAAATGAGATGATTAAGTCTTTATAAAATTGGATGCTATAATCTGTGTTTTTGAGCACTCAGACTTTAAAAGGATGCATACTTTAAATACATTTTTGTTTAATATCATTAGTATTCCTTTCAAAGTGATGGAATTTTTTTCCAGCTTTGCAAATCTGAGATTTTTTTTGATCTGTGGTTTAATGTTTTGTTGCAGAACAAAATGGGAGATGCTGAAGCAGGCAAGAAGATCTTTATTCAAAAATGTGCTCAGTGCCACACAGTGGAAAAAGGTGGAAAACACAAGACTGGTCCAAATCTCTGGGGCCTTTTTGGACGAAAAACGGGACAAGCACCAGGATTTTCTTATTCTGATGCTAACAAAAACAAAGGTAAAACCTAAGCAGTTGTGGGAGAGAACCAGAAACTTTGTAGCAAAGAAAAAAAAGCACTTGATTTAATATTATAATAATTTCCTAGTTTACAGCATTAAAAATGAAATCCTCATGTTTATATTACTGAAATATTGATTATTTTATAAGATCTATATTTAGATAACTGATCTCTTTTTGATCAGAGGAATTAGCAATTCTCCATGGCACAGGTTTTTACGTATACAAGGTATTTCTATTTTATGCAGCATATTTAAGTTGAAAAAGCATCAGCTAAATTAAAAAGATCAAATCCTATTTTAACGACATAATGGTAGTTTTCTGTTTGTAGTAGTAATTCTTAGCAGAGTAGGGGGATATTGTGTAAATAGTTTGAAAATTATATTCAATGATTATTTTTTTGTTGGTGGAAAGTAGGTAGATGGCACTTAAAATGAGAAAGCATTTTAGGGTTGAAATTAAAAATGACTGGAAAAAACTGTAATATCTTTGCAAAGAATTTTATTATTCCTGGATATACACATACGTACATAGATACATATATATATGCATAGCATTCACCTCAAAAAATAGGGCACAACTCTAAATAGACTGCAGCGCTATTCTGAACTGTTCTTGGAGGCCTAACATTTCTTACCAGGCCGAATTTCAGATCATTACAATCCTACTGTTTGGAAAAGTTTTTATTTTATTTTATTTTTGTTTCTTTGTATTCTTTTTATTGAGGTGAAATTCACACATAAGCCATTTTAAAATGTACAAAATCAGTACATTTAGTGTATTCACAGTATTATATAATCAACATCTTTCTGTAGTTCCAAAACTTTTTCATTGCTTGGAAAGAACCTCTGTACACATTTAATAATCACTCCCCATTTCCTCCTACCCTTAACCCCTTGCAACGTCTGATCAGCTTCTTATCTTTGTGGATTTGCCCATTCTGCATATTTCATAAAAGGAATCATAAAGTATGACCTTTTGTGTCTGGCTTCTTTCACTTAGCATAATATTTTCAAGGTTCATTGAAGTTGTAGCATGTATCAGTACTTCATTCCTATTTATGGCTATTCATATTCAATTGAATGTGTATATCACAATTTGTTTATCCATTTATCAGTTGGTGAACATTTGGATTGTTTCTACCTTTCACCTATTGTGAATAGTGCTGTTATGAATATTTGTGAATAAGCATTTGCTTGAGTCCTTGTTTTCAGTTCTTTTCAATATGTATAGATATGTATATATGTTCGGGGTCATTTGTTAAATCTATATTTAACTTCTTGAGGAAAGCCAGTCGTTTTCCACAGTAGCTGTACCATTTTATATTCCCATCGGTAATGCAAGAACGCTTTGTTATTTCCTTTTTTCTTTTTAAAATTGCCATCTTAGTGGGTGTGAAGTGGCATCTCATATTTTTTTTGCATTTCGTTAATGAACAATGATGTTGAACATGTTTTAGTGTGCTTTGTTGAAAAGAAAACGACAGAGCCAAAATAGAGTCACTTGTACTAGGCCCACAACATTAAACCAGGGCTTAATACCTAACTTAATTGTAGTTTCAATCCTTCCCAGGCATGTAATCTTAACCGGTTAGTCTGAAATTTCCTGGTTGGCACTGGAATCCACCTAGTAAGACTCTTTTGTCCCCCAAAAAGAGGTGACCTTGTCTGAAATAATTCTTTCTTATTGTTTATGACTTCCTTGTCCTCTCTTTAGAAACCTTTCTCTTTCTGTAGCCCTTTGGAATTCCTTTCTATATGCTGCCTGATTCACGAATCATTGAGTAAAGTCAGTTTGAGCCTTAAGTTCACTCATTTGAAACTTTTTTGTTCAACAACTTGTTGGCCATTTGTAGATTTGGAAAAATGTCTATTTGTATCCTCTGCCTCTTTTTTTATTTGAATTGTTTGTCTTTTTTATTGTTGAGTTTAAGAGTTCTTTATGTATTCTGGACACTAATCTCTCATCAAATATGTGATTTTCAAATATTTTCTCTTCTTTTGTAGTTTGTCTTCATTTGCTTGATAATGTCCTTTGATTCACAGAGGTTTTTAATTTGTATAAAGTCCATTTATCTATATTTTTATTGATTTTTGGGGAGTTGCATCAAATCTAAGAATCCATCACCAAATCTGAGGTCATAAAGATTTGGCCTTATGTTTTCTTCAAATGGTTTTATAGTTTTGGTTCTTAGATTTAGGTTTTTGATGCATTTTCACTTAATTTTCTATAGTGAATGAGGGAATAGTCCTACTTAATTCTTTTGCATGGGGTTATCCATCACTTCTCAGACTTCTGGTTAAGATCAAGTGCATGTGGTTATCCAGTTATCCCAGCCCCATTTCTTGAAAAGACTATTCTTTCCTGGTTGAATGGTCTTGATACCCTTGTTGAAATTCAATTGGCCATATATATTAGGGTGACATTCAATTCTGTTCTATTTGTCTGATTATCTATCCCTATAACAACACCACAGTTTTTATTACTATAGTTTTGTGGTAAGTTTTGAAATTAGGAAGTGTGAGCCCTCCAGCTATATTTTTCTTTTTCAGTATTGTTTTGGCTATTCAGGGCCCTTTGCAGTTCTATGAATTTGAGGATAACCTTTCCCATTTCTGCAAAAAAGACTTTGGAATTTTGATAGACATTGCATTGTATCTGTAGTTTGTTTTGAGGAGTATTGCCATTTTAGCAACATTAATGTTCAATCTATGAACATGCAATGCTTTTCCATTTATTTAGGTCTCCTTTCATTTCTTTCCGAAATGTTTTATAATTGCCAATGTACAAGTCTTTCACTTCCTTGGTTAAATTTTGCCTAAGTATTTTATTCTTCAGATACTATTATGAATAGAACTGTTTTCTTAATTTCTTTTTCAAATTGTTCATTGCTTATATATGGAACACAACTGATTTTTGTTTGTTGATCTTACACCCTGAAGCTTTGCTGTTAATTTATTAGTTCTGGTAGATTTTTTGTGGATCCTTTGGGATTTTCTATTTATAGAATCATATCATCTGTGATAGAGGTAGTTTACTTCTTTCTTTCCAGTTTGGATGGCTTTTATTTCTTTTGTTTTCCCTAATTGCTCTGGCTAGGACTTCTAGTGGAATTCCGAGTAGAACTGGTGAAAATGAGCCTCATTGTCTTGTTCCTGATCTTAGAGGGAAAGTTTTCAGCTTTTCACCTTGGGTATGGTATTAGCTGGGGGTTTCCAAAAACCCCTGTTTTCTTGTTAAGCAACTTACCTTTTAGTCTTAGTTTATTGAGTGTTTATATCATGAAAGGATGTTGGAATTTGTCAAATTTTTTCCTGCATCTTTTGAAATAATCATATATATTCTTTTTCCTTTTGCTCTATTAATGTGTTGTATAAGTTGATTGTTTTTCTTATGTTGAACCATCCTTGCATTCCTGGGATAAATCCCATTTGGTCATAGTATGTAATTCTTTCAATGTGAATTGGATTTAGTTTGCTAGTATTTTGTTGAGGATTTTTACATTTATAGTGATAAGAGATACTAGTTGTAGTTTCTTGTGGTATCTTTGTCTGGCGTTGGTGTGTGGAAAAGTTTAAAATATAGATTATTGCAGCTAAGTTCTCCTCATACATGATTTGAAATTGGTATTTTTAAATTTCTTAATGGGTTTTATAGTTCTGTATAGTGTTTATTTAATTGAGGTTTGTGGACTATACTGTAGGAGAAGGGTTTTAATGAAGGGAGATGAAATTTTGTGCACTATTTTTTTTTTTTTTTTTGGTGCAAATGTAATAGCCTGCATTTTGTCAAAAGAGGGATTCTATTTATTCTAACCTGTGTTAATAATTTTAGTAAGATGGTGTTTTGGGTTTGTCTCAATCTATCCATAGTGATGTTATTGACTAGAAATGCCTAGGGACACTCACCTGGGCCTATACTACTTGTAGGAAGCCCCTACAGACATTTCTCGAATCAAAGTCAATGTTGTGGCTGGACCAGACCTTGTGGTTCTTATTATGATTGAAAAACACACTTTAGTATCAACCACCAGGGAACTTTGAAAGGAAAGATTTATTACTCACACGTCCTGGAGGTTACATGGCATGCCCGGGACCACACAGTGAGGTTGAAAGGAAAGAGAGAGAGTGAGAGGGAGCTAGTGAGCAGGCCCGGTGTTTTGCTTTTATTGGAGTCAAGGGTGGAGTTTCACAGGTTCATTCTTTAATGGTGAATTTAAAACATAAGATTGGGAATTAAAGCATGGGAAGGGAAAAACAAACAGTCCTCAAATGTAGTTATCTAGGTCTACCAGAGCATTCTTAAAAAAAAGGGGGAAATTCATGGGTGGGGAAACTTGGCTCTATCTACTCATGTAACTGGCAGTATGTTTATTCAGACTGGATGTCTTTGAAGTAGATGCCTTGGCAAAAAAACACTTAATGTCAGGCATTTATATTATAGTTGAAAAAGCTAATTGTCAGATCCTGTTCTACAGATAGGTGAGGTATAGTGAAATTTTTGTTACCTAGAATATTGGGGAAAGGGACCTGTTTATAGTCAAATGGCTTAGTTAAAATTGGCACATATAGGATTTTCACAGCTTTTTATGTGAAAAGAAGATACTTTTCATCTTTCTGAAATGTTGAGAGCAATACAGCTTAGTAGGATGGAGAGCTAGGGAAGTCCTTGGTCCCTAGACTTCTCTTGGGTTTCAAAGCAAACCAGGATGGAGTGGAGGGGGGAATATATGGTAAGCATTTGAGGACTGGATTAGTTTCTTAGGGCTGCTATAACAAAATATAAATTGAGTGGCTTAAAATAACAGAAATTTATGGTTTCACAGTTATGGAGGCCAGAAGTACAAAATCAAGGTGTTGGCAGGACCATGCTCTCTCTGAAACCTTTAGGGCAATCCTTCCTTGTTTCTAACTAGTTTTTGGTAGTTTGCCCGTCATCTTGGTGTTTTGGGCTTTCAGCTGCATAACTCCAATTTCTGTCCTTTCATGATCCCTGTGTGTCTCTGTCTTCACATGGCTGTCTTATAAGGATATACAATCATATTAGATTGGGAGCCCATCCTACTACAGTATGACCTCATTTCAACTTAACTAATCACATCTGCAACGATCCTATTTCTAAATAAAGCCACATTCTGAGGTATTGGGGATTAAGACCTCAATGTATCCTTATTCAGGGAACATCCATAATAAAGGACTGTATATACATATAAAATACATAGATAATTGGTAAAATACTTAAATTAAAATAAAATAGAATAAAATTTAATCTTTGGTCAAGGGTGCTTCAGAATGTTTAAATATCAACGTAATTATTATTAACACAATATCATTGTGTTTAGTATGTGCAAAAATGTGGTTAATAGGTATTCTATAATAAAGAATTTGGTCTTTGTCTAGGTTCCTAGGAGGGAATCTCTAAAACCTTAGAATTTCCCAAGTGATAAGATTGTCTCTTTTATTTGAGTTTGGGCCCTTGGACCACCACCTGAGTTTCTGCTAATGAGATGACTTATGGTAGGCTCCTAGATAGTTTAAGGATGGGGATGGCCAAGCTTGAAAGACCAACTATGTGATTAGAGACTTGGAGCTTTGGGTTAAGTGAGTTATCAGTCCAACCTCCAGGGTTAGGGGATAGGAGCTGAGGATTCAGCTTTATCACATGGCTAATGATTCAATAGGCATTCTTAGGTAATGAAACCCCAATAAAAACTCTGGCCACTTTATTTGGAAGCTCTACTTGAGCTTCCTGGTTGGTGAGCACATCAATTACTAGAAGAGTGATAAGTTCTGATTCCCTAGGGACAGGACTCAGAAGCTCTGTGTTTGGGACTTTCCCAGACTTCATCATATGGATCTCTTTATCTCACTGGTCCTAAATTGTGTACTTTATATTAAAACTGTAACTGAGTATAGTGCTTTCCTAAGTTCTGTAAAATTTTCTAGCAAATTTTCAAACTTGAGGGGTTCTGGGGAACCTTCAAATTTGTAGCCAATTAGTTAGAATTTGGGATCGTCTGGGACCCCAAACTTGCAGCTGGTATCTAAAGTGAGGACAGAGTTGCTGGGGTCTATGGAGTCTGGTCAAAGTTAGGCAGTTAGGGTCAGATTTCACTTGCATTTATTGCAATGGGATTTCTAGTTGATAGAGTATTGAATAAATCAGTCTGAAACTTAGATATATTATTTGAATTTGTGTGGTTCTTTAAAGTAATATTTTTCTATAGTGTCATTTTATTATTTTGTTATCACATTACAAGAGCAGTCAACTTTTGAGTCCTAACTTACAGACTGGTTATAACCTAATATTTATTTCTCTAAATGCCAGTATTTTGAGGGTTTTATTGCTTGTTAGCATTGACTAGAAATAATATTAAAACTAATCACAGGGATCTGGGTGGCTCAGTCGGTTAAGCATCTGCCTTCAGCTCAGGTTGTGATCCCAGAGTCCTATGGTTGAGTCTCACATCAGGCTCCCTGCTCAGTGGGGAGTCTGCTTCTCCCTCTATCTCTTCATCCTGCTTGTGATCTCTCTCTCTCTCTCAAATAAATAAAATCTTAAAAAAAACTGATTATAAATATATCTTTTATTGTAGATTATTGTCAAAGATTAAAAGCTGTATAGAAGGTTTGGCTTTAACATTATTTAAGAATTAGTAATAAGATTTCTCTAAGATCATTTAAGTAGTATTTTGGGATATAATATTACTATTTGTTCTACTGGTTACATAGTAAGTAGCAGAATCTAATTGAGTCCTGTATTACACCACTCATAAAAATTAACTTGAAATGGATTAGAGACTTAAGTAAATTAAATATAAGACTTGAAACTGTGAAACTTCTATAAGAAAATATAGGGAAAAAGCTCCTTGACATTGTTTTTTGTAATGATCTTCTGGATATTGACACCAAAATCACAAGGAACAAGACTAGGCATTAAGTGGGATTACATCAAACTAAAAAGCTTCTGCACAGCAAAATAAATAGTCAACAAAATGAAAAAGCAACCTATGGAATGGGAGAAAATATTTGTGAATTATGTGTCTGATAAAGGGTTGATATTCAAAATATATAAAGAATGGATACAATGCAATAGTGAAAAAACAAACCAATTAAAAAGTAGGCAGAGGAACTGAATGTTTTTCCCAAAGAGACATATAATTTGACCACAGGTACATGAAGAGGTGTTTAACATCACTAATTGTCAGGGAAATGCAAATCAAAACTGCAGTGAGATATCACCTCATTCCTGTTAGAATTGTTTTCATCAGAAAGACAAGAAATAACAAGTGTTGGCAAAGATGTGGAGAAAAGGAAACCCTTGTGAACTGGTGGTAGAAATGTAAATTGGTGCAGCCATTATGGAAAACAGTGTGGAGATTCATCAAAAATTAAAAATAACTATCATATGATCCAGTAATATCATCTCTGGGTGTGTATCCAAAGGAAATGAAAACAGAATCTGGGAGAGATACCTGCATCCTATGTTCACTGCAGCATTATTTGCAATAGCCAAGCTATGGAAACAACCTAAGTGTTTGTCAATAGATGAATGGAGAAAGATGTAGTAAATATATACAATAGAATATTCAACCATGAGAAAGAAGGAAATCCAGCCATTTGCAAAAACTTGGATGAACCTTTAAGGCATTATGCTGAGTGAAATAAGTTAGAGAAAAAAATATTGTGTAATATAATTTATATGTGGAATTTTAAAAGGTCAAACTCAGGAAGTTTTAGGAAGATGGGAGGATCCTGAGTTCACCTCATCCATGTGGACACACTGAGATAATGTACTATGTGATTAACTCTGAAAATGACCTAAAGACTGGCAGAACAGACCTTCTACAGTTAATCATAGAAAGAGGGCCACATCAAAAAGGGTAGAAGGGGTGAAAACATGATTGAGAACCAAACCCCCAGCACACAATAGGAGGGACATCACAAGCACAGAGAAACAAGACGATCAGAATCCATACCAGGCACCCCTGGCACAGGAGACTCAAACTGGAAGACAAATCCCCACAACATCTGGCTTTGAAAATAAATGGGGCTTAACTTTAGGAGCTTCAACTTCAACAAAGATATAATATATAAAAGAACCAATCAGAGGTGAAGAATTTAATAATTGAAATAAAAAATACACTAGAGGAAATCAAGAGCATATTAGAGGAGGCAGAGGAGCTACCAGTGATCTGGAAGACAGCATAATGGAAAGCCATGAAGCTGAACAGCAAAAAGATGAAAGAATAACAAAAAAATGAGAATAGGTAAAGGGATCTCTGTGACATCATCAAGCATAATAACATTTGCATTATAGGGATCCCAGAAGGAGGAGAGAGAAAGGGGGCAGAAAACTTATTTGAAGAGATAATAGCTGAAAACTTCCCTAATCTGGGGAAGGAAACAGACATTCAGATCCAGGAAGCACAGAAGGCCTTAACAAGATGAACCCAAGAAGATCCACACCCAGAAACATAATAATTGAAATGGCAAAAAGTACTGATAAAGAGATTTTTTTAAAGCAGCAAGAAAAAAAGAAAAATTACATGTAAAGGAAACCCCATAAGATTATCAACTTTTTTTTTTTAAAGATTTTATTTATTTATTTGACAGAGAGAGAGAGATCACAAGTAGGCAGAGAAGCAGGCAGAGAGAGAGGGGGAAAACAGGCTCCCTGCTGAGCAGAGAGCCTGATGTGGGGCTTGATCTTGGGACCCTGAGATGGTGACCTGAGCCGAAGGCAGAGGCTTTAACCCACTGAGCCACCCAGGTACCCCTCAGCGGTTTTATTAGCAGAAATTTTGCAGGCCAGAAGGGAGTGACATTATGTATTCAAGGTGCTGAAAGGAAAAAACCTACAATCAAGAATGTTCTGCCCAGAAAAGTTATCATTCAGAAGGAAAGATAGAATTTCCCAAACAAAAGTTAAAGAAGTTCATCAGCACTAAACCAACTTTATAAAAAAATATTAAAGGAAATTCTTTAATTGGAAAGAAAGGGCCATAGCTAAAAGTAAGAAAATTATGAAAGGAAAAAATTTCACAGTTAAAAGGAAATATAGTTAATGTAGTAGGTTAATCACTTTTAAATCTAGTATGGAGATTAAAACTCAAAAGTAGTAAAATCAGTTACATCTACATCTAGCCAAGAGATACACAAAATAAAAAGAAAATATGACATCATATACATAAAACATGGAGGGGGGTGTAAAAACTTAGTGCTTTCAGAGTGTGTTTAAACTTATGGGACCATCAACTTAATATAGATTGCTATACACATAAGCTGTTATGTATGAATCTAAAGGTAACCACAAATCAAAAACCTATAATAGCTATACAAAGTAATAAAGAGAATGGAATCTAAGTGTAACACTAAAGAAAGCCATCAAACTACTACAGAAGAGAGCAAGAGAAGGAAGGAATAGAAAAGACCTATAAAAACAACCAGAAAACAGTTAACAAAATGACCATAAGTACATAACCTATCAGTAATTGCTTTAAATATAAATGGACTAAATGCTCCAATCAAAAAACTGAATGGGTAAAATCAATACCTATTTATATGCTGTCTACAGGAGACTCACTTCAGATGTAAGGGCATACACAGACTGAAAGTGGAGGGATGGAAAAAGATATTTCAC
The DNA here is from genome assembly GCA_028534135.1 of Potos flavus. NCBI lineage: Eukaryota > Metazoa > Chordata > Mammalia > Carnivora > Procyonidae > Potos > Potos flavus. The sequence continues at coordinate 124,010,547 of CM052883.1, read as the reverse complement.
GCAAATGGAAATCAAAAGGTAGAATGCTTCTTTTAAAGATGGCACGTCTGTGTTTTCTTCTTTAATCCTGGCTACCCTGACCCTCCATAGTGTCAAATTGAATTTAGGGAGACTTTCATAGTCAGCTTATATACACTCTTTTTGGGCCAGAAGACTATGACTTGCCCCTTAGGATTTATCACCTACTTTGGAGAACTCTTCTTCTTTTGAGATCATTAGTGACAGGTGTCCTCTTACTCTGGTCCAGGTTTTATGTTTTTGGTAGTCTTCTGATTATATGAAATTTGAAGTTACAGGTGCTCCCTCAATATTTGATCAAAGGTGGAGTTTGCATTTCTGTTTCTCTTTGTCCATATTCTTTTTGACTGGTTTTAGAAAGTAAAAAAGGAAGAGACAACCTTTCCCTCATTGTAAAACTGGTTCCCTGAAATCATAGCTTTTTAACGGAGATTTGGACAGAGGCAACATGCAATTATTAGAAGAAAAAACATGAGAATATGAGTTAGCAGTTACAGATTCTTGACTTTAAGTCATCTTGTCTCTTAGGGCAAATTATTCTCCTCTGTTTGGATCATTTACTCATCTGCAAAATGAGGGGTTGGATTAATTTCTAAGATCTCTTCTAGAAAGAACTCTGTGATTGTGGGAGGATAGGATACTGCTTAGGTCCAACACGTCTAGGTTGGCAGTTTATTGGTGTTCTTTGCGTCATACTGAACAGCATGTGAATATTAGATTTCTGTAGGGAACTGGAAGAGTACAGCACCAAATACTAATTTTGGAATTTTCTTATAGGTGAGAAACTGTAAGTATTCCCAGTAATGAGAGTCTTCCTATTGAATCCAAGAGTAATCTTTTGTTCACATATGTGGGTCACATCAGAAAGTAAGCCTTACAAATATAACTACACAAACTTAAAACTATTTTCACCTTTATAGGTGTTATCTGGGGAGAGGAAACTCTGATGGAGTATTTGGAGAATCCAAAGAAATATATCCCTGGAACTAAAATGGTCTTTGCTGGTCTTAAAAAGAAGAGTGAGAGAGAAGATCTTATTCAATATTTGAAACAGGCAACATCTTCATGAAATGCTCTTACAACTTAAAAAATATTAGTTATAAGCCAACATTTTCCAATTTTAAATATTGCATGTTTAAAGAAGTCATATTTGATCTTGATCAGCCTGTAGTAAATTTAACATTTAAAAATAAAAGTTGAAATTTTTTATTGTGTATAATCTACTGATCAAATGCCTTTCCGAGTCTCAACTGACTTTTGTCTGCTCACTAGGGATGTGAATAAGGTCAGTGTGGAGGAAGAGAGGGAAGAAAACTGAAATCTTTTGTGCTTCAGTAATCCCTACATGCACAAAATATTTTATAAGCCTAGCAACTGCTATTGATGATGGAGATAATTTCCACATATATATTTCTCTGTAATTTAAATGTAAATATAGCAGACATTAGCTTTAGCTTTCATTAAGCTATGTTTGGTTATATGTTTGTTTTTTATTATAACTTTATTATATTTATAGTTATAACTTTATTACAAGTAACTTTAAGAAAAAAAGTAAGGGAAGTGAAGTCAAATAATTGCTCTTACCTTAGGAATATGATTGGAATGAAAAGCAAATTGTTGACCATGAGTGACATAAAATAAAACTTAGAAAGAAGGAGAAAACCATGCTCTACATTAATAAGAATTTATGTCACATAAGATGTAATATTTTTGCATTAATCTTTTTATGGTACCTTTCTAATCCTGAGTAATGTAAGGCTGGACTGCATGGAGGGATACCATGTACCCTGAAAAAGAGGGAGAAGAAAAAAATAACCTTTACCATTGATGTGGAAAGACCTCCCACCTCACAGTAATTGGCTATGAGGCATGGCGGAGCAGGTCCATCACAGGGCCTGTGTGGAAGGGAATAGTGGCTCCGTGTGGTGTGAGGTAGCCCCTGAAATGGCTGTGCAGTCCTACAAGCACTCTATTACCCAAATGTAGGGCCCAATGCAAGAAAGAAAAGGTATTTCCTTACCAAAGAGGTAGGTAGTGGACTAGTCAGGGGTCATTATGGTGAGAATAGGATATCTATTATTTAATTTACAATTCACAATAACACCCCTATAATGCGGATTTTACCTTCTCATTGAGACTTGTGCCAGAACCAACATTTGGATCTTCTGCCCCAATTCCTGGTGGCTTATAACCATGTCATGGGGATAATATGTTAGTTAATTTATTAGCAAACGCTACTACTGGGTAGTTACCCTAACCAAAAATTCCCCTAGTGAAGGGAACATGGTTGAAAAAGCTGTGATTTCCAGAAGGCTCTGTTATGTCAACTAAGTGCGTGGACTCAATTTTAATGCTTCTGGCAAGTGGGAGCTCAGTGCCACTACTGAATAGAAGAGCGTGTCCCTGGGGACTAAGGGAGACTTCAGATGTAGTTGAGCTTGTTACTCTCCTAGGAGAAATTCTTTGATGAGGACAGAGACATCTGTAGGGACTCCAAAAGTGTATTAGGGATATTACCATTCTCAGCCGAGTTGGGTTTGCAAGGATATAGAATTTGGTGATATACCTCATATTTTAATTTACACAGGACAGAGGACTCTGTTAAGAAAGAACTTGAACTTAATTTGTATTTGTAATTCTAGCTCAGATTTTCAACAACTCTGACAGATGGACTTGGTGGCTTTGACAAAAGGCCACATTGCAGGAAGGAGCAAGAAGGAAGGCTTTATGTTTGGAGTTTAAATACTTTTTTTTTAAGATTTTATTTATTTGACAGAGAGAGAGATCACAAGTAGACAGAGGCAGGCAGAGAGAGAGAGGGGGAAGCAGGCTCCCCGCTGAGCAGAGAGCCCCATGCGGGGCTCGATCCCAGGACCCCAAGATCATGACCTGAGCAGAAGGCAGAGGCCTTAACCCACTGAGCCACCCAGGCACCCCTGGAGTTTAAATACTTTTTGATGCAGGAGAAGCAGAAAGAAGATAGTGTGAGGAGAGCTGAGATGCTAAAGGGCAGTTGGGTGGAAATAGAAAAGCATTAAGTAGATTTCTTCCATTTAAAAAATCAAACAGTGATAAGATGTTAAATGTTGCTTTACATTTATGTTTATCTTAGAGCAAAATAACTACCATTTGCTGGTAGTTAAAAGTTTGGAGGAAAATTTGCAAATAAATGCAGTAATTAAGATTCTGTACTATGATAGACTTTATTATTGAATGAATATATGTGGTCTCTAAGAGGCTTAAATCCATTTTAGGGTCAATTTACATGAAGGGACTTCTGGGCACTGTGTAATTTTATCTTGTATCGGCTGTGTTTGCCAGACTTCTCTTCTCCGTATGGTTCCTGGTTAGGGCTCATCACATGAGAAATATTTCTCAGATTTAGAAAACAGCAAGTTAGGCAAAGGCCTTAACATTTGTAAGGTCAGAGCAGGGCTCCAGGTGCAACTCAAACTTGTCACTAATCTGTTGATAGGAGCCTTCATGTGGTGGGGCAGCAGCTGGGCACTCAGCTTCTCCAACTTCTACCAGATCTCTTTCAGTTTGAGTCTTGGGCCAACCACATAATAAAGGTTTAGAATGATGAGAAACAGACAAAATGGTACCAGTTTGTCCTCACAGGTTTGTCCTTCCTCCGTTTGCTTTGCTCCCAGCTCTCCTTCCCGACTGTTTGCCCTGTTGAGCTACAGAAACTTTAGGCCCATCACCAAATGCAGAGCCAACAACCCTCCATAGGCTTCCCCAGCTCTCCTTTGTGATCTTAGCAACTTTGATCTTTTAGGTGCTCCCTTCTGGACCTGTGTTTCTTGGTTTCTCCCCCAATTGTGTAAGGTTTCCTTTGGTAACTCCCTTATTCACATCTCTCACAGTGGTCCCACATCCCTGGTCGAACCCCAACTGATAACAGGTACTGTGTCTGTGCAACCCGCCTCCTTACAATAACAGGAACCTCCAAGGGGATTACTCTCTAGGTACTCTCCAACCTAAATTTGGGGTACTTTAACAGAGCAAAGGAATAAATAATGAACTTTACAACCATCTAAGGTTGTTGAGTTACTGAAGTCTGCCGTTGTCTCCTAAACTTGAATTAAAGATTCAATAGAAAAAAGGTTCACATTAATCAGAGAACAAATTGCTATGTTTACGAAATCTGAAAGAAGTGGTATCTTTGTTTTATAGGACCATTAACAGGAACTGGGAAACTTCAGTAGAAAGGAATTGTTACGCTGATTGCATATCAATAAAAATATATTTGAAAAGTATTACAGACAGTGGGATGATTATATAAGATTTATCGCTTTTACCATAGGCAATTCTAAAATACATCTTGATAGTGATCTGGAAGAATAAAGTGTTGTGTCATTTAATTAAAGTAAAAATGTGAGATCAGTTAACTTGGCAATTACTTGTGTGTTTCAAAAGGAACAGAGGGAACTCTTCAGAAAGCAGGGAACATTGTTAGTTGCTGTGTTCTTAAACTTTTTTATACGAGTGAGTGAAGTACTTTCCAGATGAGAACCTCTAGTCAGTGGTTCTTGTGGGAAACAACATACTATTTAGTTTTCAAGAAGAGTAATTTTTTAAATTGAACCCTTGTGTTCCACAGGAAGTTGTGTATAATACAGCATGATTTTGAGAGTATTTGCTTATTCTCCTTCATCATCGCATTCTTCTAAAATATTAACATGGGGAAGAATTAAGAATCAAATTTTCCTCTCTATATTTTTCACTCAGTGATGATTACCATCAACTTGTGAGTTCAAAATCACAATTTCATGCATTTCTTTAGCCTGAATTCCTCATTCACCACAAAGTGGAGACTCATTTAAGTACTGTATATTATGGTAGTAGAGGCAGGTGGGAGTGGGGCACCACCGTGGGGGTGGGGTGTTGCATGAGGGCACAAGAGTTGATGACAGGCACTAAGAAGGCAGAGGGAGGGGTTCAGAAAAGGGCACAATTTATAAAATTTGGGAGATTGGACCAGATCTCTCATTTTCAAATGTCTTTTATTTGTACGACCGTTTGTTTTTCTTCACCCAAACCCATAAATTTATTAGGTTTATTACCTGTCGTTCAAGTAATTGCAGGTGACAATTTCATTCACCAAATGTTTGATCCCTACGTAATATGGATCACCATTTTTCTAGCTCTATATAACAGTTTCCATGCCACCCTTTATCTGATGCTAAAGACAGGGTTACAGAGCAGCACCCTACATCCAGGTAGCATTTCTGTATTAGTCAATTCTGCTATAGTAAGAAAATCTTATGGACTTACGACAACAAAACATTTATTGCTCATTTACAGAGAATGTAACCTGTGGTCACCTTTGGCTCTGTTCTAAGTGTCTTCTCATTCTGGGACTCAGGTTAAAGGGGAAGTACCTATATGGGACATTCCCATTCTTGTGGCAGAAGGAAAGACCAAAAGCCCTGGAAGTAGCTCCTGATGCTTCTTCATAAAGCTTCTGCTCAGCTATGGCATATGTTATGTGTGCTTCCATTCCAGTGACCAACATATTAAGTGGCAAAGCCCAAGGCCAATGAGGTAGGGAGGTATACTCTCCCTGCAGGAGGAATGGCAAGTTACATAGCAGTGGCAGGTCATCCTGTTAGAAGGAAGAGGGTAGTGAATAATGGCGAACAAGATACCATCTACCATAAACATGTATAAGCATTTCCTTTGCTCATATTTTCACTTCAGACGGTTGCTCTGTTGGACCCAGCCTCTTTGCTCTTTAAGTTACCTGTTGCCTGGACCAATCACGCCCTAGGTGCTAGCTTTGCTCTGTTTTTTTTAAATTCGTTTTAATTGAGGTGTAATTGATACATATTATGTCAGTTTCAGGAGTAAAACACAGTGATTCAATATATGTATATATTGCAAAATGATCACCATAGTGAATCTAACTAGCGTCCATCACCATACGTAGTTACAAAATTTTTTTTCTTGAGATGAGAATATTTAAGTTTACTCTCTCGACATCTTTCAAATATACAATGCAGTATTATTAACTATAGTCACCATGCTATACATTTCATCCCCATGACTTATTTTAAAACTGGAAGTTTGTACCTTTTGACCCCATTCACCGATTCCCCTCGCCTCTGGCAACCACCAACCTGTTCGCCGTATCTACGAGCTTGGTATTTTTGGTTTTTGTTTTTTAAGATTTCACATATAAGTGAGATCATAGCAGTATTTGTCTTTGTTTGACTTATTTCACTTAGCATAATGCCTCAAGGTCCATCCATGTTGTTGCAAATGGCAAGATTTCATTCTTTTCTCTGGCTGAATAATATTCCATTGTATGTATATACCACATTTTCTTTATCCATTCATTCATTAATCAATGGACACCTTGGTTGTTTCTACATCTTGATTATTGTGAATAATACTGCAGTGAATGTGGGGATGCATCTTTTCAAGTTAGTGTTTTTATTTTCTTTGAGTAAACACCAGAAGTGGAGTTACTGGATCATGCGGTAGTTCTATTTATTTATTTATTTTTTAATTTTTTAAGTGTATTATTATTTTTTTAATTAACACATAATGTATTATTTGCCCCAGGGTACATGTCTGTGAATCATCAGGCTTACACATTTCACAGCACTCGCCATAGCACATACCCTCCCCAATGTCCATAACCCAGCCACCCTGTCCCTACCCGCCCCTACCCCCCAGCCACCCTCAGTTTGTTTCGTGAGTTTAGGAGTCTCTTACGGTTTGTCTCCTTCTTGATCTGATCTTTTTTTTATTTCCCTCCTCCACCCCCCACGACCTCCCGCCCTGCCTCTCAAATTCTTCATATCAGAGAGATCATATGATAATTGTCTTTCTCTGATTGATTTATTTCGCTTAGCATAATACCCTCTAGTTCCATCCACGTCCTTCTATTTAGTTTTAAAGATTTTATGTATTTATTTGAGAGAGAGGGAGAATGCATGTGCGCGTGAGAGAGGACACAAGTGGTGGGGAGGGGCAAAGGGTGGGGGAGAGGGCAAGAACACTCCCCCTTGAGCATGAAGCCTGACAGGGGGCTTGATTCTAAGAGCCTGAGATCATGACATGAGCCAAAGTCAGACATTTAACTGACTGAGTCACCCAGGTGCTCCATGGTGGTTCTATTTTTAATTTTTTGAGGAACCTCCTTACTATTTTCCATAGTGGCTGCACTAATTTGCATTCCCCCCAACAGCACATAAGTGTTCTCTTTTCTTCACATCCCTGCCAACATTTGTTATTTCTTGTTGTTAGCAGCCATTCTTTGTTTTTTTCAATTAATTTTCTTTTATTTTTTCAGTGTTCCAAGATTCATTGTTCATGCACCACACC
>CM052883.1:123960210-124003091 GCA_028534135.1 Potos flavus | reverse complement strand
TCCCCCTCCGATTTCCCCCAATTCACCCTTCCTTTCCTTCTCCCAATGTCCTCCATGTTTTTCCTTATGCGCCACACGTAAGTGAAACCATATGGTAACTGACTCTCTCTGCTTGACTTATTTCACTCAGCATAATCTCTTCCAGTCCCATCCATGTTGATACAAAAGTTGGGTATTCATCCTTTCTGATGGAGGCATAATATTGCATTGTATATATGGACCATATCTTCTTTATCCATTGGTCTGTTGAAGGGTATCTTGGCTCTTTCCACAGTTTGGCGATTGTGGCCATTGCTGCTATGAACATTGGGGTACATGTGGCCCTTCTTTGTACTACATCTGTATCTTTGGGGTAAATACCCAGTAGTGTTAGCAGCCATTCTAACAGGTGTGAGATGATATCTAATCGTGGTTTTGATTTGCATTTCCCTGATAATTAATGATGCTGAACATCTTTTTATGTACCTGTTGACCATCTGTATATCTTTGGAAAAATATCTTCTGCTCGGGGCGCCTGAGTGGCTCAGTCGTTAAGCGTCTGCCTTCGGCTCAGGTCATGATCCCAGGGTCCTGGGATCAAGCCCCACATAGGGCTCCCTGCTCAGCGGGAGGCCTGCTTCTCCTTCTCCTGCTCCCCCTGCTTGCGTTCCCTCTCTCACTGTGTTTCTGTCTGTCAAATAAATAAAAAAATCTTTAAAAAAAAAAAATCTTCTGCTCATTTTTAATAATTGGATTGTTTGTGGGGTTGTCTTGTTTTGTTTTGTTTTGCTATTTGGTTATATGAGTTCTTTATAAATTTTGATTATTAACCCCTTATTAGTTATATGATTTGCAGATACTGTCTCCCACTCAGTAAGTTGCTTTTTCATTTTCTTGATGATTTCCTTTGCTGTGCAGAAGTTCTTTAGTTTGATAATAGTCACACTCGTTTATTTTTGCTTTTCTTGCTTTTGCTTTTCATGTCAGATTAAAAAAAATCATCGCCAAGACCTATGTCAAGGAGTTTACCATCTATGTTTTCTTCTAGGAGTTTTATGGTTTCAGGTTTTACATTCAAGTCTTTAATACATTTTTAGTTAATTTTTGTGTATGGTGTAAGATAGTTGTCAAGTTTCATTCTTTTATATGTGGCTGTCCAGTTTTCCCAACATCATTTATCAGAGACTCTCCTTCCCTACAGTGTATTCTTGGTTCATTAGTCGCACTTAATTGACCATATATGCATGGGTTTATTTCTCGGCTCTCTATTTTGTTCCATTGATCTATATATCTGTTTTTATGCCAGTACCATGATTTTTAAATTATGGTAGCTTTGCAATATAGTTTAAAATCAGGGAACATGATGCCTCCAGCTTTGTTTTCTTTCTCGAGATTGCTTTGGCTATTCAGGGTCTTTTGTGATTCCGTACAAATTTTAGGATTATTTATTTGTCCTATTTCTGTGGAAATGCCTTTGGAATTTTGATAGGGATTGCATTGAATTTGTAGATTACTTTGAATAGTGTGGATATTTTAACAATATTGATTCTTCCATTTCTTTTTATTTATTTATTTATTTCCCAAATACTTTTATTTTATTTTTTGTGTTAGAAGATTCATTGTTCATGTACCACACCCAGTGCTCCATTCTTTCATTTCTTGTGCATGGAATGTCTTTGCATATGTTTGTATCTTCTTTAATTTTTTTCATTAATATCTTGTAGTTTTCAATATATATGTCTTTCACCTTCTTGGTTAAATTTATTCCTAGATATTTTATTCTTTTCGATGCAATCGTAAATGCAATTATTTTCTTAATTTCTCTTCCTAATAATTCATTATCAGTGTGTGTAAATACGCAGGTTTTTGTGTATTGACTTTGTATCCTGTAACTTTATTAAATTTATTAGTTTTAACAGTTTTTTGATGGAATATTTAGGGCTTTCTATATAATATCGTTGTATCTGCAAATAGTGACAGTTTTTCCTCTTCCTTTCCAATATGGATGCATTTTATTTCTTTTTCTTGCCTAATTGCTCTAGTTTGCTCCAAAATACCACATTGAATAAAAGTGGTGAGAGTGGGCATCCTTGTCTTATTCCTAATCTTAGATGAAAAGCTTTTAGCTTTTCACTATTGAGAATGATGTTAACTGTGGACTTATCATAGATGGCCTTTGTTATGTTGAGGTGCGTTCCCTCTATCCCCAATTGTTGAGAGTTTTTGTCATAAATAGATGTTGAATTTTGTTAAGTGCTTTTCCTGTTATCTATTGAGATGATTGTATGATTTTTATCCTTTATTTTGTTAATGTGGTCTATCACATTGACTAGTTTGTGGATATTGATTGCATCCCTGGGATAAATCCACTTGATCATGGTGTATGATCCTTTTAATGTATTGCTGAATTTAGTTTGCACCTTCCTTTTATATTAGTTCTTTAAGTAAAAACCAAATCATTCATTGTGGAGTTTTCCCCCACTTTTTTCCACCTTTCGTTCTGATTATTAATAGGTCTACACTTTCAATATTAATACTAATTGGGGATTATTACTGAATACAAACAGTATGATATGGCATTTAAAAATATTTGTGATTTATTATTTTTTTTAAAGATTTTATTTATTTATTTGACAGAGAGAGAGAGATCACAAGTAGATAGAGAGGCAGGCAGAGAGAGAGGGGGAAGCAGGCTCCCTGCTGAGCAGAGAGCCGGATGCGGGGCTTGCTTGATCCCCGGACCCTGAGACCATGACCTGAAATCATGACCTAAGCCAAAGGTGGAGGCTTTAACCCACTGAGCCACCCAGGCACCCCTGAGATTTCTTATACAGATTTCATTGTTTGTTGTACTCAATCAGTGGTACCTTATGTTGTCATATGTACTTTAATGTAAATATTCTGTCTCCCTAGCTAGACTGTAAATGTTCTCTGAGGAAACGGATGTCCTTACATTATTTTATATCCTCAATATCTAACTCAGCCTTTGATAGTTTAAGATATCTGTAGCAAAGTTACCTTATAAAGATTCAAGGTATTTTTAAAATATTAAATCTGTCCATAGTCTACTAAGTTTGAGTTTCCAAATGTAGAGAAAATAGTTTGAAATGGTTAAAAGCCAATCAATTTATTTTATCAACAAATCATTCTTCAATAAGATACTTGATTATTGCTAATTTTTCTTCTGAGATAAAATATCTGTTTTTAAGAAGAAGAAAACAATATCTAAAACACTTATGGCATAATATTGTAGTCTATTTTTCTTTTTTTTTTACGTTTTATTGGGTAAATTTGACATCAACATTGTGTAAGTTAAAGGGATACATCTTGTTGCTTTGATATATTTATATATCATAATATGGTTGTGGTTGTAATATTTATCATATTACATACTTGTGGTACAATATTATTGTCTATTCAGTAAATTGTGCATTACATCTCTGTGGCTATTTTAGTACTTGTTATAAGTTTATACCCTTAAACACATTGATCTTATCCCCCATTTTGCTTCCCCTGGTAACTGCTGTCTTACACATTCTCTCTCCTTTTTTTTTGTACATGTTTGACTTTTTTAGATTCCACATATAAGTAATATCATACAGTACTTGCCTGGTTTATTATATGAAGCTTATTTTTCTACCTTCATTGGTCATGATGTTCACCTGGGTATCTTTGAAATTTTAAAAATTTGCCTCCTAGGTACTTATTATTCTTTAATATAATTATGAATGCAGGTGGACTTATTGATCAGAGTTGTTTCAATTTCTAAATTGAAAAAAAGTTAAAAGAGCAAGGAAATGTGCTTTAATGTAAAAAAAATTTTTTTTAAATGGGGAATTAACTACACCATGTCGGGCTGAACAAATACCAAATATTAAATGATTTATAGCAGGTATCTGACCAAAATATGTGGAACCAGGAGGACAGATCACACTGGGAGACAGAACACAGTTTCATAATATGAAAGCAGATAAAACTTTGTAGAGGTTGTGACATTTCAAATAGGTCTTAATGGAAAATACAAGTTTGAGAGGCAGGAAAGGGGAGAAGAGCATTTCAGGAGAAAGCCCAGAAGGGAGAAGGGATCTGTATGCTTGGAGAATATACAGCAGGGAGTAGCAGAAAGTAAGGAAAAGAAGAGTCATGGAAAATAGAGATGTGGTGATGAAGGATCTTCCATTAGTTTCTCAGGGCTGTTGTAACAAATTACCACAAACCTGGTGGCTTAAGACAACAGAAACTCATTCTCTGATGGTTCCAGAGGTCAGAATTCCAAATTCAAGGTGTTGGAAAAGTTGATTTTTTTCTGGATGCTCTGAGGTAGAATTCATTCCATGCCTCTTTCCTAGTTTGTGGTGGGTTGCCAGCAATCCTTGCTGTTCCTTGGCTTGTAGATTCATTACTCCAACCTCTACTTCTGTCTTCACATTGCCTTCTTCTCTATGTGTCTCAGTCTTCTCCTCTCTATCTTAGAAGGAAAAGTGTCATGGGATTTAGACCTACCTTGAGATCCTCAATTACATCTTCAAAGACCCTCTTACCAAATAAGATCACATTCACAGATACTGGGACGATATATCTTTGGAGGGTTACCATTCAATCCACTGTACATCTTTGACAAGCATTTCATTCTATAAATAACAGTTTATAGGCAAGGCTGTGCCATTACTATATTTGTTATGTGGAAGACGACACTGTTAGAGAATGGACAAATAATGAAGACTTGAATTAAGTCAAGTGGGTTTGGAGAAGAGAAGCTGGATTCAGAAAGAAACTTCTGAGGTAAGGTAATCCTCAGGTTGAGTGTTTAAGATGGGGGAGAATGAGAGTGATCTTGGGAATGATAAATTTGAGGTGTCTGTGAGGCAGATGCTTTGTAGCAGTTGGAAATGTGGGTTGGGGATTTAGGAGGGAGCTTGCGTGGTTAACTGTTAAATCAGTAGCTCCCAATAAACCATACCTGTGAGTATTCATATTCTTGTCACTCCTCTGACTCTGCATTTGGCTAAATGATTGGCTCTGGCCAATGGGACATTAACAAGTATGATGCAAGCTTGATAAGCCTTTGTACAGAAGAGCAGTGTGGCAGTAGCACTTTTTATGTGAAAGAGAAAGTAACTTTCACCTTTATGCTAATCTAATTTACCCTGTGTGGCATATATTCATCTACACAGTCACTTTATAAATTTATTTTTCTCTTGTGAGTTACTATGGGTTACAAAATTGTACTGGATTAAGGTGAAATCACTACTAGGATAGGGAATAATGACTTAAGCATAGGCACATGTTAAGATTCTACACAAATAGAATGGGGGAAGAAAGTGCTTACAAAATTTAAAACCAGACAAGGCACCTGCAGTGGTTAATTTTGTGTGTCAACTTGAATAGGCAACAGGGTACCCAGATTAAACATTGTTTTAGGGTGTCTGTGAGGGTATTTCTAGATGAGATTAACATTTAAATTGGAGGAGTCGTTAGATTGCCCTCTCCAGTGTGATTAGATACCATCCATTCATTCCACTGAAGGCCTAAATAGAACAAAATACGGAAAAAAGGTAAGTCAGCCCATTTTTCCTGTCTTACCACTTGAGCTGGAACACCTCATCCATCTTCTCCTGCCCTGGAACTGGGATTTAAATTATTCTCTTGCCTTAGGCCTTTGGACTTGGACTGAATTATACCACTGGCTTTCCTGGATTTGCCATTTATAGGCAGCGTATCATAGCCTCCATAATCATGTGAGCCAGTCCCTCATAATAAATCTCTGTATGTATGTATGTATGTATGGATGGATGGATATGGATATAATACTATTTGGTTTTATTGGTTCTGTTTCTCTGGAAAACCCCAAATAATACAGCTCCTCAGGTTTTGGATTTGGCATACACCATGAACAAATTCCGATATTAAATTCCTATAAAGATAAATATAAATATCTCTGTGTAGAACTTACAGTTTTGAGACCTTTAATCTTTTTGGAATTGGAATAATCCTTTTTTTTTATTTGATCCCATGGACCTCTATTTCCTAAAATAATAATATGCCAATTTTAATTTTTTTTTCAATTTTAATTTTTTTGAAGTGAATGCTTCATTTTGAAAATTGCATCAACCTATTTGATGATGCCTATTGTTCACATAGTGAGTCTGTTTTAGGAGCTGGAATAATTAGGAGACAGGCTTAGGAGACAGAAATTCATTGGGCTTCAAGATATCGGTTTCAAGTTGTGGGTTGTTGGTAAGGGTGGAATGGAACCAGAAACAGATCAGAGGTTGTGCTTAGCAGATGACTTTGGAGGAGTTATATTTCTGCTCTAGATCTCAGTTTCCACATGTGCAAAATGAAAGTGGATTATTAGATGATCTCTAATGTTCCATCTCGTGCTAAAGCGTAATAAGCCCCCTTTGGAATCACAAAAGTTATCTTGCATGTTAGCCAGTGCTTTGACAGGAAGAGTGATCAATCAATAAATGCTAATTGATAATGGCAGTGATAAAGTAATGAACACTTGAATCAAAAGGGAAGCCCTTGTTCTTTAAAACTACAAGAGGCAAAGCCCCTTTATCTTCTCCATTCTCCAGTGAGAGGCTACTTGGGCAATAGTTCTGTCTTGGTGGAAAGGAGAGGGAGTAGATAGAGGGGGAGTCTGTAGAGCTTCTTCCCTGAGCTGATTGATTTATGATCACAATAGCATACCTTTTCAGGGTTAGTGTCCTATATTAGGGTTCTGTTGACTATGAATGTTGTAGAATCTATTAGATACAGTTTTGGTGGAATTAGCAGAATTATACAGAGAAGAGGGCAGGATTGCAGAAAATTATTTGGAACTATAGCATCCATTATTTCATAAGGGGACATCTTCAAGATTCCATATTGGGCCAAATAATTTCCATTTGTCCCTCCATAGTTTGTACAGATCTTTCTTTGTCCCTGCTACTCTCTACCTAGGAAGGATGACCTAAATGGATTCTATCAACAAGCTCCAGCACATTCTGGCTTCTAGTTGGATCTAGTCATGATAGGAGGGAGGGAGAATGAGTTGAAGGTATTTATTTCTGCTATCCCTCCTTTGAGGTCAACTTGAGGTGTTGATGTCTTTTGACAGGCTGTCACTACTCCTCTGAATGCAGTTGTTACTATATAAACCTCTGTCCTTTGGGATCCTGGTGACCTTCCCCTTCTGCCTCCCATCAGGTCTGGGGGTGGTGATTTCTCTCTTGCTTTAAGTCCCAAGTGTCTTCACTATCCCAGTGGTTTACCTATATTCCACCTTTGTAATCGATCTCCTTAAAAATTAACCCTCTTGAAATTATTTTGAGTGTGCTCTGTTTTCTCTTGGGACCATGACTAATACACATACCATTCTACAAATTGAAAATGAAGAGGAAATGGCAATTGGGGCCACATCAACACACATCTTATTATGCAGCCCTCCATCGCAGCCCTCTGGACTATCTTAAGAGTATTCTCTGTCACCTTCTTACTTTCTTCCTCTACCATTGACTCCTTCAGTAACCTCATAAACCAAGCAAGAGATAAGGCTGGAGCCAATTCAAAACCAAGCCACAAATGCTTAATTCATTTTTCCACCCTTCCCAGTATTCTTCTCTACTCCCACTGCTCTTGGTGCTGTAGACTGAGAGGTACTCAATCAAAGGCAGACATTTTGTCTTGGTCTTCTTTTGCTCCAAGAGCCTGGAACATAATAAATGCTAAACAACTGCTTTTATAACGAATACATGGAAGATGGGGTTAAGGAAATGGCTAATTATGAAACCTGTTTCCAAGCATACCAGGGCTGGTCGTTCCCTTCTTTGAAGATGCTCAGTGCTTTTCTTATCTCCATGCACAACATTGCTGCTGTATTATGACCAGTTGTGTCCTGGTAAATGGTTTTTGTTGTTGTTGTTTTATAACAGCTTTATTGAGATATAATTCACACACCATACAATTCATCTGTTTAAAGTGTACAATTCAGTGGATTTTAGTATAGCCACAGAATTGTGTATCCAGTACCACAAATTAATTTTAGAACATTATTTTCATTATCTCAAAAAGAAACTCTGTACCTATTAGTGGTCATCTGCTTCCTCTTTCTCCCGTCCCCTCATCTCCTGGCAACCACTAGTCTACTTTTTGTCTCTTTGGATTTGTCTATTGTGGACATTTCGTATAAATGAAATCATACAAAATGTGGTCCTTTGTGAGTGACTTCTTTCGCTTTAAGTTTTCAAGGTTCCTCCAAGTTGTAGCCTATGTCAGTACATGTATACTTCCTTTTTATTATGGCCAAATAATATTCCACTTTATGGATATACCACATTTTATTTATCCATTCATAAGTTGGCGAACAATTGAATTGTTTTCACTGAATGTTGGTAAATGTTTAACAACTAGCAATCTGGAAAAATAAATCCTGATTTGTAGCATTTTTTATTTCTGTCATGTAAATACTCCCATCATGGATGACTGCAAGCTATACAATGTCAGTGAACATGGAATTGGAAAGAGATGCTAAAATAGGCTCTGTGAGCCCTTGCAAGCCATTTCCAGCATACCACCTTGACCATCTTTACTGACGTTCCACTCAAGTTACCAGAGATGTGATCACGTGCAGTGAGGTTTCCGTACACTATCACTTTAGGATGATAACAATGATAATATAAAGTAATACAGCAGCTAACATTTATTGAGTACTTTCTATGTATCAGGCACTGTGCTAATTGTCTTTTAAAATTTAATTCTTGATCACCACTATTTCCTTAGCAGCCTACATCTCTAAACTACCAATATTCTGTGCTTGAGTCTCTGTCTCCTAGGTGGTCTTCCTCTTGTTTCTTAAATACTCCAAATACATTGCATCCCTCAACTCTGGCACGTGCTTCCTTTACCTGGTACATTCTTTTTCCCAGATATCAACATAACTCATTCCCTCATTTCCGTCAGAACTCTGATCAGATGTCTCCCCTTCAGAAAGACCTTTCCACTGCCTTATCCCTTTATCTAATCCTTTGCCTAGTTTTGTTTTTCTTCACAGCACTTATCACCAGTGTTCTTTTATTCTGTGTTTATTTTCTTATTTGTGTATTGGCTGTCTCCCCACCATAATGTAAGCTCCACGAAGGCAGAATCTTTGTTTTGTTCACAGTTGCATTTTCAGTGCCAAGGTCATGTTCTTAATCATGCTAATAACTAAGCTGGGAAATTTGGAATTTTTGAATAAGAGTCTTTCCTCCTCCTGTGTGTAACTCCTGGTGCTGTTAGAGGAATATTTAGAGAACATTCTGTTCCAGTCCCTGCATCTCTGTTGCTAGCCTAAATCCTGGCACCGATAGGATTCAGCTGATACAGGTGGAAGATAGTCTGGTGATGTGGCTGAGAGTGTGTCCCACTCTGGAGCCAAACTAAATGGATCTGCACCCCAGCTCTGGCACCCAGTGACTGTGCACCTTGGGTACGATCCTCAACTTCTCACAGTTTCTCCATCTTTAAAATAGGAGAAGATGCCCCACGTCATAAGTCTGTTTTGAGGATAAACTGATCTCTTAATTTAAAGTGATCAATGCTGGGGCGCCTGGGTGGCTCAGTTGGTTAAGTGTCTAACTCTTGATTTCATCTCAGGTCATGATCTCAGGGTCGTGAGATCCAGCCCTGCATCGGGCTTAGCACAGAGTCTGCTTGAGATTCTCTCCCTCTCCCTCTGCCCCTCCTCCCCCTCCCCCCCCGCCATGCACATGTGCACTCTCTCTCTCAAATAAATTAAAAAAAAAATCTTAAAAAAAACCATAAAGTGATCAGTGCTAGTAGGTAGAGCATGCTGATCTCAGGGTCATGAGTTCAAGCCCCATGTTGGATATGGAGCCTACTTTAAAAAAAATGAATAATACATAGCAAGTACTTGATACACCTTGTCTGCTTAGCTCTGAGGACATCTTCTGGCAGTAATCTTTACTTACTGTGTAAGTCATCTGTGTGTGCCTGCCACATGGAAGTTCTGTAAAGTCACTACTTGCTTCCTCTCTAGCTCTTCTCCATTACCCTCATCGCTGGCATTCTGTGAGAACACGTCTAGATTGTCCTGCTGTCCCAGGGACCTGGGTAGTTCCCAGTCTGCTTTTGTTTCTCACAAAAGAGGAGACCCTTGGGCATCAAGAAAGTGTTATCAGCCTGCTGTTCTTTCCTGGAAAATAACCTGCATTTAACCACTAGGTTTGGAAAAGGCCCAAGGGAAACTTGATATTATTCTCAGTCTAACTAGCTGAGACAAGCCAGATCTGGAGCATCCCTAGGTCTGGAGAAAGAAAAGCTTCTCAGAGAGGAGAAATCCTTACCCACAAGACCTAGGACGTTGGTAGGAAGGGAAGCATTGGTGGCCTTGTCAGATTGAGTAGGGAAAGAAGGAAGAGATGGTCAGTCATTCATGAAAACAAGAGAAACTACCCATAACATCCAGGACTGGCTTGGAAGGAAGCCCCCTGAGGCCCTTAAGTCCACCTTGCTATATGCCCCTGCCAGGCAAGGTCGCCCTAATCCAAAGAACTGTGTTTTACACCCTCCCTCCATGTATCATCTTTACCCACTCTCCCAGGTCCATGAATTTGGTTAAAGTCATAAGCTGGATGGGTAACTTCATTTGCTAATTTCTGGGAAATCCAGTTCCATTAATATTTGCTGAACGCCCACAGGAGCTGGGCAGTATTAGCGGGCAGTCCCAGGAATCCTAGGAACCAACAATCCACAGTCACATCCCAGAAAAATAATCCTCCTTTCCCTGAGCATCCTCATTTCCTCGGAGTCAGCTTCTGGGTCTGATGCCTGCAAAACACCAACACTTCCTCGTACTTGGGCTCCCACTGGGCTCCCCTGGGGCCTCCTGGAAACGCTGGAGGATTAAGGGGCGGGGATTGGGAGGGTTGGGGAGGTAAGGAAGGGAAAAGGTGGAAGAAACAAGGTGCGTTTCTCCCCTTTAATCGTGTTCCAATCAGGAGTGGGCCGCATTCCCAGGCGCCGATTCCAGCGGTCCAAAGACTCTTCCAGGAACCGCCTGGCATCCCGGGCGGTGGACTTTGGCTGGTCAGGCGTCGAGCCTCCCTCCTCCCACCCCTTTCCTCCCTCCTCCCACCCCTTTCCTCCCTCAGGGCTCTGTGCCTCACCGAGGGGCGTGTCCTGCCCTACCTCCCTTTCACAGTGGTCCACTCAACGTGTTACAGCAGCGGCGGCGGCGGCGGCGGCGGCGGCGGCGGCGGCGGCGGCGGCGGCAGGCAGAGTGAGAACAGCGGTAGCTCCGGGTTTCCAGACTGGAACTGTGGCCGCCGCGGCAGCAGCTCAGTGGGGGTACCTGTGCGGAGCAGGAGTAGCAGGACGAGGGGGTGGGGTTCCTGCCAGCCACTCTCTGAGCCCAAAGGAAGGGGCACCTCCCAGCTGAGATTCCACTGCTCGGCAGAATCTCGAATCTCGCACCGAGCTGGGAATACTGGTAGAGGGTAGACATGTGCAGGACCAGCTAGAGGGCTGGGGTAGGCAAACATTCGGTCCAAGTGTAGAGTGGCAGTGAAAGCTGTGTCTGGGACCATGACAGCCTCCCACCTGGACTTTGGGGAGGTGGAAACTTTCCTGGACAGACACCCAGAGTTGTTCGAAGATTACTTGATGCGGAAGGGGAAGCAGGAGATGGTGGAGAAGTGGCTGCAGAGGCACCATGGGAGTCGGGGGGCTGTAGGCCCAAGGCCCACAGTGGCCAGCACCAGCAGCTTGGCTCACAGTGGTGATGGAGGCAGCGGCCGTGGTGGTGGTGGCACTGGAACAAATAGCTCTGCCAACAACCAGCCCGCTCTGGGCGGCAGGGACTGTGGTGGGGTTCCCCTGAGCCCCAGCTGGGCCAGTGGCAGCCAGGGCGATGGGAGCCTGCAGCGGAGAGCTTCTCAGAAAGAGCTGAGGAAGAGTTTTGCTCGCTCCAAGGCCATCCACGTGAACAGGACCTACGATGAACAGGTGACTTCCCGGGCCCAGGAGCCCCTGAGCAGTGTGCGGCGGAGGGCACTTCTCCGGAAGGCCAGCTCCCTGCCCCCCACCACGGCCCACATTCTCAGTGCCCTGCTGGAATCGAGGGTGAATCTGCCTCAGTACCCCCCTACGGCCATGGACTACAAGTGCCACCTCAAAAAGCATAATGAGCGTCAGTTCTTCTTAGAACTGGTCAAGGATATCTCCAATGACCTTGACCTTACCAGCCTGAGTTACAAGATCCTCATCTTTGTCTGCCTCATGGTGGACGCCGACCGCTGCTCTCTCTTCCTGGTGGAAGGGGCAGCTGCTGGCAAGAAGAGCTTGGTCTCCAAATTCTTTGATGTGCACGCGGGAACCCCACTACTGCCCTGCAGCAGCACAGAGAACTCAAACGAGGTGCAGGTCCCGTGGGGCAAGGGCATCATTGGCTATGTCGGGGAGCATGGAGAAACGGTCAACATTCCTGATGCCTACCAGGTAGGACTTTACATTGTCCCCCTTCCAGAGTCCCACTGACTTGGAAGCTAAGCCTTCTGTTACCCTTTGGCATTTAGGAACACATTAATTTAGATTCTTTACAATACTAATCTTGCTACTTAAATTCCTTCCGAGTTTAAATCAGTTAGAATGTTACTACACCATCTTTGATATAATGGTATTTTCCTAACACACAGTGGCTTGTGAGCAGTTCATAGATCACAAGGACCACATTTTGCATTCAATAATATTACATGTTTCTCTGTCAAGATTTCTTGTCTTTAAGAATGTCAGTGTATGCATAGTTTTAGACTGCAGTTGTGAGGTGCTCAAAAAAAATGTCTGCTCCAGAATACTAGTGTTAGTCTGAAGAAAATGATATGTTGGTGTCTCTGATGTCTTTTGGGACTGTAATAAATTTCATTCTCTTTCAAAGTTGGACAGGAAACAAAGTACCAAACTACTTTCACATCCCTTAGCTTAAAGTTGCATACATTTCAAGGCAGGGAAGAAGAAGAGAGGAGGAAAATCAGAGGAAGAATGGGCCTTTTTAATTGTTTCTGTTACTGAGTTTAGAAAGCTTGGACAAATTGAGGGATTATTTATCCTGAGGTTTGAATATAGCATTTTCTGCAGTCAGCTTTTGACAGGATTGAGCAAGTAGGATTTTAGTTTGTGAAACAAAAAAATGTTGATAATTTTTTTTTACCAACTCCAAAGGCAATCAGTAGGGTAAACATGTTAGTTTCAAATGGAAAAGGAAACCCAACATGCTGTTTTCTGGTATTTCTAAGTCTTTCATTTTCACGGCTATTTGAACTTGATACTAGATGCCAGATCCAAAAGCCAGTCAGTTCTAATTTCTTTAATGTCTATTCATTGAATACGATGAAACTGGATGTGCTGTCTATGAGACTTCTTCACGGTTACTAAGAATTCAAAGTTCTTCTCCTTGTTATGAAAGTTTTATAGTCATTTGATGAGCCCTTCTTCCAGTGTCCAACAGAGCTACCTGTTTCTCTAGAGTTCAGTAGCTGTTGATCAGAATAGCGAATAGTGGTGGGAAGGACACTGAGGGCAAAATTTTCTCTGTTTCATCTGAAAGTTGACAATTTTACCTAGAAAATGGACTAGCTTGGACTGGAACCGAGTTTCACATTTTTGTGAGGTGTCTGTCAGTATAACACTTTCATAGTCGGGGATGCCTGTCAAAATACCATCTTCATTAACCTTTTCTTATTGATTAGGTGCCTTATTCATTATACCCTCCTCGAAGGCTGATAGTTTTAGGTCAAGCAACCAATGAGTAACCTTTCACAAGTGTCTGTTTGTCTATGATCTCGGAAAGCCATAAGAAGAAATGAAAACATGTAACAGTTGGTATGTTGAAGATTCTGTAAGAAGTTAAACAATCGCGAAGTATTTTCCTTCCCATTATTTCCACATTCTTATTGTATGTTTGGGGAAAAAAAAATCCCTTCCTAGTTGGACGGCATTTGTTAGAGCCTAGAATTGCAGTCCACTCTCTTCATTGCCTTTACTTTTCTCCTCCTTCCCCAGCTGATATTCTCCCATTTCTATAGTCTTTATTTCTTGCTTTCCCCCTTCAACTCCCAGCTTGTATTCAACATTGTCCCCATAACCGTCTTTTCTTCCAGAGTAGAAATCCAAGCTTCCTCGGCAGTTGACTTGTCTTCCTGCTGCCTAGAATTGTGGCTAGAGGTTACCAGAGTTAGACAATCGGGTTTGTAGCAGCTGATATTTCTTGTCTCGTACTCCAAAGACAGAATGTAAAGCAAAGTTGCCTTTGATATTTGGAAGCTGAGAGTGGGAAGGGAGAGTCCCCGGGGTGGCAGCGATGGCTATAGAGAAGACCAGGTTGTTGGGAGGACTGGCAAAAGGCAGGTAGGGGGAGAGTGTGATATTGGCTGAGAATTTGAGATCTGTCTGTGTCATGCCTTATCTTCATTTCGACCTGGTCAGAAAGTTTCTCTTTTCTTTCACCACTGGCTTCTACTATGTATTTCTATATTTTTAACCAGGCGTGTTTTTCTTCACTTTTTATGCTACTCTTCTTAAAAAAAAAAAAAACTACTTTTTTTCCTTTATTATGGTACACCATAATAAGCAGTCACCATTAGTGTGACCTTGGGAGAATTTCTTAATCTCTAAGTCTCAATTTCCTCATCTGCAGTATGGGAATAATAACATCTATGTGGCAAAGATAACATAATTCTTTGGAAAATAAAATGAGTATTGCATTATAGCCCCTAAAACAGTACCTGCCACATTGCAATTGCTCAGGAAATGGTAACAATTTATGATGATAATGGTGATACTAGTCTGCTCAAATTCTTTTTCTTTATCTCATTTTCAATTGTTTTCCTCCTGATCTGGGACTGAGATGTGGACTCAGCAATTTTGACCAATCTACTCTTTCCCTGAGCCATGTTCCATCCTTAAATTAAGTATTTTAGAACCATTTTTACATTCAAGGAAGTTAGAAATATCTACCCTTCTACCCTCTACTTTAGATGCCTCTAAATGTGATTGATAACACTTGACCCTGTCCTATCCTATCAAAAGTTTTATGCTTTGTTCCTTTTAGAAACTCATGCAATATAAAATTTTTATGGAGTTGTATTAATGCTGCATCCTTCCTAAATTCTAGCATTTCCCCCATCCTTTCCATTTCTGACTCTTACAGATTTCTCTTAATGAAAACTGCCAACCTTTCAAATGCATGTTCTTTTATCACAGTGTTGTTGTAATTCTGATCATATATAAATGTTCCGAAGTTTCTTTGTAAAAATATAACCATCCTCTCTGATTCTTTATTACCTACTATATTTTTAAGGTGTTTCTTGCTCAGATTCAACTAGCATTCTTTTTCTTCTTCAGGAGGTGAAATTTTTATCATACAGAGTTCCAAAATTTGATCATTTGAAAATTAGACTGACGATCCTCTTGGGTTCAGAATATGGGTGAGAGAAAGGCGTTAAAGATACTTATGAAATTATGATAATAAGCATGACATTCTGGAGTCAAGAGTAGACTATTTAGTGAAATATTAAAGTTGAATACAAGTTGTGACAGCAAAAAAACTCCTTAGTTTATTTCATTACTTTCCTCAATTTGTCTAAAAAAACGGACTTGAAATTAGAAGAAAAAAATTGCAATACTTTCCTCAATTTGTCTAAAAAAACAGATTTGAAATTGGAAGAAAAAGAATTGCAAGTGGAAAAGAATTAATTTTACCTATCCAGTATGGATCATAGTGACTGCAATTTACCTTTTTTCCCCCTGACAGTTATAAGTTATTAAACAGCCCACTTTAATATAGTAATGAAAATATTGCCCTCAAGAGGTTGAAAATAAGAGCACTCAAGTAACAGGTGTTCTCTTTGAGATTATTCTGAGCATTCAGAATACAGCACTTTAAAACATTAATAAAAAGTGTGAGATGATATTTTTGTTAGTGTTGATAATGACGATACAGGTGTTTGACGGGCTTTGGGTCTGAAAAGCAGCCAGGATGTTTTGTTAGGTGAACGGGGAGGAGGAAAGTGGGTGACGCAGTACGGTTACAGGTGTGCCAGGCTTTCAGAAAACCTGATCTGTTTACACTACAGATTCATTTATTCATTAGTTCCAACAAACATACACTGAGTGCCCATTATACCTAAGGCCTGGGTAGGGGGACTGAGGGTCTACAAAGGTGAGAGGGCATGTTTTTGCCCTCCAAACATTTATATTTGAGGGGCATATACTATACACAAACAAGTAAATACCAAGTGCTGTACTTAATAAATGTTGCAAACTAAATGATTAGTCACAGAGGAGAATGGAGTCCCATTATGACTGGCCTCATGATGGACGACTTCATGGAGGAGGTGCCATTCAAGCTGAAAAAAGGGTTAGATTTCACCAGTGGAGATGGTTGTGGGTCTGGCGGATGTGATCCTGGTGCAGCAGAGTGGCTTCAGCAGAGGGACAGTAATGAGCAAGTACAAAATGCGTATAGGGCACAGTGAATGGTTGGTTTCATCTCGCGAGAGTATCGCCCATGCTATAGAATGAACATGCAAGGGCTAGGAGGAAGGGAAGTTAGTAATACCCTGGGTGATATGGAGAAGGGTGACGCTGTTATCAATAACAGGAAAAGAAGCTGGGTGAGTAAAGATTCTAAGTAGAGCCAGCTACATAACTTGTGGAGTGTAGTACAAAATGGTAAGCAGGAGCCTGGCTGGAGGTGAAGTTAATCTTTTCTTCCCAAGGTCGAGGTATGCCGCCTCGACCCACAGCAGACATGTAGCCCCCTAGTGATTTCAAACCTCCATGCTGAGAAACTGTGTATCTGGACTGGGGATAGGTAAGAGGCCCTCATTGAGTTCCCTGCCTAATTGGTCATAATGCTGCCAGCTCTGGGTGAGGGTGACCACAACCTTGCTCCTCTCTGTGCTGACATGGGGCATGCATCTGACCCTCCCCACACTCCCACCCAGACCCCAGCCAGGAGCAGAGGGCAATGGCAGATGTGGGTTGTGGCCTCTCACTCAACCAGGGTGACATGGTTGTAGCCCCTGTAGAAGGGTGATGAGCTGGGAGGCCGGGGGAGGCCCGGGACACAGCAGAGCATGGGTAAATGACCAAGAACCAGTGCCAGGCAGGCAGTGGGAGCGAAGACTGGGTGTGAGCCAAGGCTTCAAGATTTAGGGTCATATGCCAGTCTCCATTGGACTTCACTTAGCGCAAATTCAAAGATAACATTATTAAGAGTTTCGTACAGTATAGCATTAAACCTCAAGCAGGGGGCCCCTAGGCAAATGTACCAGTCACGTGTCCATGAAGCTGACCCTGAGTCTGAGTCATTTGGAGTGTTAAGTGGAGAAGTTCAATTTTATTTCAGCTAGTGTGTACTGCTTCCTTTCACATGGCCTCAGCTCCATTCTAATTAAATTACGTGCCATTTTCAGTGCCTGGATTGTGCTTTTCTATTTCTGTGCTTTTCATCCTTTCTGCCAGGACTACACTTTCTCCATAGTTTCTCATTCAAATCTTGCTTTGCCTTCTCCTGATACACGAAGGGAGGAGAGATGATTGCTTATCCTTGACAAAAAGAGCTGGAAAACAAACAAAAATTATCCCCAAAGTTGTATTTAAGAATGCATTCTACTATACCGCCATATTTATTCTATGTATTAAATAAGAATATGAATAATGATATTTTATAATTCACTTTCAGTGAATTTCATTTTAGAATACGCTCCACTTAAATAACTACATTTCAATGTGTCTAGCTTCAGAAGGGATTAATTTCATTTACCTAGAAAATTCCATGAGGAGTATGCTTCATTTCCCTGATGAACCACTGCTGACAGACATGAGTCTATGGTCCCGTGAGGTTTGCTTGAAAGGCAGACGTTGATCCCACCCCAACACTTAAAAGGAGTTACACGAATTCTTATTTCAGCCTTGCACATAGCATTTTCAAAACTCCCCCAAGCCCACAAATATGTTCACTAGGCCAGAACCGGGAATTGATTTTGTGCTTGAAGCAGGAAGCATTTGCTGTTTCAGTCCCTCTTCCTGACAGACTCATGATCATGATAAACACAGTGACAAATTGCTTTTGCTGCCTTATACGTGAGGATAGGTTACGGAGAAGTATCGTTCCTACAGAATCCTGGGGAGGTAATTTAAGGTTAACTTAATTTTTTCCCAACCCATAAGCTAAATGTTTACCAATCTGACCGACTTATTTTGGTTCCTGAGGTTTGGGTCACCTGTTTATTTGCAAGGCTGGCTTAATTTGGAAGTTAGTGTTTCATGTTTAATATAGTGTTGAAAAGTCATATGAAGCTTTCCTCTGAAATAGCTTTGAGTTGTTTTACAGGAAAGTCAACAAGATCCTTGACGTCCACTACTTGCTACTTTAGTTACTTATTTTAAGGGTGGTGTTTTGCAATATAACCACATTCTTTTGGAAAGTGGAATTTGGATCATAAAAGAAGCCATTTAGTCATAAAAGAGTGGGTTGGGTTTCTAATATTTTAGGAGAAACGTTGGTTCCTGGCCATTTATAGCCATTCAGGCTAAATTTATTTTTATTTATTTTGGGGATTAAAATAGTAAAGAAGTTTTCCTGGTATTAAAAAAATGTGTATTTTCTATAACTCCAGTGGTTTCTTATTAATTGGTTGATTTCATTGAACAGTGGTTTTATACATTAACCATAAATTCTCTTTCCCATCATAACATATAGCTTTAGGCTACTGCAAATTTAGTACAAGAGATCTTTTTGATCTAAATGAAAAAATGAGGAACCTTTGAGAGCTTTTTAAGGGTGTCAATATTTTAAGAATTTAAGTGTGATGGTAGAAGGCAAACTGCAACTCCACTGTGGATTAACAATAACTCTATTTATGGAGCACTAATTATGAGCCAGGCATTAGCTCTTTAGCAAGTATGGTCTCTCTTTTTTTTTTTTTTTAAAGATTTTATTTATTTATTTGACAGAGAGAGAGAGACAGCGAGAGAGGGGACATAAGCAGGGGGAGTGGGAGAGGAAGAAGCAGGCTTCCCGCTGAGCAGAGAGCATGACGTGGGGCTCTATCCCAGGACCCTGGGATCATGACCTGAGCCGAAGGCAGCGACTTAATGACTGAGCCACCCAGGCGCCCCAAACATGGTCTCTTTTAATCCTCTCGACAATTCCCACAGGTAGCTATTACCATCCTCCTCTTACAGAAGGAGAAACTGAGGCTTGAAAGAATTGAATAATTCGCTCAAAGTCACTCGGGTGGTGAGAGAGCTAGGATTCCAAAGGAGATCTTTGGACCGCAGAGCCTTCATGTTCACCATCCCCGGTGTGGCCTCTACTGACCACTAACTATTATATGCACACTCACAACTGTCCCTTTGCCTTCTTTTCTCTGCCAGTTTAAATCCTCTCACCCCTCAAAGCCCCATTTCATGAAGCTCTTGCTAATCCCTGCCCCATCCCACCCAAACTAGACAGGATTTCTCCCTCTTTGATCTATAATGCTTTAATGTGCTTCTATTGTATTGTAACTATTGGATACTACGTGACCTCTTGACCATGAATTCCTCAAGATCAAGATCATGACTTCTTCATTTCACATTCTGCAATAGGTCATAGATGGATTAATACAAATCTATTCAACAGAGTAGTTACACTGATACACCCTTTATGTGGTCAATTCAACCACCTCTAAGCACAAAGTTCAGCCTGCACAAGCCATATAGAGAGCTAAACCAGGAAATTCATCCCCTGAGCATGTCTTACTCTCTAGATCTGATTTTGCACATTTTTTTTCTTAAAGATTTTATTTATTTATTTATTTATTTGACATAGAGAGAGAGTGAGCGAGAGCAGGAACACAAGCAGGGGAAGGGGGGTAGGGAGAAGCAGGCTCTCTGCTGAGCAGGGAGCCCAATGGGGGCTCGATCCCAGGACCCTGGGATCATGATCATAGTCGAAGGCAGATGCTTAACGACTGAGCCACCCAGGCACCCCTTGTAGATTTTTTTTTTTAAATACGGCTATGAAGCCCAGATAACTGGCCAATTATCTGAATTGCTTGTCTACATTCATCAAATCTTCATATTAGTTGCTGGACTCCTGTCTCCCCAGCCCCTTCGTTTTTATTTATTTATTTGTTTGTTTGTTTGTTTGTTTGTTTATTTATTTATAAATTTTACTGTATTCCATGTGGAAACCATGGAGAAAATAGACTGCTACTAGCCAAATACTAAACCAGCAAAAGCCCACTGCCAACTCTTGGCCAAAGCATAAGATGGAGCATGACTGTTCTGGCTAGCTGAATTTTCTAGTTTTCTCATGATTACCCCATCCATGCAACACAGCGTCCTGAAGGTGCAACACAACTTCCTGAAGGTAAAACACTCCTTCCAGGATAAGATTTTAAAGATGTTAGAATTTTTCTCTGAAAGTTCTTTCAGAGATAAGAGATTATATTGACCAACCTTGTAATTATTTATTTTTCAGGAACATTGCACTTTCAAGTTTATCAATTACATTTCTTATGTTTCCCATACTCTCAAAAAGTCTCAAAAAAATTCATGTTCTGAGATGGTTACATTTACAAACTACTCATTCCAAGATGTAGTTATTTAGATGTCTCTTTCCCTTCTATTCCCTATAGTTAGTATCAATAAACTGGGCTGGTTGCTACCCCACCTCTCCATCCCTCCTCCCAGCTGAAATAACAAAGTATCTAATGGTAAACAATACAGCTATACTTGGTATAAAGATATGAACCACCACCCCGACATCTGAAGCAGAGGGTACAACTACCAGCACCCTAAGAAAGAGTTCCAGCTGTGGGAGAGGGGCCACCCAGCCAGAACTGTGGCCTGGGAGAGAGGAACTCAGCCACTAACGAACATGACCTGGAGGAGAGGGAGCCAGGAAATGTTACCCTCCTCACACCCTCATCTCCTGTCAGTGTCACTCAGTGGTTGAACCCAGGGTTGGTTGAAACCAAGAGGGCAAAGAGAGTCTTCCCTGGCACAACGATTCATAGCAATCAGCCTTCTGGCACAGAACAGAGTATTGAAAGGTGGCAAGAGCATCTGGAGAGCCAAATGGGGACTATCCAGAATTATCAGGATATTTCTTAGTTTACTCACCAGGAATGTGAATGTGTATAGAGACCAAGTCAGGTGGGAATACCCATCTTTGATTTGAACACTGAATTTCATCAGCATACAGAAAATAGTGATTGAAATCTGTTGAAAATGAGTTAAGAAATGCCATATTGGTATTTGGCTGTCTTGTTCTGTCCACATAATTTTGTTTATTCCCAATATGTTATTTCCCAGAAGAAACTCCATAGGAGGCAGTCTGGACCAAACATACCTAACAGGGAAGAGATGACTTTGGTCCAGTTGATGGAATTTTTTCCCTAAACCACCTGATTAAGCCCATTTGTTTGAGAAATGAATTCATCAATTACTAATCATCTCGTTAAACTGTAAAAGCCATCAGCATGTAATAGAACATGCTCTAGACTTGGAGATAATCTTGAGTTCTAGTCCCAGTTCTGCCTTTGTGTTTTCAGCTATAATAAAGGAATAATATGTCCAGACATGTCTACCCCATAGTATTTTGTAAGGACCTACTTATTAAAACCAATATTAGATTCTAGTGAGATAACAAGAAAGAATATTCAAAAGGATAAAGTAAGAAATGTAAGACTTTATTCATATTTTTAAATGCACAGTCCAGCAGACTTTATTCACAGGGCCTGGCCCCAGGAAGGTCCTTGTGCGTGAAAGGAGAAATTTGATTTAAAATGTGGTAGTACCTGTATTGACCATTTTTTCTTATTTTCCATATTCTTGAAGTTCTGGTTTTGGAGGCCCTGATCCAGCAAAGACTGCCCCTCTGAGGGGTAGCTAATTCTTAGAGATAGCAAAGGACTCCCCTGCAAGTGCACCAGTGCTATACGAACCAACCAGCCCAAAGAGCCCAAATCCCCAACAATCTGCTTTATTGTTTTTATTGTCTCACACACCCAGCCTAAATCCCCCTGCTTATGACACCCCAGGGCCAGGTCCCAGACAACTAGGGACCACCCCCAGAGTCAAGAGCCTGCTGAAATTCTTCAAACTATCCAAAACCTAACTGACCCAGGGACTCTACCTTGCCTCTGCGGTTTCTTCCCAAGAGAACTCCAATAAAGGCTCCATGTTCTTCCCTCTCCCTTTCTGCCTCCGGACTGACTGTGGTCCTTCCCCATGGGGCCCTGCATGGTGTGCCATGCCTCCTGTGTTTGGGTATTTGTGAGTATAAATAACCTTCTTCCTTCAAGACAATCATTTCCATGTCTGCGTGTCTTACCGTACTGGATTAAAACAAATCTCAGGCACATTTCAGGATAGTACCATACATACGTGATGCCTTATACATAGGTAATGATTGCTTTAAAATGTAAAGTAACCAAATGCTTTAACTGAATTTTAGACTGTCAGGATTTACTGGCCATAATACATATCGTGCTTTTGACAAGCATAGTTATGTTAATTTTTTTTTTTACAACTGATGAATATGCCTATTTTCCCAGTATAACATGTAATCCCAAAAGTACGCATTGGGTTTCTGTGCTATAAATACCCCCATAAAATCTCCAGATTGACCATTTGTAGTTTTATTTTTGAAATCCTAAAGATTTTTTTTAAATGACAGTATTTGGATCTAGTACTTGTAAACTAAATAAATTGTAGTAGCTGACATTAAAGGGTAAAGGAATACTAAATCACGGTGCTTATAATCAAGCTCTAAAAATTTATTAGGCTAGGTGGAATCTATGACACAATTTTATTTTAAATGTGTTGACTATTCACCAAATGAAAGATAGGCTTTCTTTCTTTTATGTTTTTCTGTTTAGATATGTTGTTAATTTTATGCCATGCATTATCCATTATGCTACCTGTATTTATCAGATTGTCGGAATGTCTTAACCTTTACTTTTTTTCAATTTAAAGAAATTAGATGTTACTCCTTTTTCATTTAAATGGCTGTATACAGTTTAATAACCTAATAGTTTTTATGGGTATTTGGCAACTTAATGTGCATGATTACATATTTAAAGTTTTAATAACATCTGTAATGGAATTAAGAACTGTAGGCTTGGGACATTGTGGGAAAGATTATCTCAGGGTTGCTAAGGAAACCAGTCTAGGTTTTTCTGCATAAATTCCTCTGGAAAGGTGAAGCTATAACCCCATCTCTAATGGCCACCTTTATGGAGCATCTGCATTTCCCCCTTAGCTGCTGCTTTTTGCTTCTAGAGAAGCACTAAGTCATAGGGTCTATGCTTTATGCATCTGTTAAGGCTGGTTCCTTTTTCTGTCTCCAGGTATGTGAGATCCGGGTCAGAGTCTTCCCTTACTTCCTCTTCTTTGAGCACTGGCTTTGAAAACCCAGGACAGCCATAGCATCCCCTTTTTATTATAGCCCAGAGACTAGTATGCAGAGAAGTAAAGAAGAGATGAGCCGGTGACAGTGAATTTGCGAAGCATTGACCAAGCAGGCTGAGGAGTACAGAACTTCTGGAGAGGAGGCTGATAGCACAGCTGGGACCCAAGGCATCTTTCCCCTCTCTCTTTGCCATCCATTTCTTAAATGAGGAAACAGAGAAGCAGCTTCTGATTTGGTCCCTTTATGTTTCCATGCTGCTGTGAGTCCCATTGAATAGCCAGAAAGGAACTGGCACTTGGGGAGTGCGTGCTAATTTAAAATAGAAAGGACAGGAAAACATTTTTCCACCTCTGAATTAACCAAATCCAGATGATCTGCCAGGTTAAATTAAAGAACAAAAAGTCAGCAGGAGAAAGAGGCGTCACTGTCATCGTAGGGATGTTTTATACCTAGGACCTTGAGTTTCTGTTGAAGAAACAACCAATTATATTCTTAGAGATAACCTGGAAGGATCAAGCACTTATGTGTGTAGCGATGTAGCAAAATTAATCATTTCTTTTGGCAACTTTGTGAGACTGTATAATTTAATGCAAAAGTATATGGAAATCATTTGATGAAGATGATGTAGAAAGATATGAAGGTATAAAATGAAATAGATGTGCTTTCTCTCTAGCAAACGAAGGTACAGTTTACTTCCAAACTACCTCCTCTCTTTACTCTTGATTGTTGATCTGACCCTCCTCCTTGAATGCTAACTTAGCACTTACTAGAGTATCTGGCATATAGTGAGTAGGTCCTTGGTGAATCACGTTACAGCCTTTGTTTTGTCTTCAGAGTGACATGCCCTGATGAAACCATTATGTAGCTTAGTGTGTCTCAACATTGGCACTCTTGACATTTTGGACATTTTGGAATCCCACCAGATGCTTGCTTGGTTGTGACAATAATATCTCGAGACACTGTCAAATGTCCCCTGGGGGCAAAATCCTCCTCTCCCCTTTTGGAAATCACTGGTGTAAGACAGTTGGGCAATGCACATGTGCTGCCTTAAAAATAGTCCCAACTCCTGATTTTTCAATTCCAGATAATTCTAAGGAAATTTTTATGGGTATGTGCAAAGATTTGTGTATATGAATATTCATGGTAGTGTTATTTATAGTAGTGTAAGCTTATCAATCCAAACATCAAACTAAATGTTTGGATAAATAGATTATAGTACATCATAAAATGGAACATTTAATCAGAGGAAGTTGCCCACAAAATACTAGGTGAACGAAGCATATTTATAAAGCAATAGCATCCTAGTTTTCTTAACAATAATAACAACAACAAAAGCATGAGGGAGGGGATTGAATTCAGAATCAGACAGACCGAATTTGATTTCACTCCAAACCCCTTGCGAGTTGCAATTTTTTTTTTACTTCTGCAATTGTTAGTTTCTGCAGCCCTAAAATGGGGATAATGATACCTATCTTAAAAGATTGTTGTCAGAAAAGAAAAAAAAAGATTGTTGTCAGGATTAAGTGACATTATATATGAAAAGTGCTTAACATGCTGCTTGTTACATTGTGAGGACTTAGTAAAAAGTACTTGGAATAATGCATGGGGAAAGGCCAGAAAATGATTCACGAGAACATTAATAGAGGTGGGCTTCGTTCTCTCTTTTCTATTTTCTTTTATGTATTTTTCAAAAATTTCCACACACGTATTTATTAATAGAGTAACTCTAGCTGCTTTAACAGATATACCTCGTGAGCTCAGTGGTAACACAATGGTAACTTATTTCTCACTCTTGGGAAACTCAGCAGCTCTGGCTGACTGATGGGTAGCCGTCCTCCAAGAGGGCATTCTTTCCTGCCTCCACACCTGCGGCATGGAGCTTCAACGTGTGTTCAGCAGATGAGGGAAGACCGAAATGGACAAATGACGAGGGAGGATTTGTGGGTCAGGTCTGGAATTGGCACACATTATTTCCTGCTCCCATTTTGTTGTCTTTCTAGGCTCCAGAACGCAGGCATGCAGCCATACCCAACAGCAGGGAGGCTGGCAACTATAGCTTAGCCCCACCCCAAAGTGGATCCCAGACCAAGAGCCATCTAGTCATGGAATACGGCTTGAAGTGTAGGATCTTCAAGTGGGGAGCCATCCTCTCCGGCGGGTCCTCCCGGTTGTTACAGGCTGCAGCTCATGGGTGTGACTGAT
Source organism: Potos flavus (assembly GCA_028534135.1). NCBI lineage: Eukaryota > Metazoa > Chordata > Mammalia > Carnivora > Procyonidae > Potos > Potos flavus. The sequence continues at coordinate 123,977,458 of CM052883.1, read as the reverse complement.
TTCTCAGAACAAGATTTAAGAGGGAAAACCAGCTTTGGAAAAGGGACCTGGAAGACATGGGGAGAGGATTCTTGCTGTTTTAGTTTCCATTGTTGAGAATGGCTTGGAGGATAGGACTCTGTAGGTGGGAAATTTGCTGAGGAGATTGTGGTCTCCAATCTCAAAGGTCTAAAGGTTATAAGGGATGGAGCTAGACCTGGCTACATAATTTGTGGGACCCACTGAAAAGTCAAAATGGGGTTCTCGTCGTCCCTCAAGGCTAGCCACCCTTGCCCACAACCAATGGGCCACCCCAAAGGACTGCAGCCTTGGTGCCAGAACAGGCATCATACCTGGATCAGGGGTGGGTGGGAGGCCACCACAGAGCTGCTTACTGAACACTCTGTGGTATTATCAGTGGAAGCAGCCAGAGCTTTGCTCCTGTAGCCACACCGTAGGCTCCTGATTCTCCTCATACCATGCCCACAACCTCACTGGGAATGGAGAGCAACAGCAGAATATGAACACCCTCCCATCCAACCCCCATCAACCCGACCCTGTTGCAACCCTGGGTAGAAAGAGGTAGAGGTCATGGGGCTGGGGCAGGGAGCAGGAGGCTGAAAACCCATCAGGAAGCCGGATTGTATGAGGCCCCGGGGCATGCTCCATCAGACTTCATAAACAAAACACAAATTCAACTTGAACTTCAAGTGTGTGTGTAGGAGACCCTTCTTAGCATGGGGCTCAATGTGCCTGCACTGGATGCATACCCATAAAGCCATTCCAGGCTGGTGCCCACACTATGTTTTTATCTATAAGAATAATGAGGATGGCAAACTCCCCATGGAAGTTTGTTATTTTTCTACCTACTTCCATAATACTTCACCCAAATGACTCTTGCTATTTATTCCATTTTTGGTAATTTTAATTTTGGCTCACCTGTCTTTCTCTCCACTAAACTGTGACCTCTTTGAGGGCGGATGCTATGACCAGCTTTACAGCACTCCCCCGGTGTGCCGCAGTGCCTAGCACGTAGTAGCTATATACTCAATAAACATTTGTTATGTGAATAAGTGAGGAAAAGGAAGGCGATCAAGAATTCGGTCACGAGGGCAAGTGGCTGAGGTACTAGGACTAAGTCATAAGGTCATATTAAGACCAGGGGTTTAGCTGATAAGGTTGAGCTAAGCCACTTTATAGGCCAAGGGTCTTTTCATTTTCTCATACATAAGGCTGGGTTGGGTTCCCAGGTCAAGGGGTCAGGTACAAAGGCTCTGGCGGTCCAGGCTGTGAATGTTATCGAAGTGAAGGCACAGGGAACGGAGCAATTCATCTGTTACCAGTAGAAAAGAGGAAATTGCAAAGCTGGGAGGATGAAAGCAAGAGAAGAAAGGTATCAGCTATGATTAACGTAACAGGCCCGGGGGCCTTGGGAAAACAGTGATTAGCAAAGGACATGTATTCTTCTTTTCCTATGGTTATTTAGGTGGCAGTAATGATGTCTTTTAGGCCAGGCAGATTGACTCACTAGGGAGAGTGTAAAAGGTCAGACTGGGAGATCTCTGCTTTAGGGGTGGTAATTTAAACCAAATTAATGTAGACGGAGAGCCCAGCACCAAGCCTTTGATGAAAGCGAATGTATCACCACCACCACTTCTGTCCCCCCACCAAAGAACCACAAGTATTCTCATTTCTCTGGTCTGTACTTGTTTCCAGGGAGTATCCTCTGAGATTGTCAGATTCTTTTTTAGACTCTAGATATTTTTATTTGGATTATCTATCGTTACCCTAGGCAATGGTAATGGTCCGTTGATAAGTATGCAACTCTTCTGGAGTCACCAGTGACCAGTTGTGCTGAATAGTTAAATGACATTTCTAAAGACAGCGATCACAATGACAATCGCTAATGCTCCAGAGCTCATTGGAACAATAGTATCAACAAACACATCTACCTAATGTATTTCAGAGTTCCCTTCACTGCTGGCTTGCTTCAACCTCTCTCCTTTCCTCTCTCCATTTCTTTGTCCTGTGCTTTCCATTTCCTCTTTTCTGGCATCTAACACCTGTCTTCCTGTTGAGTAATTGCTTCCCCTCTTTCCTCCCAACTACCCTCTCTTTTCCTTCTGCCTTTTCTGTTCTCCCCCAGCCCACCTCCTATCATTCATCCTGCCTGTCCCCCTTTCCCTTATTCTTTCTTTTCTTTCCATGTCTGTTTCTGGCCCTCCCTGACATTACTGATCTTAACATAAAATGGCTAAAACATGAAAATAAGTATTTGTTCCCAGTTTTTAATTTCCCAAGCAAATTTTTAAATCTCATAGGATTCCCTCAGAGAACAACTGCGTTTCCTTTTTACTTCTATGCGGCCCGTGATTGTATCTTTCTTTTTAATTTTAAAATCAGATCCATGAAATATTTTTCTTTTAAAACACACGATTTTAATTACATTTCAAACTGTTATCCCATGTGGCCCTTGGTTGTAATTTATTTCCTGAGGGTCAATGCCTTGCAATATGAAAAAGACCTTGCCCCTCGAGTCCATTCTAAGTAGAGCAAGTGACAGGGAAATGGTTATTTAAACAATTGTTATATAACATCCAGCCTTTTATTAAAATGAGAACAATGATAAATATTTCTTTGGTATACCTCTTAGTTTAGTATCTACCAGGAACTTTTAGCAATGGCAACACTGAAGTTACTATGCCAGCAATTCTCAGGCTGATTGCTTGTTCGAGGTCTTGTCTCTGTTAACCTAAAGTTCCTCCTAGTGAATGTCTCCTGCAGCGTTATTTTTTTCCCTTTTGTACACAGAAAAGAAATATTTTCTATCCTCCTGAATCCACCAGGAAGCATGTGGGATTTAATCACCTCTGTTATTATATTGCTTTTCCCCCAATGTATTAACGCTCCAAAACTTGCTTAGTCATTTGTAAAATTCAGCCACAGGACTTGCTGCTGCCCTTCCGTGACAATCCATCAAAGGGAAAGTTAACCAAACTTTATAAGCTGTGTGGCCCTGTTTCCTAGAGCTGATGTTTTCTCTTGACTGAAAACCACATTGAATCTTAACACCTGCATCTTGCTTCATTATTTCTAGCAGAAGGTAATGCCTGACTTATGTGTGGATGTGTATTTGTTTTAATCACCCCAGCTTTATAAAAGATAATTTTTTCCTTCCTTGATAAAGGAGTCCATTTATTATGAATGCATTTTTAATTCTCAAATTCTCTGTAAACATACAAAGCTAAAGAATAGGCCAGAGGCTTGCTAAAGCAAGCCTGGATAGCCTTTCCTGAGGCTTCGGGGCCATAAGTGTCAGAGTCAAGATGACTGTGTTCCTCTATCACTGTTTCTCCCACTCTTGGACTCTGAGAAGGCCCATTAAATAACATTTCTCTTTCCTGCCCTGAACTGGCTGAGACAAGAGAGAAGACAGAATAGGAAATGGAACATCAAAATATCACATTTATAATTTGTCGAGCAGGTTCTGGAGTATGGGCTTATATTTAAAGGCTTATAATATTCTATTCATCTCCAAAATTAAATAGACCTACTCGCCCAGATACAGACAATACTAGATACCTACAATCTTCTCCACATAAGGGCCTATTCCTTTGAAACTTACAGCATTAAGGAACAGAGTAGAGGAATGCTTTCTGTGGGTAGCCTGACTTTAGAAGATTAAGGGGAGCAAGGTTCTGGGCTGTGCATACCAATTAGTCTCCCTAGCATACAAATCAGGTAATTTACGATGCCTTCATAGGGAGGAGCAAGGGGTGGGTCCAGAGGCTGGAAGGTTAAGGGAAATCTATTCTCATGGAATCCAGTCGTTCCTCCTCTCACATAAGCTATGCCATCTCTCAAACAGATTATTTTATCTGAAACACTGAGAGAACACTCAATTCCCCAATACTCTCCTTCCTTTCCCTTATCTTCCTTATCTTCAGTTACCCAAGCCAGAAACCTAGGCATCTTCTCTGATTCATTCCTTTTCTTCAACCACCATAATAAATCCATCGGAAAGTTCTTTTGATTTACTCTTTAACAGAGATCCCACGTCTGTCCACTTTTCTCCATCTTTGGGGCCACAACCCCAGTCTAAGTCACCATTGTATTTCACCTACATTATGGAATCTGCCTTAAACGTATCTCTAATTCTGCTCATAATCATTTCCCACGTAGAATGTTTATGAGGCGACAAGGAGTCTGTCTTGGATAGCAGTGGCTAGGGGGATGGGGTCAGATAGGAAGATGGAGCCACTTTGAAGACAATGAATGATGGAAGGCTTGTGAATAGGAGAGGGACTCAGATCTGGGCTGCTGTGCACTCATCATCCATGGGAACTTGGGCAGATAATCTGCTTTCTGTGGATTTGGGAATCTTCATATGTAACATGAGAAGGCTAGGAAAATGATTTCTAAGATTTCCAGTTCTAAAATTTCATGTTGATTATGGAAAGGAAGAGGAAAAAACACCTCTGCCCAAGTTGAACAATTAGTATCTTTCTAGCAAGATATGTTTAGTGTTGAATGAGCTACATGCCCGAGTCACTCAATAGTTAGTAGTGGCTGCTCCAGAAATCTATAGGAGTGGCTCAGGGCTGCTGTCTGGCTGGAGGTGTAGACTAGGAGACTTGTAATAGAGCTCTATTTGAGTAGCAACACCTTGTCTTTATATTTCTTTGGGAAAGTTGGGAATAAGCCATTCCTTGTTAATGCCATTGGGTGATATCTTTAAGAAAGAAATGATTTGGGTTCAGGTTTGCTTTTGGGTCTTCTCATCAATTGCAGTAGAGGATAGCCAACTATTTTGTCATAGGATCTGGGCCCCTTTATCTCCAAGTCAAAAAGAAAGTTTTCAGCAGAATTATTCCAATCTAAGAGCACAAATGAGTCTACACAAACAAGAGAGGCCTTAGACATAGCAATAGATATCAGGTAATGTTCTCTGCCCCAAATTAACAACTTTATAACCTATAATTCTACTATTATAGCTTAATTTCCCTCAATATTCCTGGCTTTTCCAACTTTAAGAATCTCTAAATATCTTTGAGAGCCCATCAGTGAACAAGTTAATTAACAGTTAACACTAATGGAAATAAATCGACCACTTGGTAAGAGCAATAATGGGACCAGGAAAGGTTCATGGATTGAGAAAAGTAAGGGAACCAAAGATAAGCTGGCTAGCTCAGCTTCTCCAAAGGCAAACCATGTTTAAGTCATGTCTGCCTGACTTTGATGGGCTAGATATCCTCTGTCTTAACTCTATGGTTTTCTCATCATGAAGTTCTGATCTGAATTCTTAAATTATACAAACATGGGCACCTGGGTGGCTCAGTCGGTTGAGTGTCTGCCTTCGGCTCAGGTCATGATCCCAGGGTCCTGGGATTGAGCCCCACATCTGGCTCCCTGCTTAGCGGGGAGTCTGCTTTTCCCTCTTTGCTTCCCCCATTCATTCTCTCTCAAATAAGTAAATAAAATCTTTAAAAAATAATATAAATAAATGAAAAAACCTTAGTAGAAAGGAAACCCTAATGATTCTATTATAGAGGTCAACCACTTTCTCAACATATTTCTATAAATTACTTGGACAACTACTCCAGAATTGTTTTATATTGTAAGGTTTGTAATAAAATGTTCTGAAAATGCATCTTAAAGTGAACTAAGTTTGACATTATAATGGCACAAAAAAAGACTTCTGCCAGTAAAATTTCATCCTTACATTTTATAAACCTTGAAGTATTAGTTGCTACTATAATTTGTTTTTTGATTAACACTCAGGCAAAGAACTCATATCAACTGGACTAACCAAACCAAAGAGAAATTAATAGAAATAGCTAACATTTATTGAATATATGTACTAGGCACTGTGCTAAGATATAACTATCTCATTTAACCTTCATAAAGTTCTATGAAATAGATACTATTACTTTCCGCATTTTACATATGAAGAAACTGGACTTTGAGAGGGTTAGTAACTTGCCCAAGTTTACACAGCTAGTAAGCGGTGGAGCCAGGATGCAAATCCATTTTGTCTACACTTTTACGGGACATATTAGGGATTATGCTCATGTCCTGATCATGTATTCAAAATTGTACCACTACTATCCATGAAAGAAGAAGGATCCTTGACAGAATATGAAATGTTAGCAATTCACACCCATGGACATCAGATAATATTGATTATTTACATGTAGCGATCCCAGCAATTGCATCATGTTTGGAGAGTTTGGGACAAGATGCCTCAGGAAACGTCACTGCATGCAGTGTAACCCCTTAATGCTTGTGCTGGCAAAATAATAATAGTAGTAATAACTAACATTTATAAGGGGCTTAGTGTGTGGCAGGCATTGCCTTAAGCACTTTATATATATTAACTCATTTATTACGCACAGCAATTTTATAAGGTAGGTCAATTATCAATCCATCATACAGTTGAAGAAACTGAGGTACATAAAGGTTAAGTAATTTCCCCCAGATCACATAGCTAATAAGTTGGAGAGCCAGGGTTTGAGCCCAGATTATTTGGAGCCACAATTTGTATTCTTAAGCAGATGACCTGCTGCCTCTGTCGTGCTATATAAATATTGTGTAACAAGCTCTTCAGCAACATCTTTTCACAATGCCCTTTATTGAAGTTGTGAGACAACTTTGACATGGACTACACAGTCGATCTTTCTGGAAGCTGAGTTGTGAGTGAGTTTTCTTTCTTTAAAAAGAAAAACCTTTCATTTTTAATCACAACTGGTCAGTACCAAAACCTGTTAAGAAAATCTGTTTGCATCATTAGGAATTAACTAGAGGAAATTGTCGACAAATTTCCCACTCTATTTTAGACATATTGAAATCTGCAAGTCAGAGATAGTTGTTCTTTGCAGATCTTATAATTGCGTGTGTATATCCATTTTAAAGTAAGAGATGTACATATCTCTGAGAAATGACCTGGAGCTCTGGAGTATATAAACAAGCAAATTATCCTAGAATAAATTGCACATTTCTCTTTACTGTGAAACTTTGTGGAAGCTATAGGTGAACTGTAAGTAGGGCATTGAAATTATAGCTATGGCAGTGATTTATTGGTCCAACAGCTCTTTGCTCTTTGGCTGGAGGGGAAGTTCTTTGGGGGCATTTGTTGCTTTAATCATGGATTGGTTTGATTGCTGGGGACAGACACCCACTGAAGCAATCAGATATAATAAGTGGGGTGAGGGATAACATCCCAGAAATAACATCTAGGGAAATCTCCCAGGACACAAGACAGGAAGTTAAGCAAGCCTTGTGGGGACAGGATTTGGCAAATGGAGAGTTCCTGATGCTTCCGGTCTGAATCCTGTTCTGTATTCCGAATGTGGTGGCATTTTTGTGTAGCATTTTATGATTTATACAATGCTTTAGTCTATACTATTTCAGTTCTTCCTCACTTCTGTGAAAGGTAGGAATTATTGTTCCCATTTAGAAGGTAAAGAAATTGAGGCTTAGGGAGGTTAAATGGCCCAGAATTTTGGAGTTAATGGTAGCAGAACTGGGGCAGGGAAGTCAGGACTTTTGGGATCAAATCCAGCATTTTTTGTACTTCCCACAAACTTCCTTTATGACTGTGATCATGGCAGGTTTAACCCAAGGGAATATATTGGGGAATCATATAGTATACTAATATATCAACTTTCAGCTTTTGGAAGATAAAGTAAAATCAGGATTCTAGCTTCACTTTCTTAGGTCATTTCATCATTTCTGTGAAGTGGGCTGTACCCGGGAAAAGATATTTACAACTCACTACGTGCCTGCTCTTCATGAAGCATGAGCCTTAAGCTTTTGGAAAGCATACTTGATTTCTTCTGTGCTTTCCTTCTGCAGAAGTTAACCTTTGCTAAAATATTTAATCATAGACTGGGAAAAGAGTGACTGCCCTGTTGAATTTGGCAAACAAGAAGAATGGCAGTGTCACCTTCTGACTGTTTTGGTACATTAAGTTGAACATAAACTACTGTTTACTACCACTGATGGATCTCTTTCTGGTTGTGGAGTTGCATTTCACAGCAACATGGGCAGTGGCCCTGAGCACAAACAGCTAACTCTTGAAAGTAGCATAGACTGATGAAAAGAGCCTAAGCTTTAGACCCAGGCATCTCCAAGTCAACACTCTCAGTTATTGGTAAATTACTCACATTAGGTAAATTTACTTACCTTCTTTTAGCCTCAGGTTCCTCATGTGCAAAACGAGGCCAATAATATTCACTTTGCGTGGCTGTTGTGAATATCATGTGTATGTCAAACACCTGGCACAGATACCAGGCCCATGGTAGGCTCTTGGTAAATGAGAGCATTCATTTTTATTATCTGAAGAATAGTTTCATAATTATGTCAGTTCCTTTATAATTCAAACAGATCACAAGCCTCATTTAGTATCTCTTTTAAAGGCCAACTTACACATGCAATGCTAGAGTAATTGGTATGAATTGTCTACCTGATGCTTGTCTACTGGCTCAGAAGACCAAGACTGAAAGCCAAAGTCATGGACTCTCTGTTGCTAAATCAGATTGTGTAGCTGCTCTCTCTTCAAGGCAAGTTTTAATGTCAGTAGACCCCTGACCTGTCTTTATGTGCACACACACACGTGCACAGATACACACACATACATCCATACACACATCCATCTATCTATCCATTCATCCATCCATCCATACATAATACTTAACACTGCAGGGTTTGGCTAGCATCTTGAATTTAGTATGAAAGGAGGGCTCAGTGGAGAAATTTCCTAAAGAATTCATGCTATTTATAAGGCATCAGTGTGAATCATCTGCCCATGACCGATACTGTCTGTAAGGAAAATAGCATTGGTTCTCATCAAAAAGCCATTTCTTAAATTCCACTTCACAAGTGTGTACCAAATACCTAATATCAGCCAGGTATGATTGTACTAGTGTAAGGCTGCATTGCATGAGCCATAACCAGAAATGGACTTTATGAGAATACTGGTTAGAATCTATATTTAAAGGCTTATAATTCATCTTTATCCTATAAAAGGAAAGGAAATCTTCCCCTTTGGCATTTTAAATGCATTCCTTATGACCCACACAGAAAGAGGCCAGTATCCTTTCATCCTAGGAAATTGTTTCGGGCCTTGTGTCCCACCACACACTCTGAACTTCCCAGTCTTTTTCTTTGAAATAGTATACCTTGACTGTTTCTCTCTCACTTGCTCCACTAATTGACTTTTTTTTTTTCTGATTGACTTTTTTTTTTACATGCTTCTCTCTATTTTCTGATTTGATCTTCTTTTCAAATGCTACCTATGTTTGCCATTGTCTTCCACCTTTTGACCCCAGCACATCCTTACACCCAGCCCAGGTAGCCGAGGTACCACACACTGATCCAGATCCAGTGTCCATATATACAATGGAATATTATGCCTCCATCAGAAAGGATGAATACCCAACTTTTGCTTTAACATGGACTGGACTGGAAGAGATTATGTTGAGTGAAATAAGTCAAGCAGAGAGAGTCAATTATCATATGGTCTCACTTATGTGTGGAGCATAAGGAAAAACATGGAGGACGTTGTGAGAAGGGAGGGGTGAATTGGAAGAAATCGGAGGGGCGAAAAACCATGAGAGACTGTGAACTCACTGTGGTTTTGATTTATATTTTCCTAATGCCAAGTGATGTTGAGCACTTTTTCACGTGTCTATTGGCCATTTGGATGTCTTCTTCGCAGAAATGTCTGTTCATGTCTTCTGCCCATTTCTTGATTAGATTTTTGTTCTTTGGGTATTGAGTTTGGTAAGTTGTCTATAGATTTTGGATACTAGCTCTTTATCTGATATGTCATTTGCAAATATCTTCTCCCATCTTCTTCTGTTGTCTTTTGGCTTTGTTGACTGTTTCTTTTGCTCTGCAAAAGCTTTTGATCTTGATGAAGTCCTAATAGTTCATTTTGCCCTTGCTTCCCTTGCCTTTGGCGATGTTTCTAGGAAGAAGTTGCTGCGGCTGAGGTCGAAGAGGTTGCTGCCTGTGTTCTTCTCAAGGAGTTTGATGGATTCCTGTCTCACATTGAGGTCTTTCATCCATTTTGAGTCTATTTTTGTGTGTGGTGTAAGGCAATGGTCCAGTTTCATTCTTCTGCATGTGGCTGTCCAATTATTCTAACATTTGTTGAAGAGACTGTCGAAGACTGCTTTGTCGAAGATCAGTTGACCATAGAGTTCAGAGTCCATTTCTGGGCTCTCTATTCTGTTCCATTGATCTATGTGTCTGTTTTTGTGCCAGCACCATACTGTCTTGATGATTACAGCTTTGTAATAGAGCTTGAAGTCCGGAATTGCGATGCCACCAGCTTTGGTTTTCTTTTTCAACATTCCTCTGGCTATTCGGGGTCTTTTCTGGTTCCATTCAAATTTTAGGATTTTTTGTTCCATTTCTTTGAAAAAAGTTGATGGTATTTTGATAGGGATTGCATTAAATGTGTAGATTGCTTTAGGTAGCATAGACATTTTCACAATATTTGTTCTTCTGATCCATGAGCATGGAACCTTTTTTTCATTTCTTTGTGTCTTCCTCAATTTTTTTCATGAGTATTCTATAATTTTCTGAGTACAGATTCTTTGCCTCTTTGGCTAGATTCATTTGTAGGTATCTTACAGTTTAGGGTGCAATTGTAAATGGGATAGACTCCTTAATTTATCTTTCTTCTGTCTTGTTGTTGGTATATAGAACTGCAACTGATTTCTGTGCATTGAATTTATATCCTGACACTTTACTGAATTCCTGTGAGTTCTAGCAGTTTTGGAGTGGAGTCTTTGGGTTTTCCACATAAAATATATCATCTGCAAAGAGTGAGACTTTGATTTCTTCTTTGCCTATTCAGATGTCTTTTATTTCTTTTTGTTGTCTGATTGCTGAGGCTAGGACTTCTAGTACTATGTTGTGGTGACAGTGGTGATAGCAGTGGTGATAGTGGACATCCCTGCTGTGTTCCTGACCTTAGGAGAAAAGGTCTCGGTTTTTCCCCATTGAGAAAGATATTTGCTGTGGGTTTTTCATATATGGCATTTATGATATTGAGGTATGTACCTTCTATCCCTACACTGTGAAGAGTTTTGATCAAGAAAGGATGCTGTAGGGGCGCCTGGGTGGCTCAGTGGGTTAAAGCCTCTCCCTTCGGCTCAGGTCCTGATCTTGGGGTCCTGGGATCGAGCCCCGTGTCGGGCTCTTTGCTCGGCGGGGAGCCTGCTTCCCCCTCTCTCTCTGCCTGCCTCTCTGCCTGCTTGTGATCTCTCTCTCTCTCTGTGTGTCAAATAAATAAAATCTTTAAAAATAAAAAATAAAAAAAAATAAAAAAAAAAAAAGAAAGGATGCTGTACTTTGTCAAATGCTTTTTCAGCATCTATTGAGAGTATCATATGTTTCTTGTTCTTTCTTTTATTAATGTATTGTATCACATTGATTGATTTGCAGATGTTGAACCAACTTTGCAGCCCAGGAATAAATCCCACTTGGTCGTGGTGAATAATCCTTTTAATGTACTGTTGGAAACTACTGGCTAGTATTTGGTGAGAATTTTTGCATTCATGTTCATCAGAGATATTGGTCTGTAATTCTCCTTTTTGATGGGGTCTTCGTGTGGTTTTGGTTTCTATTTCTATTGGTTTCTGCTCTGATCTTTATTATTTCTCTTCTCTTGCTGGGTTTAGGGTTTATTTGCTCTTCTTTCTCTTGCTCCTTTAGGTATAGGATTAGGTTGTGTACTTGAGACCTTTCTTGTTTCTTGAGAAAGGCTTATATTGCTATATACTTTCCTCCTAGGACTGCCTTTGCTGCATCCCAAAGATTTTGAACAGTTGTGTTTTCATTTTCATTTATTTCCATGAATTTTTAAAATTCTTCTTTAATTTCCTGGTTGACCCATTCATTCTTTAGTAGGATGCTCTTTAGCCTCCATGTATTTGAATTCTCCCCAACTTTTCTTTTGTGATTGAGTTCTAGTTTCAAAGCACTGTGGTCTGAAAATATGCAGGGAATGATCCCAATCTTTTGGTACCAGTTGAGACCTCATTTGTGACCCAGAATGTGATCTATTCTGGAGAATGTTCCATGTGTACTAGAGAAGAATGTGTATTCTGTTGCTTTGGGATGGAATGTTCTGGATATATCTGTGATGTCCATCTGGTCCAGTGTGTCATTTAAAGCCTTTATTTCCTTGTTGATCTTTTGCTTAGGTGAACTGTCCATTTCAGTGAGGGGGGTGTTAAAGTCCCCTACTATGATTGTATTATTGTTGATGTGTTTCTTTGATTTTGTTATTAACTGGCTTATATAATTGGCAGCTCCCATGTTAGGGGCATAGATATTTAAAATTGTTAGATCTTCTTTTTGGACAGACCCCGTAAGTATGATATAGTGTCCTTCCTCATCTCTTATTAAAGTCTTTGGTTTAAAATCTAATTTGTCTGATATAAGAATTGCCACCCAGCTTTCTTTTGATGTCTGTTAGCATGGTAAATTGTTTTCCACCCCCTCACTTTATTTGTTTTTTTTTTTTAAAGATTTTATTTATTTATTTATTTCACAGAGAGAGAGAGAGATCACAAGTAGGCAGAGAGGCAGGCAGAGAGAGAGAGAGGGGGAAGCAGGCTCTCCGCTGAGCAGAGAGCCCGATGCGGGGCTCGATCCCAGGACCCTGAGATCATGACCTGAGCCAGAGGCAGAGGCTTTAACCCACTGAGCCACCCAGGCGCCCCACTCCCTCACTTTAAATCTTGAGGTGTGTTTGGGTCTAAAATGAGTCTCTTGCAGATAGCATATTGATGGGTCTTGTTTTTTTATCCATTCTGATACCCTGTGTCTACTGATTGGGGCATTTAGCCCATTTACATTCAGGGTAACTATTGAAAAATAAGAATTTAGTGCCTTTGTATTGCCTGTAATATGGTTGTAACTCTATACTGTCTCTGTTCCTTACTGGTCTATGTTCCTTTTAGGCTCTCTCTTTGCTTAGAGGACCCCTTTCAATATTTCCTGTAGGCTGGTTTGGTGTTCGCAAATTCATTTAGTTGTTGTTTGTCCTGGAAGCTTTTTTATCTTTCCTTCTATTTTCAATGACAGCCTAGCTGGATATAGTATTCTTGGCTGCATATTTTTCTCGTTTAGTGCTCTGAGTATATCATGTCAGTCCTTTCTGGCCTGCCAGGTCTCTGTGGATAGGTCTGCTGCCAATCTAATATTTCTACCATTGTAGGTTACAGAATTCTTGTCCTGAGCTACTTTCAGGATTTTCTCTTTGTCTCTGAGACTTGTAAGTTTTACTCTTAGAGGATGGGGTGTTGACCTATTTTTATTGATTTTGAGGGTGGTTCTCTGTGCCTCCTGGATTTGGATGCCTGTTTCCTTCCCCAAATTAGGAAAGTTCTCCTCTATAATTTCCTCCAATATACCTTCTGCCCCCTCTCTCTTTCTTCTTCTTCTGTGATTCCAATTATTCCCCCAAATTAGGAAAGTTCTCCTCTATAATTTCCTCCAATATACCTTCTGCCCCCTCTCTCTTTCTTCTTCTTCTGTGATTCCAATTATTCTAATATTGTTTTGTCTTATGGTATCACTTATCCCTCGAATTCTCCCCTCGTGGACCGGTAGTTGTTTATCTGTCTTCTCAGTTTCTTTATTCTCCATCATTTGGTATTCTATGTCACTAATTCTCTCTTCTATGTCATTTATCCTAGCAGTTAGAGCCTCCACTTTTGATTGCACCTTGTTAATAGCCTTTTTGATTTCAACTTGGTTAGATTTTAGTTCTTTTATTTCTCCAGAAAGGGATTCTCTAGTATCTTCTATGCTTTTCTCAAGCCCAGCTAGTATCTTTGTAATTGTCATTTTGAACTCTAGTTCCAACATCTTACTAATGTCCATATTGATTAGGTCCCTGGCAGTTGGTACTGCCTCTTTTTCTTTTTTTTGAGGTGAGTTTTTCCATTTTGTCATTTTGTCTTGAGAAGAATAGATGAATGAGAGAACAAAATGCTAAAAGGGTAACAACGACCCCAGAAAAATATACACTAAACAAATCAGAAGACACCCGAAACCAGGGGGAAAATAAAGGAAAAAAAAAAGAAAAGAAAGGAAAAAAGAATATGATCAGGCTGGTGAATAGAATAGAGCCAAAATAGATTTTGGGTATAGTTTGGTCTGTTAGAAGAAACTGCCTCCTAAAATTTTAAAGAAAGAAAAACATATATATACAAAAATAAGGGTAAATACGATAAAGGGATGGAATATGACTGTAAAGAAAAAATTAAAAAATATTTTAAAAAAGGAATTGATAAGAAGTTGGTTGAAAAAAGAAAGAAAAAATTTAAAAAAAAAAAGTGTGGAATGTGATCAGGCAGGAGACTAGATCAAAGCCATACACTGGATTTATATTTTGGTCTGTTAGAAGAAACTGTACCAAAACTTTAAAGAAATAAAAACTTGTATATATATACAAAAAATAAGGTTACATACAATGAAGGGATAGAATATGACTGTAAAAATGAAAATTAAGGATTTTTAAAAAGGAATTCATAAGATGTTGGTTAAAATAGGATAGAAGGAAAATTTAAAAAAAAGAAAAAGAAAAAATAAAGAAAATTAAAAAGATTTAACTTTGAAAGACTAAAAAATCATAGGAAAAAAAGCCATGAATTCTATGTGCTGTATTCCTCTAGCTCTGGAGATTTGCAGTTCTCATTGATTGGTAAACTTGATCTTGGCTGGATGTTCTTTTTTTTTTTTTGAAGATTTTATTTATTTGACAAAGACAGACAGCGAGAGCAGGAACACAAGCAGGGGGAGTGGGAGAGGGAGAAGCAGGCTTCCCGCTGAGCAGGGAGCCTGATATGGGCCTCGATCCCAGAACCCTGGGATCGTGACCTGAGCCAAAGGCAGACGTTTAACGACTGAGCCACCCAGGTGCCCCTTGGCCGGATGTTCTTGCTGATCTTCTGGGGCAGGGGCCTGTTGCAATGATTCTCAGGTGCCTTTGCTGGAGGCGGAATTGTACCACCCTTGCCAGGGGCCGGGCTAAGTAATCTACTCAGGTTTGCTCTCGGGAGCTTTTGTTCCCTGAACGCTTTCCATACAGCTTTGGAGGACCAGAATGAAGATGGCGGCCTCCCAGTCTCCAGCCCTGGAGGAGCTAGAGGAGCCAAGAGCTCGGTAACCCCCTCTTCAGTGCGCCCTCAGAGAAAAGCAGTCAATCCCTCCCGTCTCCCTGGTCTCCAGCAGCAATCCGTGCTCATCCAGCCTGTGACTGAGCGTTTCTATCTCTGGCGCACAGCCCCGTTTGGAGTCTCCAAACCCAGCAGACTCCTGCAGCGCGCTCCTGCGCCACTCCTCCCAGTAGAGGAAGGGCGGGATCTCCCCGGATCTGCCACTTGTGCAGTCCCTGCTTGAAAAGCAGTGGCGTGACTGTGCCTTGGATCATCATTTATGGCAATCCCGAACTGAGAACTGAGAGCCCACTTCTCGGCTCCGTCTCTGCAGCTGGCCTCCCCTTTCTGATACCTGGGAGTTCTGCCACACTCAGCACCCCAGTCTTTCTGTAACCCCGTGGGTCCTGATACCACACTGTCCCCGCAAGGGCTCCACCCCCTGCTCAGCCACTGGAGTGATGTCCCTTTGCGGAGAGGACTTCTAAAAGTTCTGATTTGGTGCTCCGCTGCTCTCTCACTTGCCGGTAAGTGGCTGATGGAGGCTCCCTCTCCCCCGCAGTCTGTCTTCCCAGATACTGCCTTGGAATCACTTCTCCGCACGTCCTACCTCCAGAAAGTGGTCGATTTTCTGTTCGTAGAATTGCTGCTATTCTTTTCTTCAATCTCCTGTTGAGTTTGTAGGTGTTCAGAATGGTTTGATAACTAGCTGAATTCCTGGGACCAGATGAAATTTAGGTTTCCTACTCCTCTGCCATCTTGCCTATACTCTTGCTTTTCATTCTTAATGGTGAGTTCAAAGTCTGAATTTTACTGTAATTTATTAAGCTTCTCCTTAAATTTTATGTTATTTGCTTCTTATTTAAGAAGTAAGGTTATAGAGAAAAATATTTGATACTGTCTTTGGCAAATTTTATAACTTGGTATTTTATAGTTTAATTGCAATTCATTTTCGTGTTAGAGTGTAGGAAAGAGATACAACTTCAAGTTTTTTTTTCTGTTTGGATAAACAGTTGACTTTGTGTCATTTATTAGATCACCTTTTCTCATGACCTGTGATGTCTGCTTTGTCATAAATTCATTTTCCATATAGAAATGGATTTATTACTAGGCCCTCTATTTTTCCTTTGGTCTGTTAGTCTGTGCCTGTACCAATATCACACTGCCTTGATTTCCATAAGTTATAGTAAGTCTTAATATCTGGTGGGGAGAATCTCCCAACCCCTCCCCACACCTTATTCTTTAGAAGTATCTTGTCTTTTGTTGGCCCTCTTTTCTTTCCTGTAAATTCTGTAATCAGCTTGTTGAATTTCTGTTAGAATTGTGCTGAAGTTAAAGATCAATTTGGAGAGAATTATAATATACTTTATGATATTTAGTCTTCCTACCTGATAATATGATAGATCTTCCTAGTCACTATTCTTTAATGTCTTTCAATGAAGTTTTTAAGCTTTCTCTATAGAAGGCTTAACATTCTTTACTTTATCATAGATATTTAAAAATGTTTATGGCTATTTTAAATTGTTTTAAAATTTTACTTTTTAGCTAATTGTTGTGGGTATCTAGAAATGTAATTTACTTTTGTGTATTGATTTTGAATCCAACATCTCTCTTATTAATTTAAATTTTTACTTAAAATTTTTTTTTGCCCACATGACATAAATAACTAAAATGTAAATTTTAAGGGAAAGGAAATTAGTATTTATTAAGTTTCTACTATATGTCAAATAGTTGACACATGTTATTTCACTTAATCTTCATGACTATTTTATTGCTTATTTCCTCAGCAAACATTTATTAGGTAATCCCTATGTGTTAATCTTATTTTTTCCTTTGAGATTTTCTGCATAAACAATCGTAGCATATACAAATAATGAAGGTTTTTGTTTCTTTTCAATCCTTTCCCTTTTATTTCTTTTTCTTGCTTTACTGTGCAAGGACCTCCAGTACAATGTAGAATAAGGTTGATGACAACAGACATTCTTTTTTTTTTTTTTTTTTTCCCCCAAATACTTTTATTTTATTTTTTCAGTGTTACAAGATTCATTGTTTATGTACCACACCCAGTGCTCCATGCAATACGTGCC
>CM052883.1:123947761-123959710 GCA_028534135.1 Potos flavus | reverse complement strand
CATTGCTGCTATGAACATTGGGGTACATGTGGCCCTTCTTTGTACTGCCTCTGCATCTTTGGGGTAGATACCCAGTAGTGCAATTGCAGGGTCATAGGGTAACTCTATTTTTAATTTCTTGAGGAATCTCCACACTGACAACAGACATTCTTATCTTGAACTCGAGCTTATAGAGGATGCTTTCAAAGTCTCATTGTTAAGTATGAAGTTTCTCTGGGTCTTCTGAAATGCCCTTTATTGGGTTAAGAAAGTGACTTCCGTTCCCAGTTTGTTAAGGAGGTTGTTTCTCTTCTTTTAAATCACAAATGAGTATAGAAGGTTATCCAATTTTTTTTGGCTTCTATTAAGATATGCTTTTTTTTTTTACTTTAAATTGTTAATATGCTGAATTACTTTAATTGATCTTCTCATAATAAACTAATCTAGAATTCCTAGTAAACACCAACTTGGTCTTAATAAGCTATCCTGTTTATACATTGTTTGATTTGTTTTATAAAAATGTTTATTTTCAGAGTCGTTGCATCTATATTCACTCATGAGTGAGATTGGCATATATTTTTCTTATAATATCCCTGTCTGGTCTTGAAAGCTGTTATATTACAAATGACTCTTTTTCCATTGTATGGAATAGTTTGTGTAAGATTAGAATTTCCTAATGCTTGAATGGTAGAATTTCCTAGAAATCCGTCTGGATCCTGTGTGTGTGTGTTTGTATGCGTGTGCACGCACACATGCCTGCACACACACCTAATGGGACTATTTTAAGCTACTGATTCAATTTCTTAAAAGCTTTAGAGAGTTGGTTTTGTTAACATATATGTATCTGTTTATTTCATCTAAGTTTCCAAATTTATAGGCACAGAGTTGTTCAAAACATTTTATCTGTTTAATCTCTATAGCAACTATAGCTTTACCCCCTTTTTATTTAAAAATTTTAATGCCTTTCTGGGGTGCCTGGGTGGCTCAGTTGGTTAAGTGTCTGCCTTCAGCTCGGGTCATGATCCCAGGGTCCTGGGATTGAGCCCTACACCGGACTCCTTTCTCACCGGGGAGCCTGCTTCTCCCTCTCCCTCTGCCTGCTGCTCCCCCTGCTTGTGCTCTCTTTCTCTCTCTCTCTGTCAAATAAATAAATAAAATCTTTAAAAAAAAATTTTTTTTTTAAAGATTTTATTTATTTATTTGACAGAGAGAGAGATCACAGTAGGCAGAGAGGCAGGCAGAGAGAGAGGGGGAAGCAGGCTCCCTGCTGAACAGAGAGCCCGATACGGGGCTCGATCCCAGGACCCTGAGATCATGACCTGAGCTGAAGGCAGAGGCTTTAACCCACTGAGCCACCCAGGCGCCCCTTAAAAAAATTTTTTTAATGCCTTTCTCTTTTTTCCTTTTGATTATATTTCTCTAGATTTGTATATTTTATTACTTTTTGGACCTTTATTGACCCTCTTCATTATATGTTTATTTTCTTTTTCATTAACTTCAGCTCTTATTTTTATTATTTTCACTCATCTTCTTGAGTTTTGTTTGCTGTTCTTTTTTTCTAATTCCTTGTGGTTGGATATTCACTTCATTAAGTTGAACTTTTCTTTCTTTTCTAATGTAAACATTTAAGACTAAAACTAGGAATCTTTATAACTCTTATACAAAACTGTCCTTGTTTTGATACGTAATACTTAAAACAGCACCCTGGTAGTTTTCTAAATATTTTCTAAAAAGTTTATAATTCCATTTTTTTTTAAAGATTTTATTTATATATTTGACACAGAGAGATCACAAATAGGCAGAGAGTCAGGTAGAGAGAGAGAGGGAAGCAGGCTCTCCGCTGAGCAGAGAGCCCGATGCGGGACTGGATCCCAGGACCCCGAGATCATGACCTGAGCCGAAGGCAGAGGCTTTAACCACTGAGCCACTCAGGTGCCCCTATAATTCCATTTTTTTTAACAACTTAATCTTATCTTATTTTGTTCAGTGTTCCAAGATTCATTGTTTATGCAGCACACCCAGGGCTCCATGCAATACGTGCCCTCCTTAATACCCACCACCAGGCTCACCCATCCCTCCACTCCCCTCCCCTCCAAAACGCCCAGTTTGTTTCTCAGAGTCCACAGCCTCTCATGCTTCATCTCCCCCTCCGATTTACCCCAATTCACTTTTCCGTTTTTCTGATTGATAAGCTGCTCAGCAATGTATGCTAGATTTTCAAATATTTTATTTCTCTATTTTACTTTTTCTAACTAAAGTGCATTGTAGTTAAATGATGTGTTCTGCACGATACCAGTTGTTTGACATGATGATTTCAAATTGGCTAGCTTGATGACCTAGCGTGTAGTCAATTTTCCTAAATGTTTGATGTCAGCATGGCCAATAGTATGAAGTGTCCTGTGTTTGGGTGTGGGGTATAGCCAGATGTATCAGATGTTCTTGGATATGAGCATGTTGGTGGGTAGGTTGTGGTGGGGGAAACATGCTCATAAGATGTTCTTTCTTTTTAAGTAAACAGAGGGATTGAGACACTACGAAGTTTTAAAGTTGAACTTCCCATTGATATAAGTCTGTTATTGCTTTGTTCACAGGCGCGTGTAGGAGTCTCATAGATTTGGGCAGCTCAGGGTTTTTGTGGATTTTGCTTCTGTATGTTCTATGCATACCCTAAACCAGGGAAGAAGGTGGTAGGTGGTTAAATTGATTGCTCATTTTATTAAAGCGAATTGAGATTTGTAGAATGGTTCCTTACCCTGTCTAATCTTTCTAACCCGGCCGAACCCAGACTGGAAAAATGTGATAAATGGTATAAATGGTTGGCTTTAACAAGGGCTTGATCTAGTTTGTAAAAGGCCATTACAGTGTTCTGCCAGCTGGTCAAGGAAATATCTAGAACAAGGCAGCAGGCAGGGAGACCAGTTTCAGGAGGGGCTAAATCATCCTATCCAAGGTGGAAAGGAAAGGAAATATCTGGAACAAGGCAGCAGGCAGGGAGACCAGTTTCAGGAGGGGCTAACTCATCCTATCCAAGGTGGAATAATTTAGATAAGCCTGCCAAAAATCAGTCTGACTCAGATCTCCAGGTATCTGTCTAGAAGGCTCCTGGTTATAAGCATTTCTTAGAAAGCATCTTGGTGCTTTATCCTAGAAAAGATATCCTGAGTGTTGAGTCCACTCCTGTGTCTATCCAGATTATTTATGAATGATTTGTGCTGATGGAGACAAACCTTTGAGAGGCCTAACCACATATCAACACCTTCAGTTTGATATGTGGCTCTTCGTCTCGTATTGGAGAGCTGGAGATTCATGCCCCACTGTTTTGTGACATGCATGGCCATATAACTTCTGGGGGGTGTCCAAGAACTCTCAGTACTGCTCTTTACTTGCAGCCAAGCTAAGATGAGCACCAGTGAAATGGAGAGCCTGGTCTAGGACAGGAAAAGAGGATTTCAGGGGCACGGTGGCTTATAGAGGGAATGCAGTGCCTATGGAACCAATCAGCCCTGGGGATCCATCTGGAAGGTTGGTGGGAAGTAGTGACCTGTGGCTTCTGAGTCTTCTTCCCAATGAATGATGCCTCATCTGTTCTAACCTGAACTTTCAATGGTTGAACACACTCTTGTGACTGGAAGATTTGTTCTTAATCATTTTCTTTCAAACTTAACATCTACTGGTTTAATAGTTTGTTGAGAATTTTGTTTTGTGAACCAGTGTCAGGCTGCTAATTTTTAGTTTCTAGTATTTATCCTTTTGGAAAATCAGTATGTTTTCCAGCATTATATACAATGTGCCACATATGATGTTGTGATGTTTAGCAATTAAATGTGGAGAGGGTCAGATTCTAAAAGAGTTGAAAGATCCATTTTATCAGAATATTGCCCAACTATAATATCATGGCAATCCTTTTGTTCTTTGTTCTCTGTGATTTTCAGAAAATGTCAAATTCCTTTGACATTCTGTGGAGCAATTCAATTGGACTGAGTTTTTATGGTAAAGAATTTCATAGCCAGGACAATGATGGCTTAAAAAAATAACAGGGCTATTTAGACTGGTGCTATATCCTGCTAAAAGTGTAGAGTGCTAGGGCGCCTGGGTGGCTCAGTCAGTTAAACCTCCGACTCTTAATTTCAGCTCAGGTCATGATCTCAGGGTTATGAGATTGAGCCTGCTTAAGATTCTTCTCTCCTTCTCCCTTTGCCCCTCCCCCCCAAGAGAAGTTTAGAGTGCTATACTGTCTATTTTTCACATATTTACATTATTTATGAGAATCAACCCCCCTCCATCTTGATAGCTGTCATTTGGTATATCTGCCTATCTATTTTACTAGCAGTCAGATAGTATAATGACTTCTATCTTTTTGGAAGGCACTTTTGAAGTTATAGTGCTGTCCCTGGTGGTAATTCTATCATCCCGAGGTAATTATGCTTATTAGTACTGCTTTTATATACTTCTTTTCTTCATGTTATTTTTCTCATGTCATAATAAAAGCTCTCAAACATGTATAATAACAACCTATAACATTTTTTTAGTGGTAGTGTGGATATACCTTAGTATAATCGATTTCTTATTGAATATTTAGATATTTCTCAATTTGTCCTTGTCATAATTCCTAGAAGTGAAATTACTGTATTGAAAAGTATAAAAATTTTAAAGATTTTTGTTACTTATTGCCAAATTGCCCTCCATATATATTACACTATTTTGTATTCTTACCAGCAATGATAAAAGTAGACTTTTTAGCGGCGCCTGGGTGACTCCATCGGTTAAGCATCTGCCTTTGCTCAGGCCATGATCTCAGGGTCCTGGGATCGAGCCCTGTGTGGGGTTGCCTGCTCAGCAAGGAGTCTGCTTGTTTCTCTCCTTTTGCCCCTCCCTCTGCTTGTGCTTTCTCTCTCTCTCAAATAAATAAGTAAAAATCTTTTTTTTTTTTTAAAGATTTTATTTATTTATTTGACAGAGAGAGAGAGATCACAAGCAGGCAGAGAGGCAGGCAGAGAGAGAGAGGGGGAAGCAGGCTCCCCGCTGAGCAGGGAGCCTGATGTGGGGCTCGATCCCAGGACCCTGAGATCATGACCTGAGCCGAAGGCAGAGACTTTAACCCACTGAGCCACCTAGGCACCCCTAAATAAGTAAAAATCTTTAAAAAAAATAAAAGTAGACTTTTCATAAAAACCTTCAATAAGGTATCTTGTATTTTGACATCTTAGATTTTTAATCTTTGCCAATTTTATAGAAAAAACTATAACTGTTGTTATAATTTGACAGTTTCACATACTTATAGACCATTGAGAATTTTTCTTTTGTTAATTTCTTATTCCTGTTACTCTTTTTTTCTCATTGATTTGTCAGAAATCTATACGTGAAGGATTTAACACCTCGTAAGCCATCTACATTTAAAAAATATCTTTCCAATTTTATTTTATTTTTAATTCTGTTTGTATTACTTTTCAGGTACGGAAATTTAAAATTTTTATTAGTTAAATCTATCTTTGTGCTTCCTTCTTTTGGATTTAGGTGTTGAAAGATTCTCCTCATGAGATCAGACATGTTCAGTTATATTTCTTCTATTCTTTTACTATTTTGTCTTTGACATATAAATTTTTAAATAACATAAATGTTTTCATATAATTTTCAAGTAAAGAAAATAATTTATTTTGTTGTTTATCATGTCATTATTCATTCTTCTACTGAAAACTTTGGACCATTCGTACTTCTGATTAGAATTATAACAAATAGAATAAATGAAAACAATGGAATTAATCTTACTTTTATAGCCTGCTTTGGTTAATGGTTTGGTGAAAAAGAAGGCCAACATCTGATCACAAAGCCATTGACCTTTCTGAGTGCAGTTTTAGGATTCACTTGATAATATGTGGTATATGTGCATTCTCATAAGATTGGTTATTATAATTAATATTCAAGCTTTTTTTTCTTCTTAGTATGTAACATTAAAATAAGAAATGTATCTTGGCAGAGTTTGAGTAAATCTGTCCTATTTTTGCAATTCATGAGTTATATTTAACTTCTTATTCAAGTAGAATTAATTTTGATGTACGATGTGAGATAAGAATCTTATTTTTTCCAAATATATAACTAATTGAATAATCTATACTTTTTTTTTTTAAAGATTTTATTTATTTATTTGACAGAGAGAGAGAGATCACAAGTAGGCAGAGAGGCAGGCAGAGGGAGAGGGGGAAGCAGGCCCCCCGCTGAGCAGAGAGCCCGATGCGGGGCTCGATCCCAGGACCCTGAGACCATGACCTGAGCCGAAGGCAGAGGCTTTAACCCACTGAGCCACCCAGGCGCCCCTCTATACTTTTCAAATTGATTTGAAATACTACTCTTATGATTAACTAAATACATTTATTCACACACACATATACACATATGCACATATTTGTGGCTTTCTATTCTCTTTCCTCAACTTTTCTGTTTTCAGAACAGTATCTTCCTGTTTTAATTATTGTAGCTTTGAGGTATATTTTAATATCAGGCAGTCACTGTATTTTTATCATCATGCTCTGACAAGAAAGAATGATTTAAATATTTAAAAAGCACATCTCATTTTAAAATGTACTTAAGAATGTTTGAAAACTTTCAGGATTTTTTAAAGTGAACTTTAAAATTACTTTTTAACGTTAAACTTTTATCAAACAGAAACAGTAATTTCCACATGTTAACAATAAAATCTAAATAAAATATGTAATTAAAATATATATACTATGACACTAGAAATTACAGTATTTACTATAAACATGCTAAAGATCAGGCCCTGATTGATAAAGTTGCTAACGAATTAGTTACATTTTGGGGCCACTTTTCAGGTTGTCTCAGTGGGCCACAGTTTGAAGAGTTCAAGGAGGTTTCTGCTGGAGGTGGTCTTTGTTAGCTTTTTTTTTTTTAAAGATTTTATTTATTTATTTGACAGAGAGAGAAAGAGCAAGTGAGCACAAGTAGGGGGAGAGGCAGATGGAGAGGGAGAATGAGCGGGGCTGGATTCCAGGACCCCGAGATCATGACCTGAGCCAAACACAGATGCTTAATGGACTGAGCCACCCAGGCCCCCCCTTTGTTAGGTTTTAACAAACGGTGAGACCAAGTTTCTAGTGTATCACTGTTGCATTCATACTCCCAACCCAGACCTGGCTTTTCATGCATCACTGTCTTGTCCTTGGATTTCCCTGTATTCCTGGTTCCTGATTGGTGCCTGAACCACAACTCCATGCTGACCATACCTTCTTCCTATTTGCAGACTTCTTAACCTTCCTGGTTCTACCTTATAGCCTCACCTCCGTGATTCACTGCAGTTCTTGGATGTCCACTCTGTAATAGGAAGGAAGGTGTCTCTGGCTGACTCTTTGCATAGCCGTCTCTTCATGTACTGGCCTTTTCTCAGACGTTTTAATTACACACAGTGAAACTTACAGAGCATGGAGTTGTATTTTAATTCTACATACAATGTATCTGCAGACTTACAGTATATTTGTAATAGGGATCTGTGCTATTAAAGAAGTTTAATAATTCATCATTTTCTTTTATACCACCTCATCTGCAGTTTTGGTTTCAACTGTGCTGTAGTTTTTCCATTATCCTGTGTCTTTTGCCTTGAGATATATTTGTATTTATCATAAGAAAGATAAACAAAAATAACCACGATGACTATAATAAGGGCCAAAGAAAAGTGCCAACTAAGAACGGAAGAACAAAGAAAGAACACCAGCAAACCAAGTTGACTTTAGCAACATAACTAAAATGGATAACCACCCAAGCAACTTGGTAATGACAGTGACACTGAATAACAGTAGTTCAAATGACAATAACAGTGGTTTTGAAACCTCATATTAAATTCTTTTATGGCAGGGGTTAATTACTAATTCAGTTTGGAAGATTTAAATGAAACTATGCTCATTAAACATTTACCAAAGAGGGCTGGCCTCTATGTATTTACAAACTGCTCCACCACCCACCATACCACTTAAGGTCCATTAAAAAAATGAAGCTTCAAAAACATATGTATTTTTTGGTAATATTTTGTACTATTCAAATCTAAAGAATTTTTGTGAAAGAATTCAGAGAGACAAGATTTTTGCTTACTGGAGGGCAATGACATTCTGCGAATACATATTAAGAACAACAATGAAAATTTTGTACTTTTTCTCAGCAAGCATTGACTTAGGAGGCCCAAAGAATTAGGTATCTAGTTACTATGTCTTTGTTTTTATGCATTATAATCTCAAGCCTTATCTCAATTCAGAACAATTAGTCATCCTTGGTATGGAGAAAAGCAAGATAGTACATTTGAAATCTTTAAAGACGAATCAAAATTTTCAAGAGCTTAGCCTTTCAAGCATTATCTGGAGAATAAGTGATGTTTATGATAAATCATAAATGTAAAGGAGATGCTTTTATTAATGAGAATTAAATGAGTGTTACTAATTGATACACCAATGAAAGCAATTTTTTTAAATAACGTATAATGTATTATTTGCCCCAGGGTACATGTCTGTGAATCATCAGACTTATACATTTCACAGCACTTACCATAGCACATACCCTCCCCAGTGTCCATAACCCAGCCACCCTATCCCTACCCTACTACCCCCCAGCCACCCTCAGTTTATTTAGAGAGTTTAGGAGTCTCTTATGGTTTGTTTCTTTCTTGATCCCATCTTGTTTCATTTTTTCCCTCCCTATCCCCCACAAGCCCCCGCCCTGCCTCTCAAATTCTTCGTATCAGAGAGATCATATGGTAATTGTCTTTCTCTGATTGACTTATTTTGCTTAGCATAATACCCTCTAGTTCCATCCACGTCGTTGCAAATGGCAAGATTTCGTTTCTCTTGATGTAAAAGCAATTTTTTTAAAAGCATCAGACAGTTTGGCAATCTATCAGTTTGAGTTTCAAGGTTTATTCCTTTTACAGTTCATATTTCCATTAGCTTCTCTACATTGCAATTCCATAAGGCAGTTTAAATAGATGTAGATAAAATGTGGGACTGAACTTGGTCTCCAAACCTTTCTTTGCAGGGGTGAGATAGTAGGGTGCTGGAGAAGGTGTGCAGGCCTGGTAGGTTCAGCTTTGGAGGAAAGTGGATGGAAAACATAACAAAACAGAAAAAAGCTAACACATACACTTATCCTGAAAGCTCTAAAGCAGGGGTTTATAGTCTATTCCCCTCAGATCCCTGGAAGCCTTGAATTTATTAAGGGACCTCTAATTCAGTGGTTCTTAACCACTTAAGTCTTAACTGGACTTAACCAAGTCAGATCTCCTGTCCAGCCCCTCCTCCCACCCATATGATTTAATTGGTCGGGGTTGAACTAGGACCGCAGTAGGTACCCAAAGCTCCCCACGTGATTCCAGTGTTAGCAAGGATTGCCAACCACTATTCTATTCCTATGAATATATAAGTGTCTGAAGAATATGTGATGTTTATGATAAATCATAAATGTAAAGGAGATGCTTTTATTAATGAGAATAAATAAATATATGTACCATATATACACATATATCTTGTATCACCTTTTCTCTATAATGTATGGACACAACGACTCAGATACAAATTCATTAAACATTTCATGGAATTAATAGGGCCTTTTTGCATTTACATGTTTCCTCATACGTATGTTCTAAAAACAAGATTACCATCATGTGGACATTCTCAGACTTGAAGAGTTTGATCATTTTGGCTGTGAAGGACCCAAGGTAGGGTTGAAATTGTTAAAACAATCATCCTTATAGGTTAAACGGTGGTCAAGACCAGTTCTTGGCTTAATCATGAGCACTGGAAAATTTTACTATAAAGTGTTGGGGAGACAAGCCTCAAATACAGAGAGGATGAAAGATATCTTATGTGACCCCTGCTTGTCATGAATCTGAGACCTGGATAAAATTCTTAGCTCTGGATCCTGCCTTGGGGAGCCTTGAGTGGCTTCTCAGAGAAAATGAAAAGAAGGGACGGACTCCCTTTTGCTTTGATGCTCCTTATGTGTCTCTAAATTGTGTCTCTTTGGGGCTGGCTGGGATTCTTGAGTGCAGCAAACATAGCTTTTCTTAAGGACCTGAAAACTCAGACTACAGAAGTTCATTCTTTCTATAGCCTCAGTGGATTGTATAGGTAGGACCCATTTTCTGGGTATGCCATGTGGCATCACATTTGACTGAGGAACTTGCAGAATAGGCTGCAAGTGCAAAGATCCTGAGGAAGAAGTGTACCAAATTGCTGTTCTCTATGTAGCGGGCATAGTTCAGTTCCATTGCTAAAAAGTAAAAATTGCTCTTGGCCTTATGACTTTTCTTTTTAAATATTAAAAATCGTAGCATCATATGCAAAAATAGGTCTGCACAAAAGGCTAAGAAGATCCCTGCACTTCTTTTTATAAGAGCAGTTATACTTAAAATATTTGAGATAGGAAAAATATTATGACATAAAAATACTTGAAGCAAGAAGAGTCTACCACAATCATAAGAAACTCATTCCAGATTTTAACAACCTTATTAAAGAAGCCTGTACTTTAATTTATTAGAAATCTCACCTGTTGTAGATCATTTCTTGTTCTTTTGTCCTAAGGGAGATGAGTAAAAATTGGACACCATTCTCTAGGTGATATTTCATTATAGACCTAGAGGCATTTGTTAGTTTCCTATTCAAGTTGCTATTTTCCACAATAAATAGGTCCAGTGTTTCTACCTTATTGGTCCTGTTTCCTCCTAACTTGGCCTTCTTTGAAGCTTTGCTATTGAGTGGGATGAACTTCTGAAGACCTCAAGTTAAAAGTTATCAATCTCTTACCTAAACTATCTCTACTTTCCATTCTAAGTACTTTTCCTGAAATTTAAAAAGAAAAAAAAATATATATGTTATATATATATAATATATATTATATATAAAATATATAAATATATATTTTATATATAAATATATATATTTTATATAAAATATAATATAAAATAAATAAAAAAATAAAATAAAAAATATAAAAAATATATTATATAAAATATATAAAAATATATATAAATATAATATATATATAAAAATATATATATAAAATATATATATATAAAAAAATATATATATATATCTCAAACTACTTTGGGGACAGTACCACCATATGGATGGCCTATAGTCAACTAAACCTCAAAATGTATACAAGGGAACTCATAGTCCCACCTCTGAGTCCGTCCCTCCCTGTGTTTCTCACTCAGTGAATCATTCTGCCACTCACGCAGGTACCTGTACCTGACTTATGGAGTCATTTTTTACTCTTTACAACCTTTCATCAAATTAATCAGCAAGTCCTGTTGATTCTGCCTCCTAAATATCTTTCAACTCAGTCCATTCCCATCGCCCCCACCATCATTAACCACCATCACAGTCCAGGGATGGTTTGTCTCTCACCTAGATCTGTTGCTTCCAATCCATTCTTTACATGTAAGCCAGAGCGGTATTTCTAAAACGAAGAATCAGTTATATTACTCTCACCCACCTTCTTTTTTAAAAATTTTTTAAATTATTTATTTATTTTATTTTTATTGACATATAATGTATTATTTGCCCCCGGGTACATATCTGAATCATCAGGCTTACACATTTCACAGCACTTACCATAGCACATAACCTCCCCAATGTCCATAACCCAGCCACCCTATCCCTACCCCCCTACCCCCAGCAACCCTCAGTTTGTTTCGTGAGTTTAGGAGTCTCTTACTTAGGTTTGTCTCCTTCCTAATCCCATCTTGTTTAATTTCCTTCCCCCACCCCCCACAACCCCCCACCCTGCCTCTCAAATTCTTCATATCAGAGAGATCATATGATAATTGTCTTTCTCTGATTGACTTATTTCACTTAGCGTAATACCCTCTAGTTCCATCCACGTTGTTGCAAATGGCAAGATTTCGTTTCTCTTGATGGCTGCATAGTATTACATTGTATATATATACACCACATCTTCTTTATCCATTCATCT
>CM052883.1:123914796-123947661 GCA_028534135.1 Potos flavus | reverse complement strand
ATTCTAAACCTGGTCACCAAGCCCCCCTTCATTAGTCTCCAGCTGGTCTTTTCTGTCCCATCTCAGACTCTTCGCTTGAGAGCTATCTTCAACTTCTTTCAATTCCTCAAACTTACCAGTTTTCTATTGCTTTGCATTTTGGATACTATTTTGTCTTCCTGAGACATTGATTCTTTGGGTGTCAGCTTAAACATTTCACTTTCTTTGGGGGATTTTTTCTGACCTTACACTAGATGTGGCCTCCAGCTATGTCTTCCAAAACGTCCTATGTTTCCCTTACTACTACGCTCATTTGTGGTCATTGCTTGGTAAGTGAAATCTATTTTTTTGCTGTCTTCTGTTTTTAAACTTTCCTTCCCTGTATCACATCAGAGTAATATGTTTCTTTAATTATTTCCCTAGTTTTCTTCTTCTATAATTAATTTGTACCTCAATTTTGTGCTCACCTTTCTTCATTTTTTAAAATTAGAAAATTAATCTAGAGATTAAGATACATTAAGAAAGTGTACAATTATATCAGCTCTTCTCACCTCCCATTAGATGGGTTATATCAAGTTTTTGAGTTAATTTGTGAGAATTATCCCATAAGTAGTATAATGAAGACTTGGAAAAGCATATTTTAAGATGAATTATTTTTTTAAAAAAACCACTAAAACCTAATGAAGTAAATCTTTCTGCACAGCTTTTAAATTGGAAGGTTACCACCACATATGTCAACATAATTATTTTTTTCTCCTCGAGTTAGAAGTTTATCAGATGGGTACAGAGAGTCGGAGAGGTGGTGGGAGGGTTATTAATATTGTGGTGCCCCTGGTCATGCTGAAGCATCCCCATGTCTATTGTTCTCATGTGGCTTTGGATAGTTTGACAATGAACACCCCACAGTCTTGGTGGTTGGTCTACACAGAGTTGGACTTGGATGGATGAGGCCCTTCTCCAGAGATGCAAATTATCACAAAGGTAAGAACAGATGGGCCATGCCTACTCCAGAGTGGGTTTTCAAGGCCAGTCTAACATGGTCCACCCCATCTGATATGCAACCACTAGAATGTGTGCTGCTCTCCTCGGTTCTTCCCATCTTAACCCTCTCCCTATCAATGAATTTTATTGATCTCACTAGTGACTAGTCTCAGGACAGTTGTTCTCATATGAGAATCACCTGTAAACTTTTAAAAAATACCAATGCCTAATATTCATTGATTCAGTTTGGGGTAGAGCCCAGGCTCTGGTATTTTGAAAATCTTCTCAGGTAATTCTCACATGCAACTTGTAATTAAGATCACAAATGCACCTCACCTTGCTTAATAAACTGATTCATCAACCTTCTTGACTTTCTGTATGTAGACTTTCAGCTTAATCTGGATCTCTTCCATTCCAGTAAATGACACTTCTGTCCATAGTTTCTCAAATTTTTTTTGTTTCAATTTTTTATTTAAATTCTAGTTAGTTAACAAATAGTGTATAGTGTATAGAAGTGTTCTCCTGAATATTAGTTTCAGAAGTAGAATTTAATGATTCATCACTTACATGTAACACCCAGTGCTCATTACAAGTGCCTTTGTTAATACCCGTCACTCATTTAGCCCATCCCCCATCCACCTCCCCTCCAGCACCCTCAGGTTGTTCTCTCTAGTTAGGAGTCTGTTTTATGGTTTGCCTCTCTCTTTTTCTCCCCATGTTCATCTGTTTCATTTCTTAAATTCTTAAATTTCTTAAATGAGTCACATAATTTAAATTAAAACAAGAGATATACTCTTCTTTTTCTAGCCCTCCCATCCTCAACCAATCCATCAGGAAGTACTGTAGACTCAACTTCCAACTTATCTGTCCTACCTTCATTGCCTTTCTCTTAACCCAGACCATCCTCTTGCCTTGCCTGGACCATTGAAATTTCCTAATTGGTTTCTCATATTCCAATCCTGCATTATCTTCCACAAAGTTCTTAATTTTTTAAAAATGGTTTTAAACTTTTTTATTATAAAATATTGCAAACATTTAGATGGAAATAGGCCCAATAGCTTCACAATTTTTTTTTTTCTAAAGAAGGAAATCTGTTGGTAGAATTAAAGTGTCCTCTGTACCCCTCCCTGACACCATTCCCCCTTCCTTCCCAGAGGTAACCACTTACATAAATTTAGAGTTTATTATTCTCATGTATGCTTTATACTTTTGGTACATATTTGAATCCATACATAGTGTTTAGTATTGTTTTTAAATATTAGTGGTATTATATAGATGGTATCAGATTACAGGTTGTTTATTTTACTTAACATGCTTTTGATACTCTTGTTAATATAAGCAGCTTTATTTAGTTCATTCATTAAAATTATTGTATAGTATGATATCGGAACAAGAGATCATAATTTGTTTATTTTTCTATTGACCAAAATTGAAATGGTTTTTCATTTTTTCTTTTCATAATTGATGTTGCAGTCAACATTTGTGTATTTCTTTTCTGTACATGTGCAAAAGTATCTAAATATACAACAAGGAATGAAATGTGGGGCCTTAGGTCCTTTCCAACTTTTCTATATTTTGCATAATTGCAGTACAATCTTAAAAAAAATCCTATCACTCAAAAAAACTATTATGGAGCACCTGTGATATGCCAGTAGGAAGCAGGAAACAAGAGAGACAAAATCTCTGCTGTCTTAGATCTTATATACTAATGGAGGGAGAACAAGTAAACTAATAAGGTGATTTCAGGGAATGCTAATTGCTGGATAATGAGTCATATCATCCTCTGCTTTAAGATCTTCAATGATGTTCCACTGTATTTAGGGTTAATGTTATAACTCCTTTCCAAGCCTGTAAGACTTGGTACCATCTGGCCCCTGCCTCCCTCCTTTCTCCCTTTGATCCCTGTGCTTTTGCCACACTGACATTGGGATTTGGGGAACTTCCTAAGCTTGGGACCTTCACGTGTATTGTTCTAACTTCCTGGAAAGTTCTTCCCAACTTTCTTTGGCTAATTCTTACTCACGATGCAAGCCATAACTTACTTGTCCTCTTTTGAGATAGACCATAGACATAGGTCCCTCCTGTTAAGTCTCTCTCACGGCGCCCTGCTCTTTTCCTAGTATCACTTACTATAACACATGATTATACATTAATATGTCATCTGCCTCAACTACTAGATTGCAGGTTCTGTGAAGGCAGGGATGATGCCTCTCTTGCTTCCTGCTGTATCTCCTAGCTCAAGACTTGACGCATAATGGTTCCTTGGTGAATTTTTAAAAAATTAATACAAATTCATGTTTTTGAAAGTTTGGTTGCAGGCTTATTTTGAGCAGGAGATTTGGTTAATCTGGGTTTTGACTTCCCTCTGTCCTCTAGGGCTCTTCCCTGCCTAACTAAGGTTAGGGTAGCTTCCATGAGTCCCCAGACCAGAACCAGGTCTTAGTATGGAGTTAAGGGCTCCTGTCCTTGTGATACTGAAGATAACACAGATGATACATAGAAAGGTAGCTCATCAGAAGGCCAATGGTGTTTGGTTTTGAGGCTGTCACCCTGTCTACAGCCAGCCTCCCTCACTTTTAGATGAAATTCATAGCTCTAGATGGTGGTAGACAACAGGCCTTTGTTGGTTTTTAAGCCTCTTTTAAGGAAGAATATTGAAGTCATTGGGAGACACTTCACTCCACTCAGCTCCTTGCTTGAAGCAGTGAGCTAGAATCTAGTTTATCATCTTACTTGGAACATTTTTAGTCCTTGTTAGCTTTTCTTTTCTTTTCTTTTCTTTTCTTTTCTTTTTTTTAAAGATTTTATTTATTTATTTGACAGAAAGAGAGAGAGAGAGAGAGAGCACAAGTTGGCAAGGAAGTAGACAGAGGGAGAGGGAAAAGCAGGCTCCCCGCTGGGCAAAGAGCCTTTGTTACTTTTTCAAGAGCCAGTAGTCTCTTTTCTCTCTCTCTTTTCTTCCTCCCTCCCTCCCTTCTTTCTCTTTCTTACCATTTGAAAGTAAGTTGAAAGTATTATGACATTTCACACCAAAATGCTATAGCATGTATATCCTGAAAAAAGAACATTCTCCTACATAATTACAATACCACTATCACACCTATGAAAGTTTGTTGATAAAACGATAGTACCTAATATAATGTCCATGTTCAGCTTTCTCTAATTGTCACCCGTCCACATCCAGAAATTGCATAATAATTTTCAATGAAAGATCACACATTTTATTTAGATTTCAGGTCTCTTAAATCTTCTCTAAACCAGCACAACTTCCATGGCCCTATTTTATTTTTATGTTAAAAATTTTTTTCTTTCATGATATTGACATTTACAAAAAGATTTTAGTTATTCATTTGAGAGAGAGAGAGGCTGAGAAAGCACAAGCAGGGGGAGAGGCAGGGGCAGAAGGAGAGGGAGAAGCAGGCTTCCTGCTGAGCTGGGAGCCTGAAGTGGGGCTCAATCCCAGGATCCTGGAGATGGTGACCTGAGCTGAAGGCAGATGCTTAACCATCTGAGCCATGCAGGCACCCCCGATATTGACATTTTTGAAGAGTTCAGGTCAGGCTTCTTATAGAATGACCAATAATCTGCATTTTTCTTAGTTTTCTTTTCCTGAATGGTCAGATTCATGTTACACATTTGACAAGAACACTCCATGTTTTTGATGATGTTGTGTCCTCATCACATTGCATCCCATCAGTAGGCATATAATATTATTTTGGCTCATTAGTGGTAATGTTAAGTTTGATTGTTTGTTTAACGTGGTATCCACCCAATCTCTTTACAATAAAGACATCATTTTCTCTTTGAATTTAAGAGGGAATCATTGGGGTGGCACTCTGAGACTATGTGAATATTCTGTTTAACAATAACATTTCACCCAGTGGTATTAGCATCCAATGGTGATCCTTGCTTGTATATGTTATTATATTGGTAGTTGTGAAATAGATAATAATTTACCATTCCTTCTACATTTTTTAAGCTGACATTCTGTAAAGAAGCCTTTTCTCTCCTCCCTCCCATGACACTGTTTTTTGTTTTTGTTTTTGTTCTTTTTTATAGTATCATTGTGGGCTCATAGGTTCTTTTCTCATAGGACATTTTGACCAGAATAAAGTGGTGCTTTTCTGCATATTTTTTTCATAATACTTAATATGAATTTATGGCCTTTTTCTTTTATGATACTTCACAATCAGTTGTCTATGTAAAATCACATATTTGAATAAATAGCATAGTGTGGAGTTCCATTAAAAACACTTGCCCCTGGGAGGGGTGCCTGGGTGGCTCAGTTGGGTAAACATCGATCTCTTGATTTTGTCTCAGGTCATGATCTCAGAGTCCTGAGATCCAGCCTCGTGTTGTGCTCTGTGATGGTCCCCGTGATGGGCATGGAGCCTGCTTAAGATTTTCTCTCTCCTTCTGCCCCTCCCCCTGCTCTCAAGTGTGTGTGTCCTCTCTCTCAAAAAAAACCCCCAAAAAACCAAAAAAAAAAAACAAAAAACACTTGCCCCTTCCCTAATTTTGAGGGATTAAAGTGTTTTTTTTTGTTTTTTTTGTTTTTTTTTTTATCATTTACCATGTTTTAACAACTATGGGATTGATTTATTTTCATTTATGTTCCTTTGGTGACTTCAACATGAAATAAAATCTGATATTGTTATTAAAAATTCATTGGGTAAAATTCCTAGTGATAAATATCATACACAGAAATACACTTCTCTCCCTTTCTCCCTGACAACAACGCACATGTATTTAATGCCCTCTCTGTCTTATTTTTAGGATCGAAGATTCAATGATGAAATTGACAAGCTAACTGGATACAAGACAAAGTCACTATTGTGCATGCCTATCCGAAGCAGTGATGGTGAGATTATTGGTGTGACCCAAGCGATAAATAAGATTCCTGAAGGTGCTCCATTTACTGAAGATGATGAAAAAGTAAGTTTTCATGCCTTTTGTGACTTATATGCTCCTTGATCATTGATTACTGTTCTCCCTGAAAAGGATAAAACTTGTGCGAATAGTTGTTGGATTAACCTATTCATGGATCAAAGAGCTTTTTCTCATGTTACACAAAATGTAATAGAAATTTTGGATATTTCATACAATGTGGTAAAATTGAAAATAATTACTTCATCTCTTTCTTAGCAAAGAAAAAGATGAGGCTTTCTTTCATTGCAGGCCTCAGTCGTATTCTTTCCTTGGTCTTTATCTTTCTTATAAGCAAGGTTTTTAACTGAGGATCATACCACCACACATGGCCCAAGGGAAGATAGGGAATTAGGAAGATGACTGTGTTTCAGAAACTCAACACTTGCTCTTGTGTTTTCATAACTACTATGAAGAATTGTTTTCTCAGTTCTTATATAAAAATCTCAATAAAATGAATGTTATTTAATCATTATTCTAAATTACTAATTAAAAAAACATTATTTTTGTCCCTGATGAGCAGTTGACTTTGGTAGAAGTGATGTATTTTTGTTCTGAAATTTTAAATTTTTTCACCACAGTTTATTCACATTAAAAGAGAGACTCTTCAAAAAGCTGGAGTTCTTTCTGGCTTTGAAGCTCTTACCTTCATATTTAATAAAATGTACTGGAATATTTATGAAATTTGTGTAAAAGCAAATCTCAAATTAGTTTAAGTTTGATGACTGCCATACACCTAGTTGATTAAAAAAGACACTTTATAATTTAACCTTCTGAATGTGAACTTGCTATTTGCTAGTGCTAATTACTAGTGCATTAAATGAATGCAAATTTTCTGGTACAAAAGGTCAGAGTAAAATAGGATTATAAGGAGACAAGATTTTTAAGTGAAGAGAGTCCTTTGCTGAGGTCATATCTATAGTTGAATTTGAATATCCCAAATCCTGGAAAAGGTTTACAAACCTTTGCAGTCTATAAGTCTCGAAAGAAAGACTTCTTTCAAGTAGGAGAAGACGTTGTGGCATAATGGCTGCATATAGGCCATAGCAACAGTCTATCCTGGTTGAAATTCCTTCTTTGCCATAGCCTGTGTGACCTTGGGCAAGTTGCTTAGCTGTTCTGTGCCCCAATTTCCTCTTTTTGGAAGAGAGATGATAATAACAGTAAGTATAATAGTAAGCATCTCATGAGGCTATAGGGGGGAGAGCTTGATAGGACCTCAGACAATTTCTTACCGATTCAGTGAAAAACTACAGTGTGAAAGCACTGGTGTTGGGGCTGTAGGAAGCAAAAAGATAAATCCCAAGTGTGTTATGCCATCCTGGCACTGAACAAGGCAGAAGGTAAGATCATCAATAAGATGACCTAGAAGATGCTATGAATGCCTAGGAAACGGAAAGGTTCTCACATGAAGAACCTGAAGAGGTTTCTGGGAAGAGGCGGCATTTGCTCTGATCTTTCAAGAAAGCCTGGGCTTCCATAAGACAGAGTCAGGTGGGAAGGTGAGGGCGTTTAGGGATGTATACAATGTAGGCTGCCTCATTCACTCTGCAAATGCTTCTGTGGAATGTACCGATAAAGCAAAAATGTTATTTTGTGCCAAATGTGAGAGTCTTATAATAATGTGCCTCTTATAAGGATTCAGATAGTATTCGAGTTTTGTGTTTTTCCAAACACACAACTACCTGCCCACGACATCTCCCAAACAGTTAGTTTATGGATGGCAGTGCTGTCTTCACTCTGCCTCCTTCATTTAAAAGGATCTTGTTATATATTTAATCTGATCTCTGATTGTGCTTATGTTAGATTTGTTTCTGGACTTCTCTCAGTGGATGTATACTTATGGCCTAGGGCTTTATGGTCTCTGAATGATTTACAGGGAAGGTCTGCACCGGGCTTTGTCTTGAATAGCATCAGTGTTTAGCTCTACTAAGAACGAGGGCTGGGACGGAGGTCTGGCCCCACTGTGAACAAATGGGCCTGGTTTGGGTGAGACACTTAATCTTGTGACTCTATTTTCTCCCCTGTCAACTATACTATTCACCATTTATAACATGAGAATTAAATACGATCATAAATTATGAATACTTTGTAAAATATAAGAAACTAGGTAAATGTAAACCATAAATTTTTATTTTTAAATTATCATTTTCCCGAGAGATTTAAATGTTCTTCTATATTTGTCACTTATCCTCAGGCAAC
Organism: Potos flavus; assembly: GCA_028534135.1. Taxonomy (NCBI): domain Eukaryota; kingdom Metazoa; phylum Chordata; class Mammalia; order Carnivora; family Procyonidae; genus Potos; species Potos flavus. The sequence goes on along the minus strand of CM052883.1, from coordinate 123,939,573 downwards.
TTATTTCTTAAATTCAACATCATTTGAGTATCACATTTTCTCCATGTGTTCTATTTTTTTCCTTTGCAATTATCCCACGTGCCCACAATAACATTTTATTTTTCAGCCTCTACAATTCCCTCACCTGATTTAAAAACCCTACTCTAGTTTTACTTCTTGGATGAAGTCTTACCAGTTCGGGAAAGTTGATTATGTTCATACAGGTGACACTAGATGGAGAGTATTTTACCTCAACTTCTCTATCTGGTTATTGTTCTTTCCTGCAAGGATTCTATGTATTATAAACAAAACAGAAGTGGTGAAGAAGAAAAGCAAAAAACAGAATCTAGAAATGATTAATGGGAAAGAACAAGATCTAGAAACTTCTTTCAAATAAGAGAAGACATTGTGGCATAATGGCTGCATATAGGTCATAGCAACAATCTAGCCTGGTTGAAATTCCATCTCTGCCATAGCCTGTGTGACCGTGGGCAAGTTGCTTAGCTGTTCTATGCTCCAATTTCCTCCTTTTGGAAGAGAGATGATAATAATGCTTATCTCATGAGCTATAGGGGGATTATATGAAAGAATAAAGGCAGAGAACTTGGAAGAGCGACTAGCACATAGTAAGTCCTCATAAAAAATTAGCTCTCACTGACAGCACATTAATACATGTGGGATAAAGTCTGGTCTCGGTTTAAAAACTAGCTCTATATAAGTGGTCTATAAATTTTTATTAAGGACGGCCTATATACCAGTTCCACTATTGGAGTTACAACAATGAAGTGAGGCATATACGTCTTTAAAAATTCACATTTCTTTTGTGTGATTGTTAATGCACAGAGTATTTTACTTGGCACAAGTGAAAAAGAAAAGTCTCGGCATAAGACTACGCTTATGCTAATTTGTATTCTGCTTTTTAGAGTTACTTCTTACATATATGTCCACATGTGAATGTAGTCTACATTTGCCATTATTAGAGATTATGAAGTTTTTTTCTTTTTCTTTTTCTACATAGCCTCGTTTGCTTAGTCACTGTCCTATTACTAGAAATTTGGGTTATTTCCAGTTTTTCACTAATTCACAATAGCCCCTGAATGAACATCTTGAACAAATTACCTTTTTCTTTTGTGTTATTTCCTTAGGGTATATTCCAAAGACTGAAATTACTGAGTCAAAGGGCAAGAAAAGCTTTATAGCTCTCATTCCAAGATACAGATAGCTTTCGGGAATACAGAACCTATTTACAATAGTAGTAGCTTGCCTATACCTCTTTTTTCCAGAGCCCTGCCAACTTCATTCAGTCCCCATTTTAAAACTCAAATTAGTTTTCTCAGTCTGCCAGCCGGCTTCAGACAACCGCCTCCCACACTCACTGTATTAAATTGAGCAACAAAACTTTCAGTGTGGCCTGCAAGTCAAGGAACAAGGAAGGGAACTGGAGGGCCCCAGCTCAGTGCTAGGTAGGGGGCTTCAAATCAGATAGTCTCCAAAGCAGGTTCAAGTCTTTGCCCTGCTGCTTATTAGCTGAGTGACCTTGAGCAAGTTGCTCAATTTTTCTTAGCCTCAGAACCTCCATCATAGCGTTGTGGTGAGGGATAAAATAGATAGAGATGGAAAGTGCTTAAGGTAGCACTTACCAGTAAATGAACTTCATGAAATCTTGTCATCTATTTCAAAGTAAAACTAAAATAATTTGAACCTTATTTGTTATTTTACTTTATATACGTAACTGGTATGTCACCGTTTGTATGGGTAGTGGGAAATTTATTGCACATTTAGTGTAATATGATTTGTATGTCCTGATATCTTAAAATGTCAACTTCTGGAGAGTATCAGCTGTGTTGTGTTTGGTGTAATTCGAAACATTTTGCAATATGAGAATTAGTAAATTATTTGCCCAGGATAAACTGAAAATTAAATGTGGTATATTTGTTTCTGGGTTATTTACATATCTAACACAATTGTGCATAAGATCATACTGTGTTTCTTGAAGATTCTATGCCTATATTTCAGTGGCTGTGCTGTATCACATAAAGTTGATGGAAAAGCCTGGAAAGGTCATCAAAATAATTCCCACCAACCCTGCCCTCATTCAATGCAGGACTCTTTACCTGACAGAGAGTCATCCAGATCTTGCCTAAAAATTTCACCTTTAGTGACTTTAAAATCATCATACTCTTTAAAATTCTTGCATAATAGCAGTAATTTTATCAGCAGTGGTTAGAGTTTTGTGTGAAATAGTAGTCTACCATAGGTACATATTAATAATTTAAATTACATACTGACAAATTACTAGTTCTGTAACTCATATTGGAAGTGCATGCAAAGGCAGATCATACAAAGGAGATGACTGGAATTCCCTGGTTCACTTCATGGATTTCTAGCAAATGTCCCTGTTCTTCAGTGATCCATGTAAGCTAGCTGATTTAGGTGGTATGATTATGCTCCTTGCATCCAATTAATTTATCACTTCGGTATCCTTGGGTGCGTAAAGAGAGGCATTATTTTGCAGAATAAAATGAGACCTGAATGGGAGCAAACACTGATGATCTATCAAGGTGTAGGGGCAGGCCAAATGAAACCTGGACTATGGAAATGAACATGGGCTCTTACCTATCTTTCTCAGGTTGCCCATACCTGGTCCCCAAAGGAGCCATTTCTTATTGCAGTGTTGCATAAAGACTATGTCTATTGCATTCGCTTTCCAACAGCTGACATATAAGCAGTTGTGGCTTGAAGTTCTTCAGCTAATCTCTACAGGGTTTCTTTAGTGTGTGGTCACCTCTCCCCAACTCCTAATTCAGAATGTTCAGCTACCCCACTGCTCTCCTTCATGCCAGCATGACCAGACACCCTGCAGAGCAGGGATGCAGCCAGCTGAGCTTGGCTTCCCGGGACTGGCCACATTCCAGGAATTCGTTATGGGTGACACGGCCCTGCCAATTGGTGTTGAGGATGGGGCACGGATGATGCTAATGAAACTTGCAGAAGCTAGAGTTTTGTTATTTACAGCAGCCCTGAGACTACCAGCCAAGAATTGGGAAGGATTTGGTAAGCTCTAGACTTTACACTTTTAAGCTGTTCCTGATTGTGCAAAGGCTAATGTTTAGGATCCTGGTGAGATGTCAAAGGTGCAAAAGGTATTACAATTCATTTTGGTGAGGAGGAGGGAAATTGAATATGTCTTGCTGATAGGGGTGACAAATTGGGGGTCCCAGAAGTCTGAATGCAGCTCACAGATGTGTGACTTGCATGGAATTTGACTGGCATAGGATTGATTTTTTTTTTTTTTTGAAAGTCTTTAGACATGGCTGCAAGCTTTAGTTCTGCCATAATAGCCAATCCCCAAACAACTAGTCAGTTTAATAAAATCAGCTTAATGGAAGCAAGACGGACAGGTTTTTTTTCTGTCATCTTCTGAAGAGTTAGTTTCTATACAAAGGTACTTTTCAACAAGTACTTCTCAAATAGTTATTATTTTGAAAAATCTCTTGTGTACATGGCTAATAGTATTGTAATTCTGCCAGGCAACCTCATGTGCTTTCTATTAATGCTGTACTGCCTTTTAGATACTCAAATTGCTAAATGAGCCGTGAATTAACTAATTGTAAGAAGTGGCCTTTTGTGTTCTTATCTCATTTTAGCCCTTTTCTACCTATATTCCAATTAAGTTAGGATCATGTGGCAATGAAATTAATAATTAAAAATCAATGTTTAGGGGCGCCTGGGTGGCTCGGTCGGTAAATGTCTGACTTTTGCTTTTGGCTTAGGTCATGATCTCAGGGTTGTGAAATTGAGCACTGTGTCAGGCTTGCGCTCAGTGTGGAGTCTGCTTGAGATTCTCTTCTCCCTCTCCCTTTGCCCCTCCTCCCATGATCTCTCTCTTCCCCTCTCTCTAATCATCATCATCATCATCATCATCGTCATCAGTGTTTAGCAAAAAGGTTTTTGAAGTCCTGGCAAATGGCTCTTGATTTCAAGTTATACTTGATCAATAAAATTCAGTCCTAGAAAATTCTGGATGAAATCTCCTAACTCGTTGATAGCAATACTTTATCTACATTTAAATTGGCTAGTCACTGCACTATTTGCCTTTTAAGAGCTTTTACCCAGGTCCCATATGATCGCTGTGAAACTACAAGAGCTTCAGAGGCTCATTTGTTCATATTCTGTGTATTCCCTGGACTATATCTGACTGAGAGGTTCAGAAACAAACAAGATCTACAGGAAAACCATTACCAACACAGTCCTTGTCAGAACTCAGGTTATTGTTGTGGACTTTTAGCTCTATTCTCTGCCTCTTCCTTAGGCACTCTAACTTCAGGGTAAGAAGGCAGGTCTACCTGTTGGGACCATCTTAGGGGTTCACATTCAACAAAAAATGGTCACTCTGTCCCAGATTTGGCCTAGTGCTTGACTTACATTCATATCTAACTGCACAAAAGTCTCTTCTTCTTCACTCTTTTCTAAGGTTTAAGTCCAAGTCTGACATTTCAGATTTAAGGAGACACTATTCCAAAAGTGATTATTGTTCGTTCTTAATAGTGGTTCTAATATTTTATAGTTTAACATTTTTTCACATGTCCCCAATGGTTGCAGTTGGATTTTGATAAAATTTAGAAAATAAATAGTGACCATGGGGCACCTGGGTGGCTCAGTGGGTTAAAGCCTCTGCCTTCGGCTCAGGTCATGATCTCGGGGTCCTGGGATCGAGCCCCGCATCGGGCTCTCTGCTCGGCGGGAAGCCTGCTTCCCCATCTTTCTCTGCCTGCCTCTCTGCCTACCTGTGATCTCTCTCTCTCTGTCAAATAAATAAATAAAATCTTTAAAAAAAACCAAAACTGAACTGGAGACGTTAAGAGCCCTGACGACCTTAAACCTGACACTGCCAGGCTATAGATATATATGGCTGATTGGACAGAACTCTGAGGCATCTGGGAGGGAAAGGTCAGGGGCTGAGAGGAGTTCAGTGCATTCTGATTTTCAGGGACCGGTAATACATCTATGGCTTTTACTAGCTGGCAGGACATGAAATACACTTATTAGTCAAGTCACTTCTAAAAGTGCAAAATGACAAAAAACTGTCATATAAACTCTATCTCTGATTTATGCATGGCTTGGACAAGGGAGGATGATAAGCAATTGCAGATCAGAAATAAATAAGCACTTGTTGGCAGGAAGAATTATTTCTAAAGAACTAGAACAGGGTGTTGTGGATTCTTGATTAGCGAAGCTTTCAAATTAAGACAGGTTAAGACTAGTCTTTGAATAACTAGTTTAGCGTTATTGTCTGAATAAAACAGCAGGGTTTCTTCTTTTCACCTTAGAGGCTGAAATACTTGAATAGGAATTTTGAAAACTGAAGGCAAATTCTTTTTTGATTAAAAGTGAAATTTAGTAGAATTCCAAGTACATTTGGCTATCTTTGAATTAGGCATCTCAGTCTTTCTTGTTTTATTTTCCTTTCCTTTTATGAAAGATTATTTTCTAATTATAAGAGTAATACAAGCCTATTATAGAAAATTTGCAAGGTACAAAAGTAAAAGGAAACTAAAATCACCCATAATCCTGACTTTCAGAAATAATTCTGTTAATATTCTTGGTGTATTTCCTTATATATATTTCTTTTTGCCTATGAATGAAGATATATTTCCAAATTTGTATCATGTAGCATAACTGGTATTTTGTCATACTTTAAACACTTCTTCAAGGAGGTAATATTTATGTTTGCATTATGTTCTACCATGTAATTATACAATAGTTTATTTAATAATTTTTTTTCCCCTCAGCATTTAGGTTTTTTCCAAAATCATGTTCTGGGTTCCTGGGTGGCTCAGCTGGTTGAGTGGCCTGCTCTTGATTTCAGCTCAGGTCATGATCTCAGGATCTTAGGATCGAGCCCCTTGTGGGCTCTGCACTCAATGGGGAGTCTGCTTGAGGATTCCCTCTCTCCCTCTCCCTCTGCTCCTGCCTCTGCTCATGTGAGCTTTCTCTCTCTCTAAAATAAATAAATCTTAAAAAAAAATCATGTTCTAATAAAATTATAATGAATGAACTTCTTTATAAATAAACCTTGGATTCCATCTGAGGATAGCTATATTAAGTTGCTGTTTTGTAGGTCAAAAATATTGGTAATTTTCTATGGTTCAACCTGATGCTTAGGGTTACTGGGTCAAGGAGATTGAACATTACTAATTTTTACAACAGTATAATTTTTGTGGTATAATTCCATGCCGCATGGAATTATATTTATTTAAGGCATACAATTCAGTGGTTTTTAGGATATTTGTAGAGACGTGTAACTGTAACTGCGCTCAATCTGGGAAAATTTTCATCCCCCGAAAGAAACCCCATACCCATTAGCAGTCATTCTCATTTGCTCCCACCCCTCTCAATTTTAGGCAACCACCAATGTACTTCCTCTCTTTATGGATTTGCCTATTTGGGCAATTTGTAAAAATGGAATAATACAATATGTGGTCCTCAGTGACAGGCTTCTTTCACTTAGCACAATGTTTTCAGGATTCATCCATGTTGCAGCATGTATCAGTGCTACTTCATTTCTTTTATTGGCTGAGTAATATTCTGTTATATGGATACACCACATTTTATTTACCCAATCCTCAGTTGATGGACTTTTGAGTTGCTTCTACTTCTTGACTGTTGTGAATAATGTTGCTGTGAACATTCACATACCAATTTTCATTTTTTTTTTTTATTAACACATAATGTATTATTTGCTTCAGGGGTACAGGTCTGTGAATCATCAGTCTTAAACAATTCTCAGCACTCCCCATAGCTCATACTCTCCCCAGTGTCCATCACCCAGCCACCCTATCCCTCTCCCCGCCGATTTTCATTTTTCTTGGTTATGTACCTAGGAGTGGAATTGCTGGGTCATATGGTAGCTCTAATGTTTAACCTTTTGGGGAACTACCAGGCTGTTTTCCAAAATGACTGCACTAGTTTACATTTCCACCAGCAATGTATGAGTGTTCTAATTTCTCCCCATCCTTGCCAATACTTGTTATTATCAGTCTTTTTGATTACAGTCATTCTAGTGGGTACAAAGTGGTATTTTACAGCAATTTTGATTTGCCTTATCCTGATAGCTAAAGACGTCGAACATCCTTTCATGTTGTTATTGGTGGAACATTTATTTTATGGCTCATGGTAAATTTGACCTATTTTCCTCTCTATAAAACGGTGTTACTTTATGATGCCAATAGCCATATATCAACTCACTGAAACTTTACAAGCTTCAACATTAAAATTTTTAAAAATTGTGTTCTTTTGATTTCTAATTTCACTTTATTTCCAATCCTTTGATTTATCCTTGTGTGTATACATTCCACAAGGAATGAATTAACCATTGATCTAAGTTAATATATTTTTTTAATTAGAGAAAAGACTAGGGCACCTGGGTGGTTCAGTTGGTTAAATGTTCAACTCTTGGTTTCAGCTCAGGTCATGACCTCATGGGTTGTGAAATCAAGCCCTGCTTTTGGGGCTCTGCGCTCAGAGGGGAGTCTGCTTGGAGATTCTCTCCCTCTGCCCCTCCCCCCACTCACACACACACATTCTCTCTCTCTAAAATAAAATACATAAATCTTAAAAAAGAGAAAAAGAAAAAAGACTAGCATGAAGCAAACTGACCTAAGCCAGTTGGGCCACATACAATTATTAGATTGTTCATAATAGCACCCGGGTACATCATAATATTTGTCAAGAAGTTTGCAGTAAGTAGGAGTTGACTACTCATTATCCTATAACTTTCCCACTTGATTTTAATGAAAAGTGATCTCAGAACAAATTCTGCTGCATATGAAGACATCTATTTAAACAAAAACTTATTGGCAAGTCAGGTCAAATAGTACAGACACTGTTCAATAAATTTTATGAAGTCTAAGTTCTCTTAATGTTAGGTGATCAAAACACCACTCACAGTATCTCAGAAGCAGAATCTTGTTGCTTTTGTGGTGGACATCAGACAACCAGAATCCTTTGACCGATTGGCAGGATCGGACAGCCTCGGGCTCCATCCCTATGGATACACCCTTGGAACTTGCTAGATTTTTATACCTTATTAATACAAGGGTTGGGGGGGATGTCTCTAGAATATTATTGCCAATGCACATATCCTGCATACCACTAATTTCAGTAATTACCATCCATATCTAATATCCATTGTACTGATTAATAAGCTATTAATTTCACCAGTGAAAGTCAGTTTTTAACATTGGCAAAGCACCGTGCTATTAATGGCAGGCAAAACTCTCTGGAGCACTTGTAATAGCCACATTTGGAGTATGGCTTTTTGATTATTCCTGGAGAGCGAATTCTTGATAGGACAACTGTCTATTCCTCAGTGGCATATTAGACCTGCCCCACTCCATGGACACACATAATTTCACATTATCTTCGCTAAAGAAAAAGTAAATTTTAGACCTAAAAGAGCATGGAGTATGTCTCAGTGTTTGTTTTTGTTTTTGTTTTTCTTAGAAAGAAAACAAGAATAAAGAAAACCATTTATTGTCTACTCTGTGATAAGTGTTCTGCATACATTATCTCATTTAACCATTTAATCCCCAACAACCCTGTGCGTAATTATTATCATCCTCATTTTATGGATGGGAAAACTAAATGTGAGAGATTTTAATAATGTGTCCAGGATCACTATCACTCGGTTTGTAAATGACAGATCTGGGCATTGTCTCTGTCTGTCCATCTTCTTATGGCGTGTTGGAATGCTTGGCAGATGTTCGTTATTTTTCTATTATGTCATCTTTGCTTTGGAGACTCATGAATACTCCTGATGTACATGCATGGTTGGTTAAATAAAATGTGAGATTCTGCATATTTAATAAATTTCAGGGAGAGTGTATGACTGAGTAAAACGTAATTTCTAAATTACATTGCTGGAGGCACTCTGGCCTTTTATAAATATCTATAACCAAGTTTGAGTTTTATGTCCGTAAGAAAAATAAAAATACTAACAGGCTAAAGAGTTAGGAATTATTAAAAAATAATGATGGCTTCATATACATAGAACTATTAAGTAGATGATTTAATATTTTCCTTTTATTCCATTTTCGTGTTTCACTGACAAATAAAACATTTTACATTTATGGTTTTTAATGTATTTTTTTCCCTCTTAAGGATGAAAAGGAGTGAGGATAAGTCTAACTGTAGCTTTCTTTTGCTTTTTGTAAGTCAGAATTTGCAAATAGTGTTCAATTTCACTGAGCAGAGAAGTGAGGTGTTCCACCGAATTATCTCTGGCTTAGGGGGTTGGTTTTTTTTTTTATTTAGCAAAATTATGGAGTATGTGGTTTAAATGAAGCTACGTTATATTCTTAGAGAATTTCAAATAGAATATAAGATGACTTGGTAGCATACTTAATAATTTTTATTTTAAGTAATGTATTGATTTTAAAAATATACTTGGATATTTATTTTTTCCTTTTTTTTTTTTTTTTTCTGTATCAGAGGTAGAAATGAAGCCATTTCTTTTTGTCATTTTCCATTATTTCCTTTTATTTCTCCCACATGTGCCCTGGATAATATCCTGGCTAGATATGATTGTAGGCTATTTGCACTGGCAGATTCTGATTCCATTGCCAATCAGCAACAATAGAAGCATTGTTCCCCCCCTTTCATATTCTGCACACTCCATTTAGAAATGAGAAAAAGTCTCAAAGGTAGGCACTACTATATTACCAAAGCAGGCAGCAAAGTTCCCCCGGGGAGGCCCTGAGCTGGAGTGAGAGCGTGTTAAGAGGGGGAGAAAGTAATGAGCACTTTTGAAAAATGAGGTTATGTAAGTTAGAGCTGCCCAGAGATGCTCTGAAAGTCTATTAGACACAGTTCTTGAAAAGGGATTTAAATGAAACTAAATGCAATAACAAAACTCTCTCACTGGAGAGAATTTAAAATGATTCCTCAGAATTAATTTACACTATCAGAAGGCTGGAACGTGCTTGTCTGTCTGAAAAGTGTGTTTGGTGTTTTGGAAGAGTCATTTTCTATAGCATGTAATGTGACTAGGAAATCAATACCTTTTCTTCAAAGCTGCCACCCAGTCTGTAGCACTGGGTAATTATGTCCACCATGGTATCTGGGAAGTCTTAACTCCATCTTTAGTGCTTGACTATTTGGTTTTTTCATTTCCCAAACCTATCCATATCCGTTTTCTTTCTGTCTCTTAAAAAAACAAAACAAAAAACCAACGTGTTTCTAATTAATCTTGCAAATCCTTTATTACTGACATCAATTTTGTTTGTCATGATTTCTCAGTAGTGCTTGTGGTTTAATGTAACTGAAATTTGTTCTAAGTATTTTGTCCAACTTTCTATTTCCAAACCCAAAATGAATCTTTAGAGTAAGCTGTGAATTATTCTTCCCTGTCATGAAGACAGAGAATCACAGTCCTTGGATGAATCTTTAAGTGTCCATTGCTCTTTTTTGTGTTTGGCTCTAGATTTATTTTAAAGCCTCAGCTTAGCAATTTGACATGATATGTTCATGATTTGGATAGTCATGAGACATAATGGGAGTTTGCTGTTACTATTCTTGTAACTTCTGAGATAAGGTGATGGGAATTACTGTCTAAGACTGACAATAAATTCATTTTATTCTAGATTCAGAATGACCACCGTTTTAAGATTTGGTTCTGATACTTGTGGTTTGTTGTCATGGGAGTTTCTGTTGCTTTAGCTTTGAAGACCTATCCAGTTGAAAGCAAAACTGTATAAATTATGGCAAACCTCTGGTTTGCAGCATGGATTTCTTAAGTAGAAGAAAACTGGAAACCAAACTGTTTCTTCCCTTCTTGTCTTCGAATTGTTGCCAGGGGGAAGATTATGCACAGATCATTGGGTTAAGCAAGGGTTTTTGTTCCCCCTGCCATGCACAGAGTAATAAGTCATTCTCCTTGAAATTACATCTTCACTAGAACCAGTATAGAAAACATAGTTCTCTTTGTGTTGGAAGTACAAGGTCACAGCCATTCACCTGGAAGATGATCCTTCACAATTATTCCCAGAAAAATACTTTGGAAAAATACTCTCTGCTCTTCATGGTTCAATGATGTAAAATGTTTGTACTGAACTTGTTACGGGCACTAAAGGCAGGGAGCTTGTCCAACAGATAGACCTGTGGTCTGGTGCTATATTTAGCCAAGACGGTCAACTGGAAGATGGCAGCATACATGCCAGTTCATTCCATTTACTATCTTAGAAATTATTGGCAACATCAATCATTATAATAACAGCAGAATTTACATTTGCAGAGACTTTAATCTTCACACATATTTAACCCATATGATTCTGTCAATATTTTTATGAGATAGGTAAGACGGTTGTTAAATTTTTTATTACAGAGGAGGTAACTGCAGTCTGTCTCATCTAGGAAGAAATTAGTAGCGGAATTGGGACGTCAGTGTGCTTTCCTCTCCTTCTGCCTGGCTTGTCATTTTTTGTAAACAGTGCATTGACTATTCCTACTACTTAGAAAGAGGAGAGCTCAGAGTAAAGAGTACCCATTGGGTTAATTGTAGAAATTATGCCATTTACTATGCCACAGTGTACAGCTAACTAATCAGTAGGAAATGGAAGATCATAACAATGAAATCATAGTTCTTCATGTACGAAGAACAATGAGTTGTTAAAGAGATAAAGGCAACATAAGAATCTTATCTCTTATCTGATAAATCCTCATGGAAAATTATTAAGAACCGTCTGCTCTGAATGTGGGAAAATCAATAGAAAGCAAAGATATTTGAGAAATTATTTTCTTCAAATTTTCACTTCACAACTAAAAAAAAAGAGAGAGAAAAGTTTGGAGATTTCAAATTATTTGCCCCAGGTTACACAATTAGAAAATGACAGAGCTGAGAGTTGAATCTGTATCTTCAAACTCCAGTGTTCTGGTACTTTACTCTGTGCCATGCTTGTGTTTGGCTGTCCATGGACAGAGGGTCAGACCACAGTGGTGGTCTCATTCAACTCTGGGACTCTGGCAAGCAATACCACATGGGAAACCTCATTTTAAGGGTAGGAAAATCCTGATTGAAGAATGTCCCCAGAAGCAATTAGTATGTCAGTGGTGTAATGTCTCCCAAGTGCTCTTTGCCTGTCTTCTCACAGATGTAGGAGCCTACAGTGTTTCTGCTTCCACAGTGAAAAGGATTTGTGGAAAATCATCTATATATTTCAGCTGCAAGAGCCGAGAATGAAGAAAAAAAAAAAAAAAGAATCTCTGTTCTCCAGCCAATATTGAAGTAAAGTACATATTGTCATGTTCTTTGACAATCTCAGTCATGCTGGAATCATGTCAAAATACTTAGGTGAGATCCTAGACTGGCATAGTTTTGACACTCTTAAGCTGATATTTGGATAGAGCAATGTTATATTATGTCAGACTGAGGAATCTTAAAAAAATTGGTATGCAAATCGGTAGTCTGGTTGGCTTAAGAACCTTAAAGGGGGGCTACAACTATTTATCTACTGTGATCATTGATTTTTGATATTAACACAATGTATTTAAGAGAAAATGAACCTCTAAGTAAAACTATATGGAATGTACTCTTAAAAACTATAAGAAATAGAAAATATTGGTGAAAATGGGTTTTGAGTAAGTAGGAGGCACAGGTTTATTGGAAAGACAAATAGTATGAGTGGTAGGAATATTTTAGTAGCTTCTCTTTATCATCTCACTACATAAAACATTTTGTTTCAGGTGTTTTGATGCAGGCATTTTGTCAGAATTAAAGCTGTAAGACACCCTGGAGTCTTGTTCTACCTTTAGCCTCCATCCCAATTCTGGGCAATTTTTACTTTCCACTTCATTAATTTATACGCTGTTTGGAAACTTTTAAACTTTGGGTCTGTATTGCTTTTATTTCTGAAATGAATCTTGTTTGGTGGTGTATTGTTTTGATATATTGCTGGGTTCGGTTACCACTTGATAAATGGGATCGATCTACAGCTTTTTCATCCTTTTTATTAAAAAGATTTTATTTTTAAGTAATCTCTACAGCCAGTGTGGCGCTCAAACTCATAACCCTGAGATCAGGAGTTGAGCACTCTACCAACTGAGTCAGCCAGGCTCCCCTTCATATTAGTTCTAACTCTACTATTTTTATTAAGATTATTTAGGCATATCATTTTAAATTTAGGGAAAAAGCAGTAAAATATTATTTAGTCTATTATAATTGGGAAGTCTCCAAAGGGTTATCAGATACTCCCCAAAAGCATTATTATGAGACTGACGCGCTGCCTACTGCGCTAAGGAGGCAGGTGACACCAAAAGCATTATTAAAAATAAGTTTTACTCTAAGTGTAATATGTTATTTACAGAAGAGTTAGAAATTTAATTAGGGTCTCCTGTGCAGTCTGAAGCTGACAATAAGAGATTTTATTATGGCCCAGATGTCCTTCTCCCACATCTCTAATACCTACTCAATTGAAAAGGAAACTCAGGAAACTTACAGGAAGAAGATAATGCTTTTCCTTTAGGTAGATGTTTTGCAGCATTTAAAAACTCATGCCCTCATAAGAATCTACAAGAGTCCTGTCTTGAATGGCCAAGAAGATATTAGTGGATGACCCTTTCTACAGTTTGTTTTACGGAAACAATACATATATTTTCATTTCCAAATATAAATCTATATTATATTCTAAATATTTTTTCAAACTATCTTGTCAGAAACTTATATAAAAATCACTGCTCTAAATTTTCACGGTAAAAACCATAAGTTGTGTTGTTGATCAGCCATACAATTTAAAAGTCAAAAGTGTCACCATTGTGACTTTAAGGGTGGAATTGCAACATCTGAGATGGAGAAAACTCAAGACACAAGTGAATTCTCACTAACTGTTATTCGATTGGAATAGTTCATGTTTCCTTCTGAGATGAGTGCATGGTTACTAACCACATGTAGTTTGTACTAGGTTAAGTTACCCCCATCTTCACCTATCTCCATTGGTGCTGGGATGAAGTTCACCAGAGAAAGAATGTCTGTTTTGCTTATAAATATAATATATAAACATAATTTTTCAAAGATGAAACTGTAGTAGTGTATGTTTTAGGTTGGATCAAAATGTCACACAGTTGATTTTCTCTCTCTCTCTCCTCCCTCCCTCCTTCTCCATCTTGTTCCATAAAGGATTTGAGACAACTGATGGGAAATATTGGGATGTGAATAGAAGTCTCATTGCCAGATGAGGCGATGAACTGAAAGTTCTCTAGGGCTCCCTTTTTCATGCAGATTTTGGGAAACATAAGGGCCACAAGCTGCTTGGATGTGACAGTAATTTCTGACTACATTCAGTCTTGATCAGAATGTGTCATTGATCCACCATCTTTCTGACATGGGGTGGGGTTGGAATATTCTAGTGACTCCTACTATTGAGATGGTTGCTCCTAGGTCTCAGTTTGAAGGAATTTCAGACCAAGGGTAGTGACTTATTGAGAATGCACAGGGCAAATAACACTATTCAAGGAGATAAAACATTGTGTGATCTGCCAACCAGAAAAGTTGCTCTCTTGAGGTGGGGAAATTCGTCAACATACTGAAGAACGTTGTTAATGCATAAGTATTACTGTTAGGATTTAGGCCCTAGTCGATCAGTTAATGGATCCATTTCCCCACCATGTATATGGCAGAAATCCCTGATTTGTGCATGAAGGAATACACAGGAAAAAAAATCCTCTGTTTTACAGAGGAAGTGAGCTTTCATTTCCTTTCTTATTTATAGCTTGCTTTGGGGTGTGATAGGTAGATTTTGCCCTGGGCAGAGTATTCCTCTGAACTTCATTCATTCTGTGCTATGACTAATAGCTTTTTCTCATAATTACATCCAGGATTGATACTGCTTTAGGAAACAGCATTCCGCATCTCTAGTGAACTGCAGTGTATCTTTCTTGAAGCAAAGTGAATTGCTCGTATTGTCCTTCTGTATTTTCTGATGTAATAGAGGCACTAAGGCTATTGATTGCTTTAAACTGTCCGATGGATGCTGAGGACCGTTTAATAGCATGTTGCACAAAACAACTGAATCAGACTCTGAGCTCACCAAAGTTCAACAGGCAAGCCTATTTAACTGTCCTCTCTATCATACTGAAATTTTGCAAGCAGAAGTGATGCGTTTTTATGTACAGAGAAAATACTATCCTGGTTGTATCTGGAAGACTTTGGCTAGTTTTGAGCAAGGGAAAAATAACGGGGCTACCGAAGACCTCAAGAAGATTTCATAGACTCTAACTTCAATATATCTCTCGCCCGCTTGTTTGTTGTAAGAATAGCTTTCTCCACAGCTGCTCTCTGTGAACCTCGGCTTGACTTACCCTTTTGACTTCCAGCATTAATTCTTGTCTTAATCCCAGAGCCACAGACGTGAAGAGAACATGGGCTCCCACATGGGAATACGCCTAGACAGTTCAGACTCTGGCAGGACCAATGATAGAATTTGTAGGGCCCAGTGCAGAATGAAAATGCTGGGCCCCTTAGAATTTTTAGGGGCACCTGGGTGGCTCAGTCATTAGGCATCTGCCTTCGGCTCAGGTCATGATCCTGGGTCCTGGGATCGAGTCCTGCATCGGGCTCCCTGCTTGGCGGGAAGCCTGCTTCTCCCTCTCCCACTCACCCTGCTTGTGTTCCCTCTCTCACTGTCTCTCTCTCTCTCTCTCTCAAATAAATAAATGAAATCTCTAAAAGTGAAAAATATAATAAAAAAAAGAAGTATTAAGAATTTTAACCATGTGACAATAGGGAGTGTTAAATCAAGCTCAGGACTCTTCTAAGCATGGGGTGCTCTGTGACTCCACGGGTTGAATGCCCAGGAAGCTGGCCCAGCTCATTGGTCTAGAAATCCAGAGAGAGAGGGATTTGCTTTCAGTCTACAGGGTTTGGAAAGCAATAATAGAATGGATAAATTTTGTGGACAGCACCTCAGAAAATTAACTTTAAGGAAACCACTGAAGTCCAAGGTGGATAATAATAGCTTGCACTCCTTTATTTAGTAGCAAACTCCTTTTTCTGAGAAGTTTCACTGGGTAGATCCAAGAGTTTCTTATTTGTGCCAGCCTCAGGGTCAAGCAGATCCATGGAGACATTGAGAGGTGACTCTGGAAGGCTCGGTTTGGGTAGAGATGACATTCTCAAATTCCTGGGATAATCATGGAAGGCTAAAAGTCAATGTTTTATTTGCGTCTCCAGACATGATTTGCTTTATTTAGTTAGAGCTTTAGAGTAAAGATTCTCACAAAACTTAGAAGAGATGAAAAAACTTCTCCTCACAAGATCTGGTGTGTGGCAGTGGTAGCACCCAGTGACTTCTCATGTTTAACTCACTAGAAATTATGTTTGTACTTACTCTTCTCGCTAGTGATCAATTTTACACAGCTGCTCAGCTTTTAATGGATGGACTGTGACAATGGAGGAAAAAGCATTAACTACTCTGAGGGAATGTTCTAGAGCCATTGAAAAGCTAGTAAAAGAGTATTGCCTGATTCTTTTTGCAATAACACAAAGTGTTAAGCAAAAAATGAAAATATATACTAAATGAGGGGCGCCTGGGTGGCTCAGTCGTTAAGCGTCTGCCTTCAGCTCAGGTCATGATCCCAGGGTCCTGGGATCGAGTCCCACATCGGGCTCCCTGCTCGGCGGGAAGCCTGCTTCTCTCTCTTCCACTCCCCCTGCCTGTGTTCCCTCTCTCGCTGTCTCTCTCTCTGTGTCAAATAAATAAATAAATAAAATCTTTAAAAAAAAAAAAAAATATATATATAATAAATGATAAAAATTAAAACACAACAGGAAAAGTTCTTCTAAAGTTCTATAAGAAGAAAGTAGACCTTATTTTTTTAATGCAATAGTTACACATAGAATATTTATTTCCAAACAAAATAATTCTAGAGACAACAGTCTATCTTCTTTCTTTTCCCCTCCATTTTGTATTCATCTAGCAGTCAAATAAAACATCTGTTTATTTGTGATGAGAAAAAATAGCTCATGCAGGGATGTGAAACTAACATTTACAGAGCGTTTCACTGTGTTAGACACCTTTGTATATAACATCTCTGTTTTATGTGACTATCCAGTTTGCTATGTATCATTGCACTCGGAGATGAGGAAAATTTGGTTCCAACAGTAAACAATTCACTACCGGATGTTTGTCAGCATAGTGATTTTTTTTTTTAAAGATTTATTTATTTGAGAGAGAGAGAAAGTGAGAGAGAGCATGAGAGGAGAGAAGGTCAGAGGGAGAAGCAGACTCCCAGCGGAGCTGGGAGCCCAATGCGGGACTCCATCCCGGAACTCCAGGATTGTGACCTAAGCCGAAGGCAGTTGCCCAACCAACTGAGCCACCCAGGCGCCCCAGCATAATGATTCTGTAAGTTGTTCTCTGATAGTGGAATACTTGGGAAAATACTTGATTTTATCAAGCATTAGGGAAGATGAGGAAACTTGGAGTATATAATTGATACTTTTTGAGGCCCTTGTTCTTTGTCCTTTTCCTTCTTCTTCCCCATGAGGGTTAGGGGCTTCTGTGTCCTCGGTACTGACTGTAGGAAAAGCTGCTCTCAGAAAGCAATAAAGAAAATAGTATGCACTATAGCATTGTAGGCATCTGTAAGGCTTGGGGGCAGAGGGTCTTCATAGAATCCTTGAGATTTTACTGTGTATGCAGTTATCGATGGGTAAATCTGCCTTTGTTTGTAAACGTACTCAGAAGGATGTAGCTTTAGGAGTGTTTGTTGAAAAAAGTTGGGCGCCAAGTATTATATTCAGCTTTCAGAGTTAACATGTTAATTTCAAGATTTGAATCAGTTATCAAACTGCAGTTCTTTCAGTAAAATCAGTGTTAACTTAAAGTTATTGTATATTCTGTAAAATCTGAAAGATATGACTCTACTAGATAAGATCAAAAATAGGATCACAATCATATATAAGAAGGCTTCTTATCTGATATGGTCAGGACTGGTAATTGGTTAATTAAGCCCCAAATTCATTGAAATAATCATATGCCTCTTAAACATTTTGTTTTAATTTAAAATATTAATGAACATTCATTGGGTAATCTTATCTTGTTGGGTTTGTAGATCCACTAACTAGAGGAACACTTTGTTTTCCTTATTTAAGCAACACCCATAACACGCTATCTATGATTGACCACTTAGTTTGATTTAAAATGGAGTTAGAGGTAAGAGGAACTTGTGAAGAAACCTAAAGAAACTGAGAATCCTTATAGGCTTTTATGATTCTTCTCCAATTTTTTACAGCTATTTTACCCACATTTAACTTGAGAGCTCTTATTGATGACATAATTTTTATTAAACTCTTTGGCTTTTAACTTAATTTTCCTAGAAAAAATAAAATAATTATTTTTTCATGTTTTTTGGGGGGGCTTAAGTTATAAAAAGCATATTTTAACTTAACAATAAGTGCAACTGACCCAGACAGGTTTGGGAACAAATACAGCTGACACGTGGTAAGCAAACACAGCTAGTGCGAGCAGGTAGATGCAGGAGTATGGGTTCCTTGGCTCCAGCCTTGCAGCATGGCATAGATATATCTGTAGCATCTTCCACTTGAGACATTCAGGGAAGTGGGCAGTCAAGCTCCTACCACCAAACTAATCCCAATTCCCTTCTCTCTTCTTAGCCATGTAGCATAAAGTGGTTTGGGAACAAACTGTGGCAATCCATTAAAAAGGTTTAGTAATGTTAAAATTCAATACTCTAAGTGATTATTTTCCCAAAAAGGCTTACTACTTATCTACACTATTCATTTCAGCTGCCAACCCTGCTTGACATGTAGATTTGTTGAAGAAATAAAGCACTACTTGAACTACCATGGCCTGAATTGCTGATAGGCACAGCACAGTGTCCCGTATCAGAAGCCATGGAGGACAGCTCCTGAAAATCAGATATGTACTTAATTTCAGCTTATCAAATGCCAGTACACTTATTAGTTTATTAGAGCAACTGGAGTGTGTTTCACAAAAGGGGCTTATTTGCGCAGTTTGGAGGTACCTGAGGGGAGTTGGAAGGCTCTTAGTAAGAGTTTTTGAATTTCTACTTTATGAACTGCAAGGTGGTATAAGAACAACTAAATTGGGACAAAGAATGCCTAAGTAATGTGCCAAGACCATAAAGCTGGGCAACTTTGGAGCCAGGTAGACCTCAGGCAACGTATTGCCAACCATTACGCCTCTACTTCCGCTCTACAAAGCAAGCCAGGGGCTTTGGCATAAAGTATTCTTGGATTCAAAGCTTGGCTCTTTGACTCAGTAGTTGTGTAAATTTGGCAAATTAACTTATACCTTTGTTTCCTCTTTGTTAACAGGGAAAGCATGAGTACTAATCTTATGGGATTTTTTTGGCAAGGTTTAGGTGAAGGGATATCTACTTATCACAATCCCTAGTGTCTAATAAGAATGTAATAAATGGTAGGCTTTATTATATTATTATTATTATGACTTTGGGACTTAAGAATTAGATAGATTACTAAGGCCAAGGAACTTTTGATTTAATTGGGGACTGAAACATATAAGTGGGTGCAAATTAATGTAGAATCAGCAATAAAAGCATTAAGAATAAAACTCCATAATTTGAAAATGCTTGAAGGAGACATAGCCTTGATTTGCTTTCTTTCTGGGTTTGCTTTGACTCAGTTAAAAGAATACATGTAACAGAGTGCCTGGGTGGCTCAGTAGGTTAAGCATCTGCCTTCGGCTCAGGTCATGATCTCAGGGTCTTTGGATAGAGCCCTGCGTTGGTCTCCCTGCTCAGTGGGGAGCTTGCTTTTCCTGCCTCTTCTGCTGTTTCCCCTGCTTGTGCTCTTTGACTCTCTCTCTCACTCTCTGTCAAATAAATAAATAAAATCTTTTTAAAAAAGTGTACATGTAATATATACAAATATGGAACCATTATGTTTTACAGCTGTAACTAATATAATGTTATAACTCAATTATATCCAAATTTTAAAAAGTGTGCATACGTCATTCCTACATACCAGCAGCAATATGCTATTGATTTCACAAGAAAATAATTCCAGATTTTTATATGTGGACTATCTACCTTTTCATTTGCCCTACTCTTACAATCTTTTTAGATTAGCAAGCAATTTCATGCATTTTTACTGTGCATCATTTTTACTCTTCCATTCAGTCCCAGTCTAAAATCAGCATAGTATTAAGGCACTCTCAAATTATAGTAGATCTTTTCTAGTGATTGGCACATTTCAAATTTTTATAAAAACTACTTTTTTTTTCTTAAGCCCTGCAACAATTGAATAGCTACTAAGTAAAAGAATTTCTAAGAAGGAAATATGAGTACCAGTGTATTAAAAAGAAGATATGTTGAGGGGCGCCTGGGTGGCTCAGATGGTTAAGCATCTGCTTGCGGCTCAGGTCATGGTCCTAGCGTCCTGGGATAGAGCCCCACATCAGGCTCCTGGCTCAGCGGGGAATCTGCTTGTCCCTCTCCTTCTGCCTCTCCCCCTGCTCTTGCTCTCTCTCTCTCTATCTGTCTCAAATAAATAAATAAAATCCTTTAAAAAAAAAAGAAGATATGTTGCTAATTTGTTTCACTAATTGATGCTACTTTGGGAGTTGGCTTTGTCATGCACTTCTGATTGAGTCACTCATTGGCTTCAGAATATTTTATCTGGAAGGTCACTTTTCTAAGCTGTCAATGTCAGTTGCCTTGCTTAGTTGATTGAAACAATCAGATTACACAGACTTGATGACTAAACTTGTTTATGTTATGGTTATATCCAGTGAACTAACAATTCTTAGTTTTCGGTCTGTCTTGCACTTCCAACTGTAAATTCACTGGTGCCATGTATTTAAAAATGAGAAAGACTAAGGAACTTAGAACCTGTGAAGAAGTTTTCTTTAACCCATCAAATAACAAAACTTTCATGAATTTATGTTTCATTTTTCAAGTAACTAGTTCATTACAGTAAATAGTGAGAGTCTTTAAAGTGGCTTCTTAGGTGTAGTGGAAGACCTGGAGTGTGTTTTCCAATGTAATCATTATAGCTACTTTCTTTCCATTTACATAATCTTTCCTCATCTTCATTCTGCATTGCAGTTTCAGAGTTTTTCGGTTTACTTTAGAGCCACTTAGATTGGATCCGTTTTTAGAGTAGACGCTGATGAAAATAAGTGCAAATAGCCCATTGCTTTTAGTGCCATCTTGTGGCTTTGATCCATTACTGTGCCCACGAGCAAGGACTGCAGGCCCTCACTTGGGGCCAGATGTATCCCTAATGAGTATAGTATTGTTTTCATCTACTTACTTGAGAAAACTGAGGTAAACACAAACCACAGTTATAATGAGCATTGACTACTGCTGAAGACAAATTAAAAATTAAAATAAATCATCTCTGAATTATTTGCTGGAATCAAAGGGAAAATGTGATTTGCTCTATGAAGGTTTGATTGGTAATTTCATTTCATGATCACTTGCATGGTACAAATAGAGGTAGGTTTACACTTGTATTCTTTCTTCTTTTTTGGGGGGGGTGCTATCAAGAAGTTACATTTCGCTAGCACTTTTTAGAGGGCAAAAAAAACTTGGTACCTGAAATTTCATCTTGTTAAATTATAAGATAGTTAACTAATTTCTTGTCTCTATTTGATTTTTCTCTTCTCTTCATGTTAGCATACGAACCTTTTTTTCTCTGCTACATGTTCTTTTAGAGGAAGTCATTGACGCATTTGAATGAATGTGCATCAGTACAGCCCGGAATAAAAAATAAAGGTGTTGGGGCACCTGGGTGGCTCAGTTGGTTAAGTGTCTGACTCTTGATTTCAGCTCAGGTCATGCTCTCAGGGTCTTGAGATTAAGCCCTGTGTTGTTGGGCTCCTTGCTCAGCAGGGAGTGTGGTGGGGATTCTCTCTCTCTCCCTCTACCTCTCCCCCTGCTTGCATGTGCTGTCTCTCTCTCAAATAAATAAATAAAGCCTAAAATAAACAAGTAAGTAGAGGTACTATGTGTTCTACTGGCCTGCGTTTTGTCCTCAAATATTCCTATTTTTATTTCCTATGTTACTTAATTTGAAGGCTTTTATAAGTGTCCCACGACTGCAGTGTTAGGAGATCAAACCTTCATAGCATGTTGCAGCTTTGGGTAAAAATATATGTCATTTTGTAAAGCATATGAAGTAGAGATGAACATATAGTATTTGGGTATTATGTTTTCTTGATGAGAATGGGCTTAGAATGAGGGTTATGGCAGAGAAAACTGTGCAACAAAAAGTCCGTATTACTCATTAAAAACATTTAAGGAGAAAACAAAAGAAATTGTTGAAAATAATTCAATTTGATTAATAAGTATGTAATTTATACTCATTTAAATTCCACTGAAGAGCAATTCTCTTCCAGTTCTGATGAGCATAATTGAGGTTGTTATGTGAGTAACAAATAGTTCAGAATAGAGGTACATGCTCTTTTTCTGCAGGATATACTTTTGTAGGCCTGGCTACATATTCTGTGGCAATTTTCCTTTCCTCAAGACCAGCAAACCGCGGATAACAGTCAACACCTAGCCATTCCAGATTCAGCTAAGAGCAGAAAATGCACTACTTTATACCAAAGTCACTATATGAAAAAAATAACAAGTATTCCTTACTTTGAAAAGAAACAGAAAATGAATCTCTAGAGAAGGATATTCTACAATTTTAAAGTACTTTATTTACTAATCTATCTCTTACAAAATATCTCTTGCAAAATAGCTTAGTAAATAATTATTATGGGTTGATTGTCTTCTCCTCAAAAAGATAAGTTGAAGTGCTAACCTCCAGTACCTTAGGATGTGACCTTATTTGGAAATTGGGTATTTACAGAGGTAATCAATTTAAAATAAGGTCATTAGGGCCCTAATCCAATAGGACTGGTATCCTTATAAAAAGGGGAAATTGGGACACAGAAACAGACATGCCCAGAGGATAGACTATGTGAAGAGACACAGGGAAAATGCTATGTGAAAACAGGGGTGATGCTGACATAAGCCAAAGAGTGTCTGGGGCTCCCAGAAACTAGAAGAGGAAAGATCCTTCCTCTAGAGGTTTCTGAGGGATATAGCCCTTCCAACACCTCAGTTTAAGACTTCTAGCCTCTAGAACTGTGAGATAATGCATTTCTGTTGTTCTAAGTCACCCAGTTTGTAGTGCTTTGTTAGAACAGTCCTAGGAAACTAATACAATGATAACATTGAACTAGTACTTACTACATTGCCCTCTGAGCGCTTACAGGAATTGTCTTATTTACACCCAAGAATAACCTTCAGAAGTCTATTATTATCTTCCAAGATACTAACTGATGAGGATACTAACTTACTGAGAGGTTAAATGATTTGCCTAAGATCACAGTTAGTAAGTGAGTGAGCTGGGATTTGAAGCCAGGTCGGTTTAACTCTAGAGTGTGTGTGTGTGTGTGTGCGTGTGTGTGTGTGTGTGTGTGTGTTTTCCTTACTGGATTGCTTAGGGCTGCAGCCACCTTCATACCACTCTCATGTCTCATCTAGAACCATTCACCTCCATTTGAAGGAGAATTTCTCTTGGCATTCACTGGTAACCCCACCCTTGGCTTTCAAGGGCATGAGCAAAACTCCATTTCTCTGACAATAAAGGGTTGGTAATATTCTCTTGTCTCTTTGTAATTTGAAATTTATAACCTTATTGGCCTCTTCTCCCACACCTCTCCATTTCTTTCCGCCTCTTTCCATCACCCAAATCAGTGTAGTTTAATACGTGTAATGGAGTGAAAAATCTACATTGAGTCAATTTTCTGCTTCAGAAGAATTTCTTTAAAAAAATCCAACCAATGTCTTTGTCAAAGACTAAATAAACCTGCATTGAACTGTGTATATGAGAGATACTCAGAACTGGGCTCACACTTAAAACCCAAAATGTTGTCAGTGAAACTAATCCTCTCATTTTGAGAGCAGAATTGTTTTTTGAAATCTCAGAATGAGCATCTTTTGGGTTAATAATTATTTCTATTACAGTTTAATTCCACTCAATGATCCCTAAAACCAAGAAATAAATTTAATTTATAACAATACCATGGATTGATACAGTTAAAAAAAGGAATTCTAGTTAGACCAATAGTTAAGCAAAACAGACAGCTAATTATACATTAGTCATATGATATCAAAGCTAAAGCCACCAAATTAGATTTCTATGAGCTCATTAGAGATACAAAGAGAGAATTAGAAATCTCAGATTATATTTGACTTTAACCCCTAAAACTTGTCCTTGTCAGATATTCTTGTTGTTGACTTAGGATGTCAATTCTTCTCAGTCTTCCACGTTAAAGCAGTAGGGTTTTAAGTTTTTGACTCTAACCCATAGTCACAACAGCCAGGGTAAGAGTTTGGGGATGGTAGGCACTGTCAGCTGCTGCAGGGAGATAAAAAGATGACTAAGAAGACCTGATACTTAGGGGATCAGTATTTACTGAAGCAAATTTTTTTTTTTTAAAGATTTTATTTATTTGACAGAGAGAGAGAGATCACAAGTAGGCAGAGAGGCAGGCAGAGAGAAAGGGGGAAGCAGGTTCCCAGCTGAGCAGAGAGTCTGATGCAGGGCTCGATCCCAGGACCCTGAGATCATGACCTGAGCCGAAGACAGAGGCTTAACCCACTGAGCCACCCAGGCACCCCTGAAGCAAATGTTTTTACTGTGGTTTGATCAAATGGTCATCTAGGGATTATCCAGTCATGCACAAGTAATAGAGCTGTCAGAGGGATAAAAGTCACTGGATTCTAAAAGACTGGTCAGCT
>CM052883.1:123892915-123914296 GCA_028534135.1 Potos flavus | reverse complement strand
TTCAGCTGACCAGTCTTTTAGAATCCAGTGACTTTTATCCCTCTGACAGCTCTATTACTTGTGCATGACTGGATAATCCCTAGATGACCATTTGATCAAACCACAGTAAAAACATTTGCTTCAGTAAATACTGATCCCCTAAGTATCAGGTCTTCTTAGTCATCTTTTTACTCTCCCTGAAGCAGCTGACAGCGCCTACCATCCCTGCCTCCTTGAACTCTTCTCCTGGCTGTCATCACTCCATGCTGTATGGCTCACTCTGATTCACCACCTGCCTCAGCATTCCTTCTTATACCTGCTCTGGCTCATTTCCTTTACCTGGTCTTGAAGTGCTGGCATTTCCAAAGGTGCTATCCTCTGCTCTCTTTTCTGTTCTTCACTCTATCCCTCTGGAGTCTCATTAGTGCATTCCCACCATCATGTTGAATGAAGGTCACTAAGCTTCTTTCATTTCTGAAGCTCCACGGATCCACAGGTCATTTCTACTTGGATCTTCTGCTGGCTTCTCAAATGCTACACATCCCAGACCAAACCCACTGCCTTCCTGCACTGGTGCCCTGACTTTAATCTTCCTCTTGAGTTGTCAGAGTTATTTAATAAAACCACCATTCCTTTAGCAACCAGCCTAGAGACCTTACCATCATCCTTGATTCTACTCCTCCCTTTAATTTCATGTCCAATATCCAGCTGGTTGTCAAATTCTATCAGTTTTACTTACAAAAGATCCTGGGATCTATGACCTTTAAAAGTGATAGTTTATAACTCCACATGATTGATTCTTGCTATCTCTCTGGAGTACTCTTGCTGGAGTTAGATTTCTACAGTCCTAATGTGACCATGTTACTCACTTCAAGTCTCCAAAAACACTCTATTGCTTCCAGCATAAAATGCAAACCCTTGGGATAGCATTTGAATCATTTCAGTTGAAATCATTTCAACTACTTCTTGAGTCTCGTTTCGACACATTGCCCAAACATTGTTCACACTAAGTCACATTGGAATTCTTGCCAATTACAGGACCCAAAATATATCTTCCCATCTCCTGATCTTTGCTTTTTTCAATTCTTTCAGTCTAGAATTTAGGTAAAGTCACTAACGTTTATTGAAAATTGGCTATAATGCTACTCAATAAATATTTGTTGGATTGAAATATCATGATTAACTTCTCTCCTGAACATAAATATGAAAGCAGAGATCAAATATTTTTCATCTTCTTGTTTCCAGCAATTAGCAGAGTGCCAGAAATATAGTAGGTACTCAAGAAATATTTACTTTGAAACAAGAGCTAAAGAATTACTGGTCTGCCTGCTTATATGTATTTTTAATACCCATATTTTCCCTAGGAGACACAAAGTAGTAAAATAACCAGTTAAAGAAATCAAATCAGCATTCTTTACTACCCACTAGCATGAATTGTTATTCCCTAGGGGGAGGATAGCTATTTACAAGATTGGTGCTGACATAAATAGTTGCAAACCACTTTTTTAGTCACTTAGATCTGATTGAATTTTTGTAGTAATGAGCTTGCTTATAACTTTTCTCTACATGAGCTTTTACACATAGAGGACCCTCAAGTTTTAGTATCATATATTACAGGTAACATATCTTCTCCCTGCTTTCTGGTAGCAAAGGTTCCCAATACAATGTACATGAAACACTGGATGTTTAAATCTGGATCATAATTAACAATAAAATTATGGGTACAGTCAAAACACTAGAGTCTTTAATAGCTAAAAAGTTGTTTCATCCTATAGGAATTTACTTGACTGTGGACAAATAAAGTATTTTCACCTGAATAATTTTTTTTGACACAGCTATATCCCGAAACTTCAGCTTATTTAGCTTTGTATATAATAATTATTTTGACCTTCTCAACCAGTCAGCATTGATTAGGAGAACACCAAAATTCTAAATCTTTTTTAGTTTGCTATAGAAAAAACAATTCCTTCCTTAGGATAGTTCTGTGATACAGATTAAATTAGAGTCAATCAAAGAAAATCTACCAAGTGAGAGAAATAGTTATCTTCTTAAGTAGGTTTGCCTAGGTGAATTATTTTATTATTTTGGGAACCACAAGGAAATTTTATTAGTGTTGGCATAAAAATAAATATATTCATTGATAAGCCTTGATTTTTTTAGGAGGCAAAATAATCTCTTACAATTAAGGGATAGAATAAATATGTCCTCTCTGTCTTTTTAGTCTGTGATAGCAAGTCTATGTGGGGTGACTCAAAATTAGCACCTCGTCTGACTCAATCATCACTCTCCCATTTGGGAGAATGGGAGAGTGGTTAAAGACCATGGGCATTCGTATCAGTCAGACTATGGTTTGAATCCTAGTTTCACCGTATAGTAACTGTGTGACCTTGGGCAAATGGCCTCGTCTCTTTCAGCCTCAATTTCCTCATCCATAAAATAGATATTCATTCATTCAACAAATATTTATTGAGCAAGTCCTCTATGTGCAAACTCATGTTCTAGGAATCTGGGAAATAACAGTGAATGCAACAGGCAAAAATCTTGACCTTCATGGAATTTACTTGTAGTAAGACAATAATAATAGTACCCACATCTGTGATTGTTGTGGTAATTAGCTGATACAATACAAGTATACTGCTTAGCACAGAGCCCAGCACCTGGTATATGTAATAACCTAGGGAAAGTGGTCTAATTCGACAGGCATACAGAAGAGGTGCTGGGAGGGTGTGTGTGGCCTGGGGAGAGGGTAGGTCGGGGTCAGGTTGTTGAGGCTGAAGTTCATTGAACATTTGCTATTTGTCAGACCCTGTAGTAGGTGCTTCTAACTTACAACAATCCATTGAGGCAGGTACTTCCCCAGCACCTAACCCAGTCTAAAGGCATAGGGCTGGAGGAGGGAGGCCATTGGAAACATCTGAAGCTTGGGTTGTAGAATGGCTCCAGTTCCCAACCAGCCACCCTGCCCTATCCCTAAATTGTATTTGTGACTGGCTAGATACTCTCCTGAAAGTTACCCTATGCTTGTACTTTAAGGTAAGAGCTATTTTATTTAATTTTTTTTACCACTTCAATTTTTAAAATTTAAATTCAACTAGCTTACATCTATTACATCATTAATATCAAATGTAGTGTTCAGTTATTCATCAGTTGCATATAACACCCAGTGCTCATCACATCACATGCCCTCCTTAATGCCCATTACCCAGTTATCCCATCACCTCACCACCAACCTCCCCTCCAGCAACCCGCAGTTTGTTTCCTATAGTTAAGAGTCTCTCACGGTTTGTCTCCCTCTCTGATTTCTTCCCATTCAGTTTTCCCCCCCTTTCCTTATGATCCTTTGCACTGTTTATTATATTCCACATATGAGTGAAATCATATGATAATTGTCTTTCTCTGATTGACTTATTTCCCTCAGCATAATACCCTCCAGTTCCATCCACGTCAATGTAAATGGTAAGATTTCATCCTTTCTGATGTCTGGGTAATAGTCCATTGTGTGTGTGTGTGTGTGTGTGTGTGTGTGTGTGTGTATCTCACATCTTCTTTATCCATTCATCTGCAGATGGACATCTGGGCTCTTTCCATAGTTTGACTATTGTGGACATTGCTGTTATAAACACTGGGGTGCAAGTGCCCCTTGGGATCACTACATTGCTATCTTTGGGATAAATCCCTAGTAGTGCAATTGCTGGGACACAGGGTAGCTCTATTTTTAACTTCTTGAGGAACCTCTATACTGTTTTCCAGAGTGGCTGCACCAGCTTGCATTCCCACCAGCAGAGTAGGAGGGTTCCCCTTTCTCTGCATCCTTGCCAACATTTGTTGTTTCCTGACTTGTTAATTTTAGCCATTCTGACTGGTGTGAGGTGATATCACATTGTGGTTTTGATTTGAATTTCCCTGATGCTGAGTGATGTGGAGCCTTTTTTTCACGTGTCTGTTGGCCATTTGAATGTCTTCTTTGGAGAAATGTCTGTTCATGTCTTCTGCCCATTTCTTGACTGGATTCTTTGTTCTTTGGGTGTTGAGTTTGAGAAGTTTTTTATGGATCTTGGATACTAGCCCTTTATCTGATATGTCATTTGCAGATATCTTCTCCCATTCCGTAGGTTGCCTTTTTGTTTTGTCTACTGTTTCCTTTGCTATGCAGACACTTTTTATCTTGATGAAGTCCCAACAGTTCATTTGCTAAGAGCTATCTTAGGTATTATATTTCTGAAAACAGATTTTGAGAGAAGGCCAAAGAACAAGGCGATAATGCATTGGATATTTCTCTGGACCTGCTCTCTTACCTTGTAGGTGGACAAGGGGAGATGGACACTTTGGTAGCTGGACTGTTGTTCGAGTGGGCCTCTTAACTTCATTCAACTTGAGCTCATCTTTCAAAGTTGGGAAAATAACTTCCTTTCTTTGGGGCTAATTTTCGTATTTGAAGGAGTTATACTAGAGGATTTTTAAGATCTATTCCTACTCTGACATTTTATGATTCTTCCATGTAGGAGGAGGTAGGTCACCAAAGAGTAATATGTATTTGTGGGCATCTGGAATTCAAGGTTACACTTGCCCATGCTCATGCACATTTCTCATTGGTGGTTCCCCTCCTTATAGTGCTCATCCTGAAATGACAGAAATAGTGGTGTGGCCACGGAACAACTGATAAAATTGAGCAGGAATCCTTATAAATTTAGCAGAAGATTGATAATTTCAAAGCAGTAGATTTTACTTTATTTTTCTGTGTTTGAGATAATTAAAGGACACAGATATAGAAAGCTTATTGTTAAATTTTGTTTATTTTTCCCACATAACGTATAGGGAGCTGGAATAATTCCCACCACCCCAAACAGTTTCCCTATTTAGTTTTTAAAATTCTTGTAAGCAGCTTTTTTCTTTTTAAAAGTAAAACCATGCCCATTGGGAAGTAACAGTTCAAAACTTAAAAAAAAAAAATGGTTACTATGTTAACTAGATCTCCAGTTCAGATCTGAAAATTTCTGGGATTTTTTTTCCAGCTTTTTCTCTCCCTTGCATCCATTTTTGTTTATTTTGATGATAGAGCACACCGTAGCTTATCTAATAAATATGTTCCTAAAATAGGACTCAAACCATGCTTAAAATGTAGTAAGGATTTGCCATTTAAATAGCTTCTATTGTAAATTTATTTTGCACTGTAAACTATTTGACCCTAATTTATCTTTGATGAATGCTTGGATTTTAATCTATTAGGTTTGTCTAAATCAAGGCACATCAATTAACCATTGGATCTATTCCTGTTTATTGCTCTCATAAAATCTAGAGCTATCACTTTAAAATTAAAAATCCAGAATCTCCTGTGGTTAGCATAAGTTACTACTATCAGCAATGTGGGGTTTTTCTTTATTTACAATGTATTTTATATCCAAGATAGTATAGTATATGTATAAATTCTGTATATAATTAAATGGCCTCGTTATGTTTAACTGAAATATTGAGTATCTTCCTTTTACTGATTGTATATATACAAGCTATGACTAGGGGATATTGATTTATTTATGGTCATTTTTTCACTGAACAAATATTTAATGTCTACCCATGTGCCAGGCACTGGGCTAAATAAAAACACTGGGGAATGTGAAGTATAATATATGATCTCCTTTAGGAACTCACAATTTATTAGGGGAAATAGATATAAACACATAAAGAGTTACATGATATAAGACAAATTCAATATCAGACAACAACATAAAGTAGCATCTCCCAAATTGTGTTGTATGAGATAATTTTAGGTAGGAGACATGGACAAACATTTTTTACATTAATGGTTGTATTTTTATTGTATACATATTTACACTTACCTTCAATTATGTAAAGTTATTGGCTTTCCACTATGGTCATAATCTAAAGTTTCCTATAAAATTAAATATATTAAGTAAAAATACAGTTCATTTTAAGAAAATATTACAGATGAAAACAAAACAGGTAGTATGTGGAAATGGAAAAATAGTCCAGGATACATGAATACTGAGATTTGGGAAACTAGTGAAAGAAATGTCAACAGTGATTTTGTAACAATGAGTCTTACCAGCAATTACCAGCCTGTGTGCCGGAGGGAGGCAAGGTCCTGGCAGGTTGGAGGGGAGGGCAGGCTCCCGGGAGAAGGAAATACTTAAGACTAGATAGAGTCGAGGGAGAACAAGGCCAGGACTCACAGCGCTAAAGGAACGTGGAAGCCAGAATTCACATTATATTGAGAGGCAGGGAAAGTATAGAGTGGAGTTTCTGTGTAGGGGAGGCTGGGATGTGAGATAAAAATGTAGGCTTGAAGGAAGATGGTATGGGACATTTAATGTAATGCTGAGAAATGTTTGACTCTATTTGCTATTTATATTCGAGAGCACGCATTTTATTCCACATGGGGCCAGCATCCAGGGGGGATGATTGGGAACGCTCTGAAAAGCCTTCTGGATTACATATATATCTCCCAGCGTGAGATTCTCAGCATTGTCATTACTGAAGGATTTGCTGTCCTTTTCCACTGATTATGGTTCTATAGCAGTTAGTAGCTTGAAAAACCCTTTAGTCAGAAGGCAACATTAGGATATGGATCCATTTAAAGGATGTAGGGCAGGACTAGAATGCATCAAAGTACGGAATGCTAGGCAGCCCAAATAGCTTTATCTCAATAGTTTTGCTTAGGGCTGACCTGTCTTCTCTGTGTAGCAATGAGGTACTCATAAGAGTTGTAATAACATGTTACTGGATTTATCATTATGTGTTTCCTTTTTTTTTTTTTTCTTTTACTCTTGGCAGCTTTTCTGTTTGAGACAATCATACATAACTATGGCAAGTCTCAAGTTCTTTATATAATTGCCTTTAGTTCTCTCAAGTGATTTTACTTTGGGGAGCCTTGGAGTTCATTTTCCACAACCTGCAAATTCTCTTAAGTTTATTCTGTAGTATGTTTAAATAAAAATTTGACTTTAAAAAATAAGCATGAAATGACTAATGCTTTGTAATGACATTCAACTTGGGGAAAAATTTATAAATAATGAAAAATATTACTAATTTTGCTATTCAGTTGAATGTTTTTCATTCCAACGAGTTCCAAAAGGGTACCTTTAGCTTCTTAGTGACTCAGGGGTATCAAAGTAGAACTATTTTCAAATTGTTTTCAGTCCTCTGTGGTGGGTGAGAAGGAGATCTCTGGGTTCTGATCTCTACTTCAGCTACAGCAAATCTGCTTTAATTTACTTTTTATATCTGTCCTCTACTTTGAAACTCTAAAATAAAGATGAAAAAGATAATGAAAACCGTAATCCATGGGGTACTTCTCCAGTGGTCCAGAAATCAAAGCAGTAATGACAGTAATTACTCATCACCACCGTCAGGGGGTGTTGGGATAATTACTAAACCTTTTGTGATGTATAGATAAGCAAGACCATCACTGTTTTTGGCTGGGGTCAAGAATTGTCTACTTATAAACAGAAGAGAGTTTTTATTCAATTACTCTGTTAAAAGTAAGTTATAATGATTTACTCTACTCATAAACATCAACCAGTATTCCTAATACCTAAAAATTTAAAGGCATTACAATTGGAGTAAAATTTAGAGCAATAAAATATATGCAATATATATCTAACCTTCTTCTTGCTAATGCTTGATAAACTTGTCTCTACTCCTACCTACCTAAATTCAACTATCTACTTGATTTGACTTTTAGACATCTAACTGGCATATCAAATTTAATATGGACCAAAGCAAATTTTTTTTAAAGATTTTATTTATTTATTTGACAGAGAGAGAGAGAGAGAGAGAGAGATCACAAATAGGCAGAGAGGCAGGCCGAGAGAGAGGGGGAAGCAGGCTCCCTGCTAAGCAGAGAGTCCAATGCGGGGCTCGATCCCAGGACCCTGAGATCATGACCTGAGCCGAAGGCAGAGGCTTTAACCCACTGAGCCACCCAGGCACCCCATCCCAAAGCAAAATTTTATATCCTCTTTGCAACCTATTGTCCCCCAAGTCTTCCCTATTTCAGTAAATGACCCTACCAGCTACCTTGTTATTCAACCCCTAATCCTTTTCTCACTGCTCAAATCCAGTCAATCCATAGGCAAGTCCTCTTGGATCAAAATATATCCAGTCTCTCCATCTTTACAGTTACCATCCTGGTCATGATCCAAGCCACCATCATTTTTTGCCCAGAGTATTGAGATAGCCTCTTACTGGGTCCTCCTGATTCTGCTAATGCAGCATAACAATCTATTCTCCATACAGTTGCCAGAGAGATCTTTTATTTATTTATTTAAAAGATTTTTAATAACTTTTTTTTTTTTTACAGAGAGAGAGCACGCACACAAACAGGGGGAGCAGCAGGCAGAGGGAGAGGGAGAAGCAGGCTCCCCGCTGAGCAAGGAGCCCAGTGCGGGGCTTGGTGTGGAGCTTGATCCCAGGACCCCAGGACCCTGGGATCATGACCTGAGCTGAAGGCAGACACTTAACCGGCTGAGCCACCCAGATACCCCCCCCCCCCGAGATATCTTTTTAAAATGCATATCAGATCATGGCACTCCTCTAGCTAAAGTGTACCCCCGCGTTCTCACTCTATCCACATTCTCAGCCCTGGCTTACAAGGTCCTACACAATCTTGATCCAGTCTTCCTCTGAGACGCTTCTGCTGCTGCCCTCCATGTCCCGTACTCTCCATCTACAGGGGTTTTTCTGTTCTTGGCACATGCCGAGCTCACTCCAGACTTGGGGATGTTATACCTGCTCATCCCTCTTCTTGAGAACCCTCGGTCCTCTGATCAGCTTCTTGTCACTCAGATGCCCCTTCCATGGGAGGAGATCCTTCTTAAATTTGTTCCACCACTTTCAGGTCACTCTTCTCATAAAACGAAAATTATTTCATTCATTTCCTTGTTTTTTGGTTTGTTGTCTGTCTCCACCTCCTCTCCCTCTGGAATGTAAGCTACATGAGAACAGCAACCTTATCTTTGTGGGAACCACTCGTTCCCAGTAATTAGCACAGTGGTACATAATAGAGACTCCATAAATTTTGTTCAGTTAGCCAGTTTATGAATTCTGTATTTTTTCCTCCTTTTATTTAATGAATTTAGGGAGAGAAACCTTTAGCTCTTTCTTTGAGATTCTGTTTGCCCCTACTATTGCATCAATCTCTATTTAACTGTAGAATGAAATTATATGGAAATAGGAAAAATATAGCTCTTCGTTCTCCTGAACCCAGCTCTGAGAGTTACTCAGTTTAGGGAATTATGTTATTTCCTAATGACTTGATTCTGTTGAAATTCACCAGAGGTTTTAGCATTTCTCCTTTGATAGCTGTTCTTTCCACTTCTTTCATGAGGCAGAAATCAGAGGAGGGAGATTAATTATTCCCAATGTGTACAAGAATGGTATTTCGTGATTGCCTCTTTAAAACGACAAGGGAACAATTTACCCCTCTCAATCTTGTTTTACTTCCCTTCGTAGATATGGATGTGTTAGTCTGACTTTTCTTTCCACATCCAAAACAGAATATCTTTATTCAACAATTAGGTAAGGTTGCACAAAAATTTTAAGTAGAGATAGGATGATAGTAGTTTCACAGGGGGCTTATGTTGATTTAGGGAGGCACTTGTGCTACTCACT
Organism: Potos flavus; assembly: GCA_028534135.1. Classification (NCBI taxonomy): domain Eukaryota; kingdom Metazoa; phylum Chordata; class Mammalia; order Carnivora; family Procyonidae; genus Potos; species Potos flavus. Next base: position 123,904,690 of record CM052883.1, on the reverse strand, counting down.
TCCTTTCCTCCTTTCAGTTAACCAACCCCTGTTCACCAAGCCCCTGCATGTATTGCTGGGGGAAAAAAGCATGCTGCAATACTTTATGTACTGTAGGATTCTAAGTATTAAAATGCATTAAAAAAAACAGGAAGGGAAAACGATACACAGGTCCTCAGTAAGTGGTTTTGGAATTATAGACATTTTTGTTTTCTTTATATCTTTTGACATTTTCTAAGTTTTAAAATAATAACATGTATTACTTTTGTTTATTATTTTTATTGCTCTCATAATCAGAAAAAAGGAATATTCTCCGAAAGAGAGAATTGTTGGAGCTAAAACCCTAAGGTGGTCTGTGAGCACCCAGGCTTCTGGTCACCTTTCTGAGTGACTGTCACTGAGCTTCTAAATCTTATTGCTAATAATAACCTGGAGGATCACGTAGTTCAATGGGCTCCGTGTTCTTTTCTGGTTCAGAAAAGCTGGTTTTGGATTCACACCTGGTTTGAAGTAGAATTCTTTTCCAGACAAAACTGGTTTAAAGACCACATTTGTACTACATAATGGAATTTCATTTCTTCCTGAGCAACATCACCCAGGGGAGGTTTTTTGTTTTGTTTTGCTGTTGTTTTTAGGATTAAAAAAATGACTTCCATTTAATCGATAATATTTGGTTCCATGAAAAGAAATACTATTGAATTTAACAGTTCTAACAATTGGAGATCTAAGACTACTGAAAATAAAGAATTAAGTTTACCCTCTCCTTTATCCTTTTTTGTTGGGAGAAATAGCATATGTTACATGCAATATTTGGTTTTCAAGAAGGGAGGAAATACTTGTACGTTTATGGTTTTAAGTGCCAGGAAAAGCCAGTAAGGTTGGTGAGATACTTTTCCAAGTACCTTGCTTTTTCAGATCTGATGTATGAAACAGCAGCTTGTTAGAAATGCAGACTCTCTTGGGGCACCTGGGTGGTTCAGTGGGTTAAAGCCTCTGCCTTTGGCTCAGGTTATGATCTCAGGGTCTGGCATTGGGCTCTCCGCTCAGCGGGGAGCCTGCTTCCCACTCTCTCTCTGCCTGCCTTTCTGCCTACTTGTGATCTCTCTCTCTCTCTGTCAAATAAATAAATAAAATCTTAAAAAAAAAAAAGAAAAAAGAAACGCAGACTCTCAGGCCCACCATGGACTACTGACTCAGAACTTGGAGTTTAACAGATCCCCAGGCCATTCTTACGCACATGAATTGACAAGCATTGTCCTAATATACTTTGGGGATTTCCAGGGCCAGATTGCTTCATTTACTGCCTTCCATCCTTTTCTTCTCTCCAACTCCCATTAATAACTCCTGGAGAAGTCTATTAAGCAAGAGTTCTGAAGCTGAGGTCTGTGGATCCTAATGAAGAGTTAGTTGTAGGTGGTTATTTGTGAGCCCACTGAAATTCCACATAAAAATTATGTGTGCATATGCATATTCAACTTTCATTACAGTCTCATGAAATGCAAAAAAAAAAAAAAAAAAAAAGGCCAGCCATTCCAGGCTGCAAAAACAGATACCATATTCTGCCCTGAAAGGTGGAGTAGGATAATTCTTGTAATTACAGAATTATTGTCCTGGGAAAAATCTAGGAGAAAAACCTGATAAGTCTTTCCTATTGTTTTAATAAAAAGAATCAAACTGACCAGAGTGTTGATCACACAGATGAGGAATTTTTGGAAGCAGCTTCCTTATTCCCCAAAATTGAATTCCACTCCACTGGTCCTGATGTGTTTAGGTTAGGAGAAAATTGCCTGCTTAGCACCCATAGGTCCCGCATACTTTAGGGTAAAGAAGATAAACTTTTTCCTAATATGAATTTTGTATTTTAATTCTATCTTTTTGATAATTTTCAATCCCTAGGTCAGTGCTCCTTAGCCCTGGCTGTATATTAGATTCATCCCACACTAGATCAATTGTTATCAGAATCTCAGAACCTCTGCGGTGAGGACCAGGCTTGCTGGGTTTTGTTTTTGTTTATTTCATTTTGTTATGTTCTAATTCTTTTGGGATAGTTTTAAAGTGTGGCCAGGTTAAGTACCATTTTCACAGAGCAATGTGTTTGATAAATTCCAGAATGTCTTTCTTGGAGAACTGTGTGTCTTTCTTGTCTAAGGGACACTGATTCCATTTCCTCTAGACAATAAAGTATCTTTTTCTATTGGAATATCATTATATGTGTGCCCTGCTATGCTATCTTTCTTCATCATGTCAAACCGAAGTTGATGTGTAAAGAAGTTGTTCAGATCTGGAACTCATTTCAAAAACTATTGAATCTTCCAGTTTTTATCTGTTGTTCTATCAGTCCATCTCAGAAAAGTTTCCCGAGTTTTTATATTATGAATGACTTTTCAAATACAAAAGGTCTGAAAAGGACCTCTCTCTCAGGTTCCTTTATGAAGGACACTTGATATACTGTAAGAAATTATGGAAATGAGTAATTGTACTATAACTAAATAATTTTTTAATTTAAATTCAATTAGTTAACATATAGTACATCATTAATTTCAGATGTAGTGCTCAGTAATTCATCAGTTGCCTATAATACCTCATACATCACATGCCCTCCTTAATGCCCATCACCCAATTACCCCATCCCCCACCACCAACCTCCCCTCCAGCAACCTGCAGTTTGTTTCCTATAGTTAAGAGTCTCTCATGGTTTGTCTCCCTCTCTGATTTCTTCCCATTCAGTTTTCCCTCCCATCCCCTATGATCCTCTGCCTTGTTTCTTATATTCCACATATGAGTGAAACTATATAATTGTCTTTCTCTGATTGACTTACTTCACTCAGCATAATACCCTCCAGTTCCATCCATGTCGATGTATATGGTAAGTATTCATCCTTTCTGAAGGCTGGGTAATAGTGCACTGTGTATATATCTCACATCTTCTTTATCTATTCATTTGTCAGTGGACATTTGTGCTCTTTCCACAGTTTGGCTATTGTGGACATTGCTGCTATAAATATTGGGGTGCAGGTGCTCCTTGGGATCACTACATTTCTATCTTTGGGATAAATCCCTAGTAGTGCAGTTGCTGGGTTGTAGGGTAGCTCTATTTTTAACTTCTTGAGGAACCTCTATACTGTTTTCCAGGATGGCTGTACCAGCTTGCGTTCTCACCTGCAGCGTAAGAGGGTTCCCCTTTCTCTGCATTCTTGCTAACATTTGTTGTTTCCTGACTTGTTAATTTTAGCCATTGTGACTGGTGTGAGGTGATATCTCATTGTGGTTTTGATTTGTATTTCCCTGATGCTGAGTGATGTGGAGCCTTTTTTTTCACGTGTCTGTTGGCCATTTGGATGTCTTCTTTGGAGAAATGTCTGTTCATGTCTTTTGCCCATTTCTTTCTTTTTTTTTTTTTTTTAAGATTTTATTTATTTATTCAACAGAGAGAGATCACAAGTAGGCAGAGAATCTTCTGCCCATTTCTCGACTGGATTCTTTGTTCTTTGGGTATTGAGTTTGGGAAGTTTTTTGTTTTTTTTTTTATTTTTTTTAATGTTTTCTTTTTTTTTTTTTTTTAAGATTTTATTTATTTATTTGACAGAGAGAGAGATCACAAGTAGGCAGAGAGGCCGGCAGAGAGAGAGGGGGAAGCAGGCTCCCTGCCGAGCAAGGAGCCCGATGCGGGACTCGATCCCAGGAACCTGGGATCATGACCTTAGCAGAGGCTTTAACCCACTGAAGTTCTTTACCCAAGAAGTTTTAACCCAAGAAGTTCTTTATAGGTATTGGATACTAGCTCTTTATCTGATGTGTCATTTGCAAATATCTTCTCCCATACTGTAGGTTGCCTTTTCGTTTTGTCTACTGTTTCCTTTGCTGTGCAGACGCTTTTTCTCTTGATGAAGTACCAATAGTTCATTTTTGCTTTTGTTTCCCTTGCCTTTGGAGACGTGTCTAGCAAGTTGCTGAGGTCAAAAAGGTTGCTGCCTGTGTTCTGCTCTTTGATTTTGATGGGTTCCTGTCACACATGTAGGTCTTTCATCCATTTTGAACTTATCTTTGTGTGTGGTATAAGAAAATGGTTCAGTTTCATTCTTGTACATGGGGCTGTCCAATTTTCCCAACACCAGTTATTGAAGAGACTGTCCTTTTTCCATTGGATATTCTTTCCTGCTTTGTCAAAGATTAGTTGACCATGGAGTTGAGGGTCCATTTCTGGGTTCTCTATTCTGTTTCATTGATCTATGTGTCTCTTTTTGTGCCAGTACCATACTTTCTTGATTACAGCTTTGTAATAGAACTTGAAGTCCAGCATTGTGATGCCACAAGCTTTGGTTTTCTCTTTCAACATTCCTTTGGCTATTCAAGGTCTTTTCTGGTTCCATACAAATTTTAGGATTATTTGTTCCAGCTCTGTGAAAAAAGTTGATGGTATTTTGATAGGGATTGCATTGAATATGTAGATTGCTTTGGGTAGCATAGACATTTTAACAATATTTGTTCTTCCAATCCATGAGCATGAAATGTTTTTCCATTTCTTTGTGTTTTTCCTCAATTTCTTTCATAAGTGTTCTGTAGTTTTTAAAGTACAGATCCTTTACCTCTTTAGTTAGGTTTATTCCTAGGTATCTTATGGGTTTTGGTGCAATCGTAAATGGAATCAATTCCTTAATTTCTCTTTCTTCAGTCACATTGTTAGTGTATAGAAATGCAACTGATTTCTGTGCATTGATTTTATATCCTGCCATGTTGCTGAATTCCTGTATGATTTCTAGCAATTTTGGGGTGGTGTCTTTTACGATTTCCCAAAGTATCATGTCATCTGTGAAGAGTGAGAGTTTGACTTCTTCTTCACCAATTTGAATGCCTTTGATTTCTTTTCATTGTCTGGTTGCTGAGGCTAGGACTTCTAGTACTATGTTGAACAACAGTGGTGAGAGTAGGCATCCCTGTTGTGTTCCTGACCTTAGGGGAAAAGCTCTCAGTTTTTCCCCATTGAGAATGATATTCACTGTGGGCTTTTCATCTATGGCTTTTATGATATTGAAGTATGTTTCCTCTATCCCTATACTGTGAAGAGTTTTAATCAAGAAAGGATGTTGTACTTTGTCAAATGCCTTTTCTGCGTCAATTGAGAGGATTATATGGTTTTCATCCTTTCTTCTATTAATGTGATGCATCATGTTGATTGATTTGGGAGTGTTGAACCACCCTTACACCCCAGGAATAAATCCCACTTGGTCGTGGTGAATAATCCTTTTAATGTACTGTTGGATCCTATTGGTTAATATCTTGGTGAGAATTTTGGCATCCATGTTCATCAGGGATATTAGTCTGTAATTCTCCTTTTTGGTGTGGTCTTTGTTTGGTTTTGGGATCAAGGTAATGCTGGCCTCATAGAATGAGTTTGGAAGCTCTCATTCCATTTCTATTTTTTGAAACATCTTCAGAAAAATAGGTATTAGTTCTTCTTTAAACGTTTGGTAGAATTTCCCTGGGAAGCCATCCAGCCCTGGACTCTTGTTTGTTGGGAGATTTTTGATTACTACTTCAATTTCCTTGCTGGTTATGGATCTGTTCAGGTTTTCTATTTCTTCCTGTTTCAGTTTTGGTAGTTTATAACTTCCCAGGAATGCATCCCTTTCTTCCAGAATGCCTAATTTGTTGGCATATAGTTGCTCATAATATGCTCTTAAAATTGTTTTTATTTCCTTGGTGTTGGTCGTGATTTCTCCTCTTTCATTCATGATTTTATTAATTTGGGACCTTTCTCTTTTCTTTTTGATAAGTCTGGCTAGGGGTTTATTGATCTTATTAATTCTTTCAAAGAAGCAGCTTCTAGTTTCATTGATCTGTTCTACTGTTCTTTTGGTTTCTTTTTCATTGATTTCTGCTCTAATATTTATTATTTCTCTTTTCCTGCTGGGTTTAGGCTTTATTTGTTGTTCTTTCTCCAGCTCCTTTAGGTGTAAGTTTAGCTTGTGTATTTGAGAATTTTCTCATTTTCCGAGAAAAGCTTGTATTGCTATGTACTTCTCTCTTAGGACCACCTTTGCTGTATCCCACAGGTTTTGAACCTGTTGTGTTTTCATTTTCATTTGTTTCCATGAATTTTTAAAATTCTTCTTTAATTTCCTGGTTGGCCCATTCATTCTTTAGTAGGATGCTCTTTAACTTCCAAGTGTTTGAGTTTCTTCCAAATTTCCTTTTGTGATTGAGTTCAAGTTTCAAAGCATTGTGGTCTGAAAATATGCATGGTATAACCCCAATCCCAATCCCAATCACTGGTTGAAACCTGATCACATCACCTGTTGTGATTTATTCTGGAGAATGTTCCATGTGCACTTGAGAAGAATGTGTATTCTGTTGCTTTAAGATGGAATGATCTATATATATCTGTGAAGTCCATCTGGTCCAGCGTTTCATTCAGAGCCCTCGTTTTGATGTAGTGTTCCATGATTCATTGTTGGTGTGTAACATCCAGTGCTCCATGCAATATGTGCCATCAAAAACTAATGATGTACTGTATGGTGACTAACATAATTAAAAAAAAAAAAAAAGCTCTTGTTTCCTTGTTGATCTGCTTAGATGATCTGTCCATTGCTGTGAGTGGGATGTTGAAATCCCCTACTATTACTAATATTATTATCAATGTGTTTCTTTAATTTTGTTATTAGTTGTTTTATAAAATTGGCTACTCCCAAGTTAGAAGCATAAATATTTATAATTGTTAGATCTTCTTGTTGGATATAATGTCCCTCTTCATCCCTTACTACAGTCTTCAGTTTAAAATAATTTGTCTGATATGAGGATTGCTACCCCAGCTTTCTTTTGATGTCCATTAGCATGGTAAATGGTTCTCCACCCTCTCACTTTCAATCTGGACGTGTCTTTAGGTCTAAAATGAGTCTCTTGTAGACGGCATATGACTGGGTCTTGCCTTTTTATCCAATCTGATACCCTGTGTCTTTTGATTGGAGCACTTAGCCCATTTACATTCAGAGTAACTATGGAAAGATACTAATTTAGTGCACTGTATTACCTGTAAAGTCCCTGTTTCTGTAGATTGTCTCTGTTTTTTTCTGGTCAGTGTTACTCTTGGGCTCTCTCTTCACTTACAGAATCCCCTTTAATATTTCTTGCAGGCCTGGTTTAGTGATCACAAATTCTTTCAGTTTCTGTTTGTCCTGGAAGCTCTTTATCTTTCCTTCCATTCTGAATGACAGCCTTACAGAATAAAGTATTCTTGGCTGCCTGTTTTTCTCATTTAGTACCCTGAATATATCCTGGCTGCCCTTTCTGGCCTGCCAGCTCTCTATGGATAGGTCTGCTGCCAGTCTAATATTCCTACCCCTGTCAGTTAAGGAGTTTTTGTCTTGAGCTGCTTTCAGGATTTTCTCTTTATCTCTGAAATTTGCAAGCTTCACTATTATATTTCAGGGCCTCGATCTATTTTTTTATGTTTAAAAAAGATTTTATTTATTTATTTAACAGAGATAGGGAGCACAAGTAGGCAGAGCAGCAGGCAGAGGGAGAGGGAGAAGCAGGCTTTCTGCTGAGCAGACAGCTTGATGTGGGGTTAAATTCCAGGACTCTAGGAATATGACCTGAGCCAAAGCCAACCACTTAACCAACTGAGCTACCCAGGCACCCCTATTTTTATTGATTTCAAGGGGGGTTCTCTTTACCTCCTGGACCTGAATGCCTGTTTCCTTCCCTAGATTAGATATGTTCTCAGCTATGATTTGCTCAAATATACTTTCTGTGGGTGTCTCTTTCTCCTTCCTTTGGGACCACAATAATTCTAATATTGTTTCTCTTTATGGTATTGTTGATTTCTCGAAGCCTCCCATCATGGTCTGTTAGTTGTTTTTCTCTCTTTTCCTCATCTTTCTTCCTTTCCATCATTTGTCTTCTGTGTCACTGACTCTCTCCTCTGCCTCATTTACCCTAGCTGTTAGAGCATCCATTTTAGACTACATCTTGTTTAAGGCATTTTTAATAGCGGCCTGATTAAATGTTATTTCTGCACTAAGAGATTCTCTAGTGTCTTTTATGCTTTTTTTCCAGCCCAGTTAGTAACTTTATAATCGTTATCCTGAATTCCAGTTCTGACATTTTACTTATATCCATATGGATTAGATCTGTGACAGAGAGTATTACCTCTGGTTCTTTCTTTTGTTGTGAATTTCTCCTTCTCGTAACTTTGCCAAGAGAAGAATGGATGAATGAGAGAGTAAAATCAAAAATATCAACCATGACCCAAACGGAATACACACTAGAAAAATCCAAAGTCAGAAACCAAAAAAGAAAAAGAAAAGAAGAAAAAAGGGGAAAGGAGTGAATATAATCTCCCAGGTGGACAAAGCAGGGTGATCCACTTGGTCCTAGGTGTATTTTGGTCTGTTTGTTAGAAGACACTAAATCCCAAAGTTGTAAAGCAAGCAAAACTTATATATGATATATATACATATATATACAATAAAATTGAATACAATAAAAGGAAGCCAAAAATGAAGAACATATCAATAAAATGGAAATGTAAAAATGAAAGTTAAAAAAAGACTTAAAAACAAAGAGTTGATGAAATAAGAAATTAGTTGAAAAGGAAAAAAGAAAAGGAAAAACAAGAAAGAAGAACTGGAAAGTTTTAGACTGAAAGATAAAAGAATCATGAGAAAAAAACCTCAAATTCTATATACTCTTTTCCTCTCGCACTAGGGTTTTGCAGTTCTGTGTGCTTCATAAACTTGGTAGTCACCTGATGTTCCAGCTGGTCTTCTGGGGTAGGGACCTGCTGCACTGATTCTCAGGTGTCTTTGCCTGGCCAAGTCACACTGCTCCTTGCCAGGGAGCTGGGCTCAGTGTAAGCTGCTTTGGGTTGCTCTATGTGTTTTTTGTTCCCTGAAGGCTTTCCAAGCTGCTTTGGAGGATGACAATAAAAATGGCTGCACCCTGATCTCTAGCCCTGGAGCTGAAAGATTGTGGCCCCCTTTCTTCAATAAACCCTCAGGGAAAAGCAGACTTCACTTCTGTGTGCACCAAACTCTGCAGACTCCTGTGATGTGCACCTGGGCAGATCCTCTGCGGGGGGTAGAGGAGGGGGAGGGTCACTGTGTTTCTGCCCTTTGTAGGGCCCCTGCACAAGAGGGGTCACCCAATCATGCTGAGGTTCAGGGTTTATGGCAAACTGGGCTGAGAACCCCATCCCAGGCCCACTGACTGTAGGTGATTTCCCTGCTCCAATACTTGGGAACTCTGCCAGCTCAGGCATCCCTGTTCTTTCTGTAATCCCAGGGATCCTGAGACCACACTGTCTCACCTAGGATTCTGCCCCACTTTGCCACCTGAGCAACTTTCAGGCAGGGACGTCCCTCACTGGAGCAGACTTCTAAAAGTTCCAATTTTGCAGTCCAGGGCTGAATCAGTTTCCAGTAGCTGGCTTATGGAGGCTACTTCCCCCCACTGTTTATCTTCCAACATATCCCCTCAGATTCACTTCTCCACACCTCCTACCTTGCAAAAAGTGGTCATTTTTCTATTTGTAGAATTCCAGCCATTCTTTCCTTACATTTCAGGTTGAATTCATAGGTGTTCAGAATGATTTGATAGATATCTTGCTAAATTCAAGGGACCAGACGAAATGAGGTGCCCTACTCTTCTGCCATTTTGCCTCTCTCTGGCTATAACTAAGTAATTTAATTATAACTAAATAATTTAATTACAGGTAACTTGGTTCCCCCCCCTCCCCATTTAGGAGTACTTGGCTAATGTTATAGTTATAAAATCAACAGTCTCTGACATTTTGAAAGCCTAAAAACAAATAAAAATCTGCAGGATTTGGGATTCCAAAGAGAACAGGAAAGAGTATATAGACTGAATATAATCAACAGTCACTAGGAATGCCTTTCATTAAACAAAGGGAGTAAAATCCTATGATAAAGTTCCCATTTATAAAGGATTCTCTTAAGACACATTCACAAATGGATGCAGAATTTTACATACTCATATTTTTCTGTGTTGTACTTCAAACATTTCTAGCATCATTAGATTTTGCAGCCAGTCTCTTGAAAAATAACCTGAGTTTACTTGTGTATTGTCCTTTGCAGAAGGAGGTTTTTGACAATCTAAGCACTCATCTTCTCACGTTTGGGAATTTCCATGAGAATTAGTGGGATTTGTGTTCAGCTCATGTTTACCTCTCTGGAATAGATTCGCCAAAGTTTCATTTAATCACTGTTTCCTTCCAGATCATGAGAATGCATGCCTGAGAATGATAAATTAGCTTTAACATAGTTTGGGGGATGGTAAATGAGGAATAGAATTACAGAATAATTCAAATCTGATGAAGATATTTTTGAAGTAGCAGTTTGTACTCAACATTAATGAAAAAATTGAAACTGATTATTTTCCTAGTATTCAGTGTTCTCTAGCTTCAGTGTTCTTTATAAATATTCAGAAGGAAGTATTGTAACTTGTATGATACTAACTTTTCTAACCTCTTTCTAGCTAAGAGATTTCTCAGTTGTCTCCTAGTAAATATATAAACAAATGTAAATATATAAACAAATGATTTTCTGTTTGAAATGGAAAATGTAGGGTTCCTGGGTGGTGAGTCAGGTAAGCATCTGACTCTTGGTTTTGGTTCAGGTTGTGATCTTGGGGTCCTGAGATTGAGCCCCATGTCGGGCTCCATGCTCAGTGCAGAGTCTACTTAAAACTCTCTCTCTTTCTCCCTCTGTCCCTCCCACCTCTCTCTCTCAAATAAATAAGTAAATCTTTAAAGAAAATAAATGGAAAATGTACATAGGTTATATTAATGCTTCAATCTTTACAGAAGATTGCTCAATTGGAGGACGCTCAAGAGGAGGCTTTGTGATAAAATTGCTCTTCTTCTTGATGTGCTTTGGCATTGGAATTTTTTCCCCCTGGTGGAGGCTACAGTTTTGTGACAGTCACACCTTTGATATTTCCTTCTTTTTCTAGCTTACAAAAAGAAGTCCCATGTCTGAGCTCATGAATGATCTGCCCATTTAATTTAAGTCATTTTGAGAGACTTTCCTCGTAATTTAAGCCAAACTAACATAATCAAGGACATTTGGCAATAAAATTCAAAATACATTTTTTCTCTTTTGAAGAAGACAGGTGACTCTCTGAGTTGTGAAGGTTTACTAGTCATTCTAATTCAGCCCAAGTGTATGAGCGCCTAAAATGTTCCAGATTCTGTGCTAGGCATTCCAGGGAAAACAGTGAACACCTTCCAGTGAATCACATATGAGAGGGAAAATAGAAAACGAATGACTGTAATAGAATGTTGTAAAAACAATACATAGGGTGGGGTGAGACCACAGAGAAGTTACAAAAATCTCTGAGAGAGTCAGAGAGGGCTCCATGGAGGAGAGATATCAGTTATCAATCATCTATTCAGTTACAAGTAACAGAAACTGATTCAGGATAACAAGCCAAAAGAGAAGAAGAGACAGAGATTAAGTTACTAGAAGGATATGAGTTTCTTTCTTTCTTTCATTCTTTTTTTTTTTTTTTAAGATTCCATCTATTTATTTGACAGAGAGAAAGAGATCACAAGTAGGCAGAGAGGCAGGCAGAGGGAGAGGGGGAAGCATGGTTCCCACCAAGCAGAGAGCCCGATGCGGGGCTCGATCCCAGGACCCCGAGATCATGACCTGAGCCAAAGGCAGAGGCCTTTAACCCACTGAGCCACCCAGGTGCCCCAGGATTTGAGTTTCTGACAGGTTAAAGAAAAGGGAGGGGAAGGAGCGCTGAAGAACCAGGCCTCAGAAAAGACCTAAA
>CM052883.1:123680820-123892415 GCA_028534135.1 Potos flavus | reverse complement strand
CTTATGGTTTGTCTCCCTCTCTGGTTTCATCTTATTTCATTTTTCCCTCCCTTCCCTTAGATCCTCTGTCGTGTTTCTCAAATTCCTCATATCAGTGAGATCATATGATAATTGTCTTTCTCTGATTGACTTATTTCGCTTAGCATAATACCCTCTGGTTCCATCCATGTCATTGCAAATGGCAAGATTGCATTTTTTGACAGCTCCATAATATTCCATATATATATATATATATATATATATATTTATCTATCTCACATTTTCTTTATCCATTCATCTGTCAGTGGACATTTGGGCTCTTTCCATAGTTGGCTATTGTGGACATTGCTGCTATAAACATTGGGGTGCAGGTGCCCCTTCGGATCACTACATTTGTACCTTTAGGGTAAATACCCAGTAGTGCGATTGCTGGGTTGTAGGGTAGCTCTATTTTCAACTTTTTGAGGAACCTCCACACTGTTTTCCAGAGTGGCTGTACCAGCTTGCATTCCTACCAACAGTGTAAGAGGGTTCCCCTTTCTCTGCATCCTCGCCAACATCTGTCATTTCTTGACTTGTTAATTTTAGCCATTCTGACTCGTGTGAGGTGGTATCTCACTGAGGTTTTGATTTGTATTTCCCTGATGTCTAGTGATGTTGAGCACTTTTTCATGTGTCTCCAGCATTCTGTTTAATTCAATGATTCCTAACTTATCTGGCAGAACTCTTAATATTATCACACAGAAGACAATTTAGGGTAATTTCTTGATGATTATTATTTGCAAAGAGAATTGTTTATATTTAAGAATAAGTTTTAATGCACCAGAATGTTTATTTTCTAAAGGAAATTGAGAATGGCATTAGCTAGGAGCACAGCGGCCTAATAAGGCAAACGATTATAAATAGGACCTGCATCCTTCATTCAAGCAGCTGCTGAAATCTCACCTCCTTTAGTAAGCTTTTCTAGAATAAATAAAATGGCATAAATTCCCAGGACCCCATTCTGTCCTAATTATTATTTCATGTACTTGTTTTCAAATACAGTTACAATAAAATCAAGGTTGCCTTTTGGCCTGATGCTTTTGAGGAAACATAGCCCAGCAACAAACAGGTGATTTCAGTTAATTCAGGTATTTTTCCATCTTGGAAGAAAACACTAAGTTGGAGATTATATTCTTAAAATATAGAAAAAACTCTTTCTTAAAAAACAATCTTGTTTTTATAATGGAAAACTTAAAACTTGTACAGATTAGACAGAATAGTGTAATAATCTCATCTCAAGTGTCATCACTACTCTTGGCCAATGCTACTTCATTGTATCTTTCACACCATTCCTCCCACCACTTATCCCCTCCTCCCATCTTATTCTGAAGCACACTTCAAGCACCATTCAATTTTACCTATAAATATTTCAGTCATAGCTCTCTAAGAGAGAGGGATTCATTCTTTTAGAAAACATAACAATATCATTTGCAAATATCTTCTTCTATTCAGTAGGTTGTCTTTTTGTTTTGTTGATGGTTTCCTTCACTGTGCAAAAACTTTTTACTTGAGTGTAGTCCCAGTAGTTTAATTTTGCTTTTGTTTCCCTTGCCAAAGGAGACATAGCTAGAAAAATGTGTCTATAGCTGATATTAAAGAGATTACAGCCTATGTTTTCTTATAGGAATTTTATGGTTTCAATTCCCACATTTAGATCTTTAATCCATTTTGAGTATATTTTTTGTATATGGTATAAGAAAGTGGTCCAGTTTCATTCTTTAGCATGTAGCTGTCCAATTTTCCCAACACCATTTGTTGAAGAGACTTTTTCCTATTAAATATTCTTACCTCCTCTGTCGCAAATTAATTGACCACATAAGCATGGGTTTATTTCTGGGCTCTCTATCCTGTTCCATGGATCTATTTTGTGGCAGTATCATACTGTTTTTATTACTATAGCTCTTGTATATCTTGAAATCTTGGATTGTGATACCTACAGTTTTGTTCTTCTTTTTTGAAGATAGCTTTGGCTATTTGCAGTCTTTTGTGGAGAAGATATTTGCAAATGCTATATCCAATAAGGGGTTAATATCCAAAATCTATAAAGAATTTACACAACTCAACACCAAAAAACTCCAAATAATCCAATTAAAAATGGGTGGAAGACATGAATAGGCATTTTTCCGAAGAAGACATAAAGATGGCCAGCAGACACTTGAAGAGGTGCTCAACATTACTCATCATCAGATAAATGCAAATCTAAACCACAATGAGATATCACCTCACACCTGTCAGAATGGCTGAAATCAAAAACACAGGAAGCAAGTGTTGGCGAGGATGTGGAGAAAAAGAACCCCCGTGCACTGTTGGTGGGAATGCAAGCTGGTGCAACTACTGTGGAAAACAGTATGGAGGTTCCTCAAAAAATTAAAAATAGAATTACCACGTGAACCAGCAATTCCATTACTAGTATTTACCCAAAGAAAATGAAAACACTAATTTGGAAAGATATATACAACCTTTGTTTATTGCAGCATTATTTACAAAAGCCAAGATACGGAAAGCAGCCCAAGTGTCCATCGATAGATGGATGGATAAAGAAGATGTGGTATATACATACAATAGAATATTACTCAGTCATAAAAAAGAATGGAATCTTGCCATTTGCAACGACATGGATAGAGCTAGAGAGTATAATGCTAAGGGAAATAAGTCAGTCTGGGAAAGATAAATATCATACAATTTCACTCATATTTGGATTTTAAGAAACGGAACAAATGAACAAAGAAAAAAGAGACAAACCAAAATAACAGACTCTTATTATTATTATTATTTTCAGTTAGCCAACATATAGTATATCATTAGAAAAACAACAGACTCTTAACTATAGAGAACAAATTGTAATTTCCAGAGGAGAGGTGGGTGGGAGGATGAGTGAAATAGGTGAAGAGGGTTAAGAATTTGAATTGTTGAATCATTATATTGTACACCTGAAATTAATATAACTCTGTATGTTATTTATACTTTAATTTAAAAATATAAAAAATAAATACAAAACAAAAAGCATAATACTATTATCATACTAGAAAATTAACAATATTCATTTGCCTCATAAAATTGTTTACCAGTTCATTAATCTGTTCAGAACAAGGTCCACATATTATGATTGGCTGATATGTCTTTAAGTATTTTTATTTTTTATTTATTTTTTTAAAAGATTTTGTTTATTTATTTGACAGAGAGAGATCACAAGTAGGCAGAGAGGTAGGAAGAGAGAGAGGGGGAAGCAGGCTCCCCACTGAGCAGAGAGCCCGATGCAGGGCTCGATCCCAGGACCCTGAGATCACGACCCGAGCCGAAGGCAGAGGCTTTAACCCACTGAGCCACCCAGGCGCCCCTCTTTAAGTATTTTTAAAGTATAGATTACCCTTCTTTTTCCCCTTGCAATTTGTTTGAAGTGATGGCTAGAATAACCAACTTGTCCTGGTTTGCCCATAATTTTCCCTATGTTAACACGGGAAAATCATATGTTCTGGAAAGTCCTTCAAACTGGGGATGTTTGTCCTACAAATTCCCCACAATATGGATTTTTCTGATTGTATGCCTATAGCAACATGTTCCTCTGTCCTCTCTATTTTTATGAATTGGTAGTCTAGTGTTTTGGTTAAATTCAGGTTAAGCCAGCCTTCCTTCCTTCCTTCCTTCCTTCCTTCTTCCCTTCCTCCCTTCCTCCCTCTCTCTCTCTCTCTTCTTTCTTGGCAAGATTGCCTTATTGGTTATAGTGTTGTACACTTACATTAGGAGGCACGTCATTTCTGGTTCTCTATCTTTTGTGATGTTAGCAGTTGTTGATAAACAATATCTAGATTAGCAAAACATCTTAAAAATTCTTTCCTATCTCTTATTTGTTGCCTTGTTGCAGGTATTCCTGGTTGCATACTCTCTTAGACTCAGGCTGCCATAAAAAAATACCACAGCCTGGGAGCCTGGTGGCTCAGTGGGTTAAAGCCTCTGCCTTCGGCTCAGGTCATGATCTCAGGGTCCTGGGATCGAGCCCCGCATGGGGCTCTCTGCTCAGCGGGGAGCCTGCTTCCCCGCCCCCCCTGCCTGCCTCTCTACCTACTTGTGATCTCTCTCTCTGTGTCAAATAAATAAATAAAATCTTTAAAAAAAAAAATACCATAGCCTGAATGCCTTAAAAGATAGAAATTCATTTTCTCAGAGTTCTGGAGGCCTTGTCTGAGATCAAGATGTTGACAGGGTTGTTTCTTCTGAGTTTGCTTTCCTTGATGTGTAAATGGCCATCTTCTTCCTACATCTCCAAATCGTCTTCTCTTTCTACTAATCTGTGTCCTCATCTCTTCTTTTTCTAAGGACACCCATCATTGGATTAGAGCCCACACATATGACTTCATTTTATGTTAATTACCACTTTAAAGACTAACTATGGTTACTTTCTGAGTTACTGGGTGTTGGGACTTCAGCATATAAATTTGGGGGGGACACGATTCAGCCCATAACACATACCAAACCCTGCTTATTTCTCTTCCTCCTTTCTAACAGGAATCCCCTCCATGCCTGACTACCATGAGTTTCAGGGAATGGAAACCCATCCTGTGCACTGGAGGGTGAATCATGGTTGATCTAAGCCATACGGTGGTCCTATTTTTCTTGCCAGGGAATGGTTTAAGCACGGATATAACATGCCATTCTGGCAATGAGATGTGAGAGTCAGCTGGGAATCTTTTGAAAAGGGTTTTCCTCACTGATTAAAAAGATGTCACAGGAGAAGAAACAGTTTCTCCTACTGAAACATGAGGGAAGCAGGCTGAGCTGGCTGGTTGACGTGACGTTGAAATTGACAGGGATGTCAGAGCGCAGGGAAGAAACTCCTGGAGGAGACGGTGGAATCTGAATTAGTCCACTTGGCTTCCTTGCTTTGGAATTCTTATGTGTGATGATGTCTTCCCTTTGTTTAAAGGGCACTTTTAGCTTGGATTTCTGTTCCTGCTTTCACAGGCACCCTCAGCGGCATATCCCCTAAATGCTGTCTTCCACACTTTCAACAACTCTAAACCCAGCTCCTGTTACTCTTCACCCCTCCTCTCCAAACTTCCTCTTCCCTTCCTTTTCATTGTAATAGTGATTTTTCTCCCTCTCCACTCTAAGTTTTCCCAACCTCTCCTAGTCATGTCTTCTCTCCTCCTTCCCCCTGTGGTTGCAGGCTAAAGAAAAAGGTTGTGAATGCTAACAATTAGTAATTATTACCTGTCTTCGTATACGTACTTTCCTCTTTTTCATTGCACCTAGTGATTATACTAAAGTCGTAGTGATTGTGCTAAAGTCCTAAAGTCCTTTGGGTGGTTGGCATGCTCTTCAGAAAAAAAAAAAATCTATACTCCTCACCTTATTTCCCAGACATACGCCTTCTATTAGATGAGAAATGAGTCTGCTTCCTGTCTGGGCTATACAGGATCTTCTCTTCATCTTGGAACTCAAAGCAAAATTTAAATGTTCTTTTTGCTTATTCCATTGCAGCTTTTTGGAAAGAAAAGATGGAAAGCAACTCTAGATCATTTTTGTAGGTAAATTTTATAAAGAGCCACACCTTCTTGTCAGTGAAGCTTTTACTTTATTATTAAATTTCTGTGTTTAATCAATTATTTGTCTTTTATGTCTCCCTTGGGTTGACTTATATAACCAGGTGCCTAAAAGATAGGGTGGCTATATAACTTATCATTCACATTGGGTAACTTCTGCAAATCAAAGGAAGTGGGTCAAGAGGCATAAGCCAGATCTCCCAAGGCAACTGTGAGGTACATTCACTCCAATTAGAGTACTGTCGAGGCATTCACAGCTTTCTTTCCTTTGCAGAAATGTGTAAATAGATGCTTCACAAATATTTTTGGGACATGGCAATTAATTCTAATGGTCCCAGAAGCAGTCAGTCCAAATTCTCAGAAAATTGCAACTCCTAGGAATTATCAGAGAGGTATTTAAAATACAAAACAATAAAGGTATTCCTTCAGATCATTACATTGCTCTAAGGGGCACATGCACCCTAATGTTTATAGCAGCAATGTTCACAGCAGTCAAACTGTGGAAAGAGCCCGGATGTCCATTGACAGATAAATGGATAAAGAAAATGTGGCATACACACACACACACACACACACACACACACACACACACACACAGTGAAATATTACTCAGCCATCAGAAAGGATGAATACTTACATATACATTGACATGGATGGAACTGGAGGGTATTATGCTGAATGAAATAAGTGAATCAGAGAAAGACAATTATCATATGGTTTCACTCATATGTGGAATATAAGAAGCAGAGGATCATAGGGGGAGGGAGGGAAAACTAAATGGAAAGTCATCAGAGAGGAGAGAAATCATGAGAGACTCTTAACTATAGGAAACTGAGGGTTGCTGGAGGGGAGGTTGGTGGGGGAATGGGGGTAATGGGGTGATGGGCATTGAGGGCACGTGATGTGATGCGCACTGGGTGTTATACGCAACTGATGAATTATTGCACTCTATATCTGAAGCTAATATGTACTATATGTTAGCTAATTGAATTTAAATTTTAAAAAAGAAAAAAAAAGGTATTCCTTAATTTTTTAAAACCCTGGGAATAAAAAAAATAAATTTTTAGCCCAAGGCACTTTTCAGATATTCACCTATCCATGGGAGAGCATCCAAGATGGATCCACTTCAGGAACATGTCCTTCTCAGCATGTTTTCACAGTAGGGGAGATCTATGAGCAGTAGATCAGTGATTAAGGAGTGAGTTACAAAACGCTCTGTTTAAATCACACAAAGGGCATGGAGATGGCTTTCTGTCCCTGGCTTCAAATCATGGAAGTAGAGTCACAGTTTTTTCTAGAAACGGAATGAAAAATAGATCCAGGTGTCACTAGCTGAATGTGAAATGATAGGCTGTGGCTCTGACATTGTCACACAAATGCCAAAATACAACCAAGCTCAAAATAGACCAGGCATAGAAAACATGAGCATTATGTTCTGGGAGAGCAAGGAGAAAAAAAAAAACAGTAAAAGAATATTCTTTATTATGGCTCAAGACTCACTTTTTCAAACTTCAGTCTGCCTGGGAAAATGTCCACTTGCATTTTTTCTGTCAATACTTCACACTCCTCAGATGACATCTGACCCATCTTTTGCTGTGGTTCCTTATGATAACAGGTTAAGATACATACATAGATGTCACAGAAGAAACAGAACTGCCCAAAGAGTGCTAGAGGAAAAATAAAGGGAAATTATATAAAGGTAAGACAACATATGTTGACAAGTGATTTTACATTCCACGACACAAAATGGAGGAGATTGATAGCTAATTAGGTATTTCGGTCTTTCTGACATCTGCTTGAGATTAGAGAGGTGGCACTGAGATCCTTATTATTCCCCAAGCCAATGTTAATTGTCTTACTAAATGTCACATTTCTGTTCGGTGTTATGGTCAGGGCCAGAATTCAAACCCAGATCTTCTGGCTTTACATCTCAAGCTCATTCCATCAGCATGGTTCTGAGCATCAGCGCTCTCCCTCCCCCACCACACACACACATCTGCCTTCTGGTTGCCCCTTCCCCTGGGGAAGGACCTGGTCTCAAGCTGGAAGGGATGAGGCAGGGACTCAACTTTGAGTGTGGAAGGAGTGGAGGAGCAGCTGGTTCCTGAGATCTCTTGGGTATAGCTATGAATTTGTTGTGTCATGCCTGTGAACACATGCAAACTTGAACTTGCCATGGGCTTAGATGGCAGATCAAGGTGAGCAGTCCTTACACCAAAAGCAAAAACACTGCCTTGAAAATATCATACCTAGATCAACACAGTAAAATGATGTCTCACAGTAGTGTTCACTACAGCTGAGCTACTGTGATTTTCTGCACCTAAGCAAAATTTGTAGCTATTCCAGCCCACTGATTCCCAACAAAGGGAATCCTGTCCCCTAGCTCTCTAAGAAGTAAGTGGTGGTAGTAAGAGTTGGGGCAGTGGGAATTGGTTGGTAAGAGGTGGGATCCATGAATAATTTAAGTAATGCAAATAGACTAACAGAGACAACATGCTTAATTAACCAGGACAAGTCTGCACAGATTAAGTAAAACAAGGGTTTAAAATGCTTTTTGGTGGAAATTTTATCAATATTCTTAGCAGAAGACCTGATTCACACTTTAGTATGTATCTGATGAATAAAACAGTGAGAAACAAATTATTATTAATAATGGCAAATTCAGAAAAAGATGAAGATTTGGGATGCCTGCGTGGCTCAGTCAGTGAAGCATCTGCCTTCAGCTCAGGTCATGATCCCAGGGTCCTGGGATTGAGTCCCACATCTCCCTCCGCCTGCGGCTTCCTCTGCTTGTGTGCTCTTTCTTTCTTTCTCTCATTCTGACAAACAAATAAAATCTTTAAAAAAAAAAGAGAGAGAAAGAAAGATGAGGATTTTAACAGATGGTACCCATAACAAGAAATAAAACAAAAGCTGTTGTTGGTGGTGAAGAGCATGGGAATCAGTGGATTAGCCCATGGCTGATTATGAGTCCCAAGGGGAGGAAATCTGGCTAAGAAGCCACAGTGCAGGACTCTCTTTGATGTGCAAGTTCTAGAAATTTTTCAGTCAAGTTTCACAGACCAGTTAAGAATCCAACCCTCTGTGGATCCTTACAAGGTCCCAGTTGGTTCATGGATCCTCCTTTGGATTTAAGGCAAGTAATCAGAGGGACCAACATTTGTGATTTACTCAGGTTTCCCAGAATGATTCTGGACCTTGTATTAGTCAATGTGCATGAAGAAGCTTCCCTATGAATACTTGTGGAATGAGATTTCCTACCCTTTCTACTCTTCTCTGCATCTCATTTCCAGGTAAAGCAAGAGTTGGGCCCCAGAACTTGGTAGTTATTCAGTATTCTACTTTTAACTGATTGTCACTTCTGCCTTTGATCTGGGCTTCCCTAGGATAGACACTGGGACTCATGCCAAAACTATGTTGTCTTTCCTGATCTGGTTTTAGTTTATTGACTACTCATCCAGGTATTGGATATAGCCGTTGTTTGCCTTCAGGGTAGGCATTGTGCAGCTGCTAACACAAGCTTGCCTTCTTGGATGCAAACCTTTCACTCTATAAGCATATATGAGTTGTCTACTGCATGCACTGAGGAACTAGTTGAAACAGTAAATTTGCCTCTAATACATTTATCAGAAAAATTGGCTTCAGAAACACAGTCATTTTATGACTAGTGGCACAAATATATAATAATTTTGTGAGATAGCTATTGAATTGCACATAATTAAATGATCAATTTAAGCCTCAAAGAATAAGCCTCAAATTGAGCAAAGAAAAATCTAAAGTATTAACTGCCAAACCACATACATAGACTGACAAAGTGAACAACCCACTCTTATTCTATCAAACCTGTAAATGGTGATTCATTCCTATTTCTTGTCAGGGAGTGTATTTTGTTGATTATAATCATATTTATCCTAGAACTTTGGTTTATTAAGTAAATAACTTGTACAAAAGTGGGATTATTGTTCAAATAGCAATTACGTATTTACAAATCTTATTACTGTCTTTAGAGTCCCACAGAAAAATAGGCTGGAGGAAAAGCAACACTGTACAATGTGATTTCTGTGCTGAACGTTTGATGTGAGATGGGAGAAGCTTTATAAAATTCTAAACGGAATTTATTCAACTACAAAATTAACTCTCTTTCCCCACACCCCCACATCCACCCACATACAAACTCCTGAAGTAACTTAATTGAGATTAAATGTAAAAGAAACCCAAGAGCGTCAAGCATACATTTGTTAAATAAAGAGAAAGTAAACCACAGAAGCTGCTCATGGGAATTATGAACTGAAGCAAGAGTCTTGTCCTTGTATAGATGAAGCTTCAAGTTCATCCTAGCAGGATTTAAAACACTGATGCCATCTTTGAAATACAGTTCTAAGATAAGGTTATTTAAAGTATAGCAGTCTTCATTTCTCAAGGTTAATGCAGTTACCAAATATCCATTTTGTTTTGATCTTACTGACCTCTAATCTGTGTTCCTGAACATTATGCTCAAGAGTCTCAGAGAACTAAAGAATGGTCTCTCCAAATATGGAGCGTGAGCAGGAAAGCATGGTATGAGCTGAGACTTAGGGGCTGGGACTCATTGCTCTTGGGGAGAGACGTAGAAGACAAGTGGGTCAGATTTCCTTGAAAACGCCAGCAGGTATCCTGAAGAAAAAGAGATTCATTTTGCTATACGCATTTTTTTTTTTCCTATTCATCCCTCCACATTGACCTACAGGAATACAGCTTAGGTTTTCAAATGCATTTATTTTGAGAAACATAAAAATTGAAAACATAACTTCAACTTTCTTTCTAGATTATTCTGTTATTTGCTTTTTTTGAGAGAAGTGGGGAAAAGTGGCATAGAGAGAGGGAGATTGAGAATCTTAAGCCACACCCCATGTGGAGCCTGATGATGCAGGACTCAAGTCTCACAACTCTGAGATCATGACCAGAGCCAAAATGAAGAGTTGGATGCTCAACTGACTGAGTCACCCAGCTGCCCCCAGCCCCCAATCCACTGCTTTTTCTTTTTTTAGATTATTCTGTTATTTGGAACAAAGTTAATTCTTCAGTTTCAGTCAGGATCAGAACTTATACAGGTACTCAAGATATTGAACGTATATTATCATTTTCTACAATTTATTCTTACAATCACAGAAAATAAAATCTTGACATTCTGTCAGGTGATTGTCAGGTAGCTTTATAAGTATTCATTAGATGAGATTTACTAAATGGTATTTCCTCTATCTTATGTTCTTTTATTTTTTTCTTTCCTTTTTTTTTATTAAGTTCAGTTAGCATCTTATGTTCTTACAAAAACTTAATCAACTTTAGTTTTTAGAGCAGTTTTTGTTTCACAGCATAACTGAGTGGAAAGTACGAGTTCCCATATACCCTTGTCCCACACATGCATTATCCCCATTATCAACATTCATCACCAGAAGAGTACATTGGTTATAATTGATAAACATCTATTGGCACACCATTTCACCTAGAGTCTATAGTTTACATCATGGTTCACTCTTGGTGTCATCCATTCTATGGATTTTGACAAATGTACAGTGGCATGTTTCTACCATTGCAGCATTGTACGGGATAGTTTCACTGCCCTAAAAATCCCTTGTGCTCCACCTTTTCATCCCTCCTTCCCCCAGACTCCTGGCAACCATTGATCTTTTTACTATTTCCTTAGTTTTGCCTTTTCTAGAATGCCATGTAGTTAAAATCATATAGTAAATAGCTTTTCATACAATAAATAGGCTTCTTTCACGTAGTAATGTGCATATAAATTTCCTCCATGTCTTTTCAGGGCCTGATTTCTCATTTCTTTTTATCACTGAATAATATTTGAATATTTGAATGTCTGGATATATCACAGTTTGCATATCCATTCACTTTTTGAGGGACATCTTGGTTGCTTCCAAGTTTTGGCAGTTATGAATAAAGCTGCCATAAACATCCATGTGCAGATTTTTGTGTGGACATGTTTTCATTTAATTTGAGCAAATACCAAGGAGTGTTATTGCTGGATCATATGATAACGATTCATACACTTTTAAAAAATCCACCATAATAATATATGATGAACTTGGCATTGTAGCATTTTAAATTATAACTTCAGAGCTTTAAGTTATTCCTTTACTTTAGGAAATTAGTTACTATTAGTATTTCTTTTTCAAAGGTAGAGAGGCTAATGCAAAGATTGAAATACCGAAATAGTTATTTTCTTGTCCCAATTTACCAATAATCTGATATGTTATCAGCAAAGACTTATTAGAATATGGAAAAAGTGTGTTTCTAGAACTCATCTGTCTAAACATGTTTCAGTGCTTTTTTTTTTTTAAGATTTTATTTTTAAGCAATCTCTACACTCAACATAAGGCTTGAACTTACAACCCAGAGATCAAGAGTTACATCCTCTACCTACTGAGCCAGCCAGGCACCCCTCAATGCTTTCATTACTTACTAGCCACCTATAGAGCAGTTTCACCTTTGACAGTGTGAGCCAACAGTTTGGTACCCTGGAGGATTTTGTTCTAGTTTATAATCTCAACAATTAAGAGGCACATTTTCATCCTCTTCACATTTTCTTTTTCTTTTTCTTTTTTTTTAAGATTTTATTTATTTATTTGACAGAGAGGAGAGAGATCACAGGTAGGCAGAGAGGCAGACAGAGAGAGAGCGGGAAGCAGGCTCCCTGCTGAGCAGAGAGCCCGATGCAGGGCTCGATCCCAGGACCTTGAGATCATGACCTGAGCCGAAGGCAGAGGCTTTAACCCACTGAGCCACCCAGGTGCCCCTCCTCTTCACATTTTCATGGAACAAGATCAATACTGAAGATTGGGTATTTAAGAAATATTTGCTAATTTGACTTAAGTATCAGAAGTGACAGGTTCTGCATTAAGGCAAAAATTTCTATTATGAATATAAATAACCGAGAAAGAAAAAATGTGTCAGATGCAAAGGATGGCCTCACCAGTTCCATTAGCTGTCATGGCAATGCCTTTTGAAAGATTATTAACAGGAAGGGAGATACGTTTGGCTTCATATTTCATAGGTGTGCATCAGGGTCAGTTGTATAAGGGGCCAGGAGGAGGTGAGAGTAGGATATGTGGATGTTGGGCCCAGCCTGTAAACAGCCAGGAGTTTTACTCTGACCTGTGGCATTAGGGAGCCACTGAGGTCACTGAAACAGGAGAGTTCATGACTGGATCTGGAGAATAAGTGATGGTAGAGAGGAGGGGAAACAGTGAAGAGACATGAATCCGTGAAGAGATTTTTCTGGTGGTACGGGTGGAAGTTGATTAGGACTTGCAGATTTGGAATAAAAAAAAAATTATCAGAAAGTTCCAGTCCATTATTTCCTCATAGTGGGCAGGAGTTCTGAGAAGAAAGGTCCAAAAATGTGTGAGGGCAGGTAGATTGAGTAGAGGAAAAAGCTCTAAAGAAGAACTGGTAAATAATGAACAAGATGTTGTCCCCGTTACATCATGGACTTAAAAAAAAAAATCAATGGATAGCTATGGAATACTTTGAAATTGTCAACTCCCTTTTGAAATATTTCTGAGAGTCAGTACTTTTCTTCACACTGTTCAAATCTCAAAAGCTGAAAGTTGCCCTGTCTCCTATTTCGTGGGTTCCATATTTTATTGCCTGAAGTTGTTCACACGCAGCACCTTAATTTCCTATCTGATTATTGGGGTCATATCCACTGAATTATAATGCAAACACAAAGGAGAAATTAAATTATATATTAATGAATCAAATTGTTGCCTTTACTGAAACCTTAAATTGATTCTCTTAGACATACAGTCTACTTAGACTGTAAGAGGGTTTCTAACAAGAAAATATGAAGCTAATATTTTGCTATAAACATTTCCCTAAGCTATCATGAAACCGAGAAGAAAAGAATGTTTGAGTTCCTTTTAACTTTTAAAAAATACTTAGTAGCAATACAGGTGATAAGTCAAACATTCTTTTTTTCCCCTCTAGAAAATGAAAAAGACACTTCTGAAGTTTGCTTGAAGCTATTTATTAAGGCTGTGTACGATATGTAGGCAAAAATGAAATTAGTCCTGTTTAACATATAATTCACACAAATAATGCTTCCAGTAATAAAAATTGTTTCTTTTGGTTTCTATCATCTTCATTAACTTTGTATATTGACATAGATTCGGAGAGAATTCTTGCTCTCCCCTATTCTTTCTCAAAGCAAGAAAAGTTGGCGTGATCTGAAAGTTGGTTCTTCATCCCCTCCAACCCACCTTTGTCCCCTTAAGCTTCCTGCTTGTTGGGTGTCATGAGAAGACTGGCGTTCTATCCTTTCTCGGTAATCAAATGTACCTAAAAGAAAGCTTGATGACAGATGGAACATGAAGAAACACATTCAACCATAAAGATGTATGTGCGTGTGTGTGTATGTGTGCTTACATCAATTCACGAATTATTTCTTGAGAAAATTTTGTGTCAGAACTTGTGCCCTGTTTCACAAGAACAGGGAAATGAATAATATATTGACTCTGGCATCATGGAGTTCACTCTCTGTCTGTGGATTTGACATTGGATCTTATAAATTCCTTGAGCTGACAGCCACATCTAAGTTTCACGGTCATTAGAGCAGTCACGAAATCAATCTTACTTGGTAGAGTAGGTCTGCTAGATATATTTGTAAGGGAGAGTTCTGCCCTTTAAGACCAAAACAAGAAGTATCCTTGCTTTTAGTTCAGGCAGAACTCTACTTGGTAGTCAGCATTTCTATAATGTCAGCTTCAACCGGGGTCTGATTCGATTATGGTCATGGATGCTTTAACATATAGATGTAAATCCAAAATACAGTTTGGATTCACACATCATCATATAACAGTTGATTTTAGTAAGTGAGGATAAGAATTTAAACCGATGGCTCATATTCTGAACTTTTCTTTTAAAGGAAAGGAAAAGAAAGAGAAGATGGTAGGGGATGTGCAGTTTTTCTTTAAGCAAACACAAGTTCTGTTTCACTTGGTCACTTGTTAAATAATGAATTACTTTAGGGTAAAGCAGATCTCTGTGTTTCTTGTCCTGGCTAATGTGTGTACTTATGTATGACATATTCTATATACTCTTTTAGATATTATTTTACAGACTGTGTTTTTTATCAAGTCATTCTTTTATTTCTTTGACATATATGTCCTAGCACACATGTGCTAGGTGCCATGTGCTAGGTGTCAGGCAAGATGTTCAGAAACATCAACAGGATGCTCTTAAGAACCCAGGACTCTTTTTAGGGATAGATTTCAAATTTTATGAAATTTCAAGTAAGTGAGGTAACACTGAGAATTTTGTCTGAAAGGAAAGATAATTTTCCCAAGAATTTTATAAACTGCTTGTGTACATTTATTATTTTGAGCCCATAGTATCTTGGTAATAGGAGCTTTGATTTTCCCCTAGAGAGCTATCCTATTCTTGGTCTTTGTTTCTACCCCAAGCTCAGTGATGGGCATATAGCTCAGATTGTGCCTATTAGGTGATTGGTTTTCTTTGGCCTCAAGGATTGGTTCAGCGATGATCACGTAATCCAGTTTGGTAAATGAGGGCTAGGTCCAGCATTTTTGTGCACATTATCAGGGAAAAGAAGCTCTCCCTAAACTGCTAAAGTTTCCTCTTAAATGATGGTTTAGAGCTACTATGGTGCTTGAGAATAAAGCCCACATAAAGGAGAGTGGAGAGAAGAGGTGAATAAGGACAGCATTTTATGACCTCATTTGAGGTTTAATTCAGCACCTACTGGGGCTAGTTCTACCCCTGTACTTTCTATTACATGAACAAATATATTTCTTATCTCTGCTTAACGTCAGAGCAGTTGGGATCTTGTTCACTTGTAACAGAAAGTATTGAAGGTATGCTGTGGAAATATATATTGAGGTCTTACCTCATACCTGGGCCCCGTGCCAAGTGGCAGAAGGAAAAAAACGAGTAAGCCATTGTCTCTGCCCTCAAGCGATTCGTGATCTATCCAAGGTTATAGATACTGGTACAAATGAACTATAATATAAAAGTGCTGTACTAGTGGTATGTACAAAGAGCTATAAAAGCATGATGGAGTACTGGTTATTTGTTTAGTGGAGTGGAAAGAGTGGCAGAAAATGGTTGGGCAAAAGGAAAGGTCCAGGAAGATTTCAAGATGATCTTTAAACTCAGCCTTCTAAAATAAGTAGAGTTTCAAAGATGCACAAAGTGGGCAAGAACATTCTAGAATGAGCGACTAGTGATGGAAAAAGACAAGTATAAAACTTTATTATGCACAAGAATGAGTAACCTCCTGTGGCTAGCATACAAGGAATGTGGAGAGAGTAGAGTGTTGGAAGATGAGTCTAGAGAAATTTGTTGGGGCCCGATTGTGAAGGGCTTTAAATGCCAGGTCCTCTAGGAAGTAGGAAGACATGGAAGAGCCTTGAGGGTAGCTTGGATTGGGGTGAAGGTGAGGCAGTGGGAAGTGATGGGATGATGAAGGGAAACAGATAATGTTGAGAGATAACTAACAGGTAAAAATCAACAAGACTTGGTGATGTGTTGAGTATGGGGCTTAGGCTTTTGTATTCAACCCTTGTTTGAGAGGAGGTGCTTTGCCAGGACACCACATTCCTCTCAAAAGGGAAATGTTGTTGAGGGTGGTCAGTTGTTACTTCTATCTTGGATAAGGCATTTAACATGCTTTTGAGATATCTAAGTGAAAATGTTGAGTAAGCAGTTGGATCTAGGACTCAAAATAAACTCTGGATTAGAAATACAAGTTTGGAGGTCATAGGCAAGTAGGTAGTAATTTAACTTAGCTTTGCAGATAAGATTTCCTAGAAAGAAGTGAGTGGGATAGGATGTCCTGGGATCAAGCCTTGAGGAACTCTAACAAGTAATGGTCAGATGGGGAAAAAAAAATTACAAAAGAAAATGAGGATGAGCAAAGTCTTGTAAGGTTAGCAAATATAAAATATTTTAATAGTACTCGCTTGAGACAACTTTCTTTTTCCATTCTAACTTCCTATCTGTCATGCTTTCCTATTTATCAAGTGTTCCTGGAGGGGCCACATTTGGGGACCTAGTTAGGGAAGAAATCAGGTTGAGGATGCATTTAGTTTGAGTTTAGTAAGATACATTTATATGATTTTAATTGCCTTTCATGTAAAGTTAAGTTGTTGCAAGGCTTATGTTGCAAGAATGGCTTCCCTGAATACCCTTTTACTCACTATCCCAGCTCACTCAGCATCTTGGCACAAAAGTTCAAGGCTGGAGGACACACAGGAATATGAATGTTTTCTATAGTATGTGGCCTTCGAAGTATGCACAGTGGAGGAGAAATACAGCTTGAAATGTATGGAGACAGAAGCTAGTCTATGGAAAATTGTAATCATCAGATGTGTAAAATTTGGTTTTCATAGATGCCTAGTCAAAGCAGAAGTTCTCTCCTGTCAGGAGCATATTCAATAATACAGTGTGTACAACAATAAGCACACCAGGCTGGCTGGCTGGCTGGCTGGCTTTCTTGCTTACTTTCTTACTGTTAGGTGAGAATTATGCAACATAGAACTGATCAGAATTTCTGCATTTGTAGGACACAAACCTGTACTAGCACTGCAAATAAGAAATATGTCTTTGGGTGAAGGAAATCGTATTATGCATTTTAACCATCAATAATACAGAACAAATATTGATTGCTCATGCTAGAGAAGACAACTATTTTTCTACGTGTCTATAGAGAAATAATATTAAAAATTGTTATCATATGCAGAGGCAATAAAAAAGCATACTGTCAAACATTTAGGAAAATTAATATAAATATTATGCTGTTTTGGGAGATCCTGTAATGTTTGTGGTATTTGTCAAGTTTAAAAAATTTGTAATATATTATGATTTCTTTCTTCATTTTATAACTAATTTTGTTTACTTTTTTAAAGAAGATTTTATTCATTTATTTTGAGGGAAGGAGAGAGAGAGAGAGCAAGCATGAGTGGAGGGAAGAGGCAGAGGGAAGGGGAGAAGCAGACTCCCCACTAATCAGGAAGCCTGACCAGGGCTTGATCCCAGGACCCTGGCATTATGACCTGAGCTGAAAACAGACGCTTAACTGACCAAGCTACCCAGACAGCCCTAATTTTGTTTTCATAATTTTGTATTTTTTAAAAGTTTTTATTTATTTATTTGACAGAACGAGATCACAAGTAGGCAGAGAGGCAGGCAGAGGGAGAGGGGGAAGCAGGCTCCCTGCTGAGCAGAGACCCCGATGTGGGGCTCAATCCCAGGACCCTGAGATCATGACCTGAGCTGAAGGCAGAGGCTTAACCCTGAGCCATCCAGGTGCTCCTATTTTTTTCTATTTATGTATGTACGTATATATGCATGTAGGCTCCACACCCATCATGGAGCCTAACGTGGGCCCTGAGCTCAGGACCCTGAGATCAAGGCCTGAGCTGAGATCGAGAGTCCGATGCCTAACCGACTGAGGCACCCAAGTGCCCCTTGTATTTTTTTCTTACAGAGCTCCTTTCCCAAATGTATACTTTTCAGGCCTTACAAAATGTGAATTTGCGCCTGGTACGACATAAGCACATTTGAGTAAACCTGTCAGATTATTTTCTTAAAATAGATTTCTAGGAATGATATTGTAAAGACAAAGGTCCTGTTCTTCTTAAAAGCACTTGATACATTTTGCAAAACTCTTCTTCGGAAATGTTACACCAGTTCATCTCCTTAAAGAGATGCCGTTTCCCACATTATTATTAGCCTTGAATATTAGTTTCAGTTGTGATATTTGTCAATATAGTGGGAAAAATGTGTCAATTGTTATCTTAGTTTATACTTATTTGATAATTAGTATATTAAACACTTTTAATATATTTTTTAGTTATTTGTAGGGGCTTGGGGATAGTTTTTATGAGGTGTTTTGTTTTTTTTTCTGATCGCTTTGAGAGTATTCTTTTCCTATTTAGGGTATTTATAATTATCGTAAACATTGCAAATCATTTTCCCAGTTCATTTTGCCTTTTAATATTAATTTATATCTTGAGATACAAAGGTTTTCATCTACAAATGTATCCAAAGTCTCTCATACAATTTCCACATTTGGTGGTATGATTGGAAAAGACTTTCACAATTAAGGACTATGTATATAAGTATTTATATTTCCTCCATGACTTCTGTAGTTTTATTTGTTAGCCTATCATTAATCTCGCTGGGATTTTTTTAAAAAGTTCTTCTAATTTTAAGTTTTTTTTTTCCCCCCCAAATAGTGAAATATTTTTCCCAATGTGATTTGTTCATTAAACCATCTTTTTTCCATTGATCTGAAATGCCACCTTTGTCAATACTCGTTTGTTATACATCCTCGTTCTGGACCACTGTTCCATTATGCTGTGGGATTATTATGTCCCTGGTGCTACTCTATTTTGGCCATCATAGCTTTACTTACTTCTTATTTCTCTTATTCCTTTTAATGTTGGTTAGTGTTGTATATTTCTTATTTCATTTGAATTTTAGAATTACTTTTTTTTCAAATTCCAAATGTATCATTTCAGTTTCCACTAGAATAAAATTTATAGAGTAATTTAGAGGGAAAATTGATCTCTTTTTAATATCGGGTCCCTTCATTTAGAAATATGACATGTTCCTCCACTTTTAAAATACTTTTTAATAGCCTTCTAGCTTATTAAAAATTTCTTAGGCAGTAGGTAGTAGCTTTCATCAAATGACTTTCTAGAATATTAAGGTGATCATATCTTTTCCTTTACAAGTTAATATGAAAGTTTGTAATAATTAATTTTGCAATATTGAACCATCAGTTCAGTGAAGAGAAATTCTTGGTCATGTCCATTTTTTCTTATATTTGGGTAAATTCAATTTCCTTATATATATATTTGATTTTCTAATATTTAGGATCTTTCTCACTCATTTTCATAGGGGACTTATTTTATAGGTTTAATTTTTGTGCTATTTTTATTAGGATGTGCTATCATAATTATTGAGCTTTCAAAAAAGTATTTGAGAGTTTTCCACCTTTCTCTGGACTCTAGTGTAGTTTGAATAGCATAGTAGGTACCTTGTTTTTGAAAGTATGAAAGAATTTGCCTATGAAACCATTTAGACCTGGCGCCTTTTCTGAGAATGATTATATTACAACTCTATTTATTTCTGTGTTGATTTGTTTACTCAGATTAATTCATTCTTATTGATTCAATTTTGTTAATTTATATTTTCCTTAAAATGCACGATCAGATTTTCAAATATATAAGCTTAGGGTTGTACAAAGAAGTCTGTTATAATTATTTAAATTTTTTTCTGTAGCTGTGATTATATTTTCTTTATCACTTCTGTTTTAGTGTATTTGAGGGTTTTTTTTCCCTCTGATTAAACTACCTAGTAATTTATTTGTCTTATTGATTTTCTCTATAAGCACCATTTCTAGAGTAATTTATCAGTTTTACTGGTTGTTTTCTCATTTATTATTTTCAGCTCTTATTTTTATTAATTCCTGCCTTCTGCTTTCTTTGGGCTTGTATTTTTATTCTTTCTGCTTACTGTATATGTAATTTAGCCCTTAAAATAAATATTTGAACTATGAAAAGAAACAACACCTGAAGCAATTGGTGAGGCCATATTGCTAACAAACTGAATCTGGATGAAGAATAAAAAGTGTGGATGGGGACAATAAAGCATTCTGGCCTTGAAGATAGCTTCCTAGCTTGTTAGCTAGACTGTTCTAAGATACATAATGAGAAACCTTGCTGAATTACCGATGAACCCCATAGAAAGCTTTCCCCTCACCTCTTTGGATTGCTACCCAACACTGGTAATTCAAGCAAACTTCAGAGATATTGTGAGTTCAGTTCCAGACTACTGCACTAAAGGGAATATTGCAATAAAGCAAACCAAACGAATGTTTTGGTTTCTCAGTGCATATAAGAGTTATGTTTATATCAGACCGTAGACTATTAAGTATTCAATAGCATTATGTCTAAAAAAAAAAAAATGTACGTACCTTAATTAACAAATAATTCTAAAAAATTGGTAACCATCATCTGAACTCATAGCAAGTCCTAATCTTTTTGCTAGTGGAGGGTCTTGCCTCCGTGTTGATGGCTGCTGACTAATCAGGGTGCTGAAGATTGGGGTGGCTGACAATTTTTAAAAATAAGACAGCAGTGAAGTTTGCTGTATCTGTTGACTCTTCTTTTCACAAATGATTTCTCCGTAGCATGTGATGCTGTTTGATAGAGTTTCTTTCAAAATTGGAGGCAATCCTCCAAACCCTGATGTTCATTTATCAACTAAGTTTATATAACATTCTAGCTAAATACTTTGTTGTCATTCCGACAATCTTCACAGCATCTTCACCAGGAGTAGATTCCATCTCAAGAAACCAGTTTCTTTGCTCATCCATAAGAAGTAACTCTTCCAGGCGCCAGTGTGGCTCAGTTGGTTGGATGGCCAACTCTACATTTCTACTCAGGTAATGATCTTAGTGTCCCTGGATCAAGAGCCCTGAATCAGGCTCCACACTCAGCAGGGAGTCTGCTTGAGGATTCTCTTTCTGCCTCTCCCCTCACTTGTGTGTCTGCGCTCTCTCTCTCTCTCAAATAAATAAATACATAAATAAATCATAAAAAAAGGAACTCCTCATCCATACAAGTTTTATCATGAGATTGTAGCAATTCAGTCACATCTTTAGGCTCCACTTCTAATTCTAGTTCTCTTGCTATTTCCATCACATCTGTACCTCCACTGAAGTCTTGAACCCCAAAATCATCCATGAGGGTTGAAATCAATGTCTTTCAAACCCCTGTTAATGTTGATATTTTGAACTCTTCCCATGAATCACAGATGTTCTTAATAGCATCTAGAATGGTGAATCCTTTCCAGAAGGTTCTTAATTTACTTTGCCCAGACCCATCAAAGTAATCACTACCTATGACAGCTTTTGGCCTTATGACATATATTCCTTAAATAACAAGACTTGAAAGTTGAAATGACTCCTTGATTCATGGGCTGCAGAATGGATGTTGTGTTAGCAAGCATGAAAACAACATTAATTCCATTGTCCTCAATGAGAGCATTTGTATGACCAGGTGCACTGTCAATGAGCAGTAATATTTTTAAAAAGAATCTTTTTCTCTGAGCAGCAGGTCCCAACAGTGGGCTTAAAATATTTAGTAAGCCATGTTGTAAACAGATTGGCTGTCATCCAGGCTTTGTTGTTCCACTGATAGAGCACAGGCAGAGTAGATTGAACATGATTCTTAAGGGCCTTAGGATTTTTGGAATGGTCAATGAGCATTAGCTTCAACTTAAAATCACCAGCTGCATTAGCCCCTAGCAAGAGAGTCACCCTGTCCTTTGAAGCTTTGAAACCGGACATTGACTTCTCTTCTCTGGCTATGGAAGTCCTAGATGACATCTTCTTCCATTAGAAGGCTGTTTTCACCTACATTGAACATCTGCTGTTTAAGTATAGCCACCTTCACTTATGATCTTACCTAGATCTTCTGGAGAACTTGCTGCAGCTTCTACATCAGCACTTGCTGCTTCGCCTTGCACTTTTATGCTGTGAAGATGGCTTCTTTCCTTAAACCTCATGAACCAACTCTGCTAGCTTCCAGCTCTTCCTTTGCAGTTTCCTCACCTCTCTCAGCCTTCATGGCATCCAAGAGAGTTAGGGCCTTACTCTGGATTAGGCTTTGGCTTAAGGGGATCTTGTGGCCAGTTGGATCTTCTAGCCAGACCACTAAAACTTTCTCCATATCAGCAATAAGGCTGTTTTGCTTTCTTATCATTCATAGGTTCACTGAAGTAGCACTTTTCATTTCCTTCAAGAACTTTTCCTTCGCATTTACAACTTAGCTAAATGCTTGGTGCAGGAGGCCTACCTTTTGGCCTATCTCAGCTTTCAATATGCCTTCCCTTACTGAGCTTAATCATTTCTAACTTTTAACTTAAAGTGAGAGATATGCAACTCTTCCTTTCACTTGAATACTTAGAGGCCACTTTAGGGTTATTAATTAGCCCAATATCAATATTGTTGTATCTCAGGAAATAGGGAGGCCCAAGGAAAGGGAGAGAGAGTGGGGAATGGCTGGTTGGTGGAGCGGTCAGAACACACATTTACTGATTAACTTTGTTGTCTTATACAGACATGGTTTGTTTCACCCTGGAATAATTATAATAATAACATCAAAGATCACTGATCATGATCACATAACAAATATAATAATGATGAAAATGGTTGAAATATTGAGAGAATTACCAAAATGTGACACAGAGATATGAAGTGAGCAGATGCTGTTGGAACAATGGTACTGATAGAATTGCTGGATGTCGGGTTGCCACAAATCTCCAATTTGTAAAAAATACAATATCTGCAAAGTACAATGAAGTGAAACACAATAAAATGAGGTATGCTGATAAATGATTAGCTCTTCACAAAGTTCTGTATGTTTTTAGGCTAAACTTTAAGCTCTGTCTTCAAAGTTAAAAATGTCTTAAATTTAGTAGGTACCAATTCAGTGTTTTACTTGCATAGGCACAACTTACGGATTTGATCAAGGCTTTTACACTTATAATATTCATTTTAGGGTCCTATTACATTAATTAAATATTAATGCTCTAAGCATATTTTTCATATCCTTCTCTGTTTCTTCTCCACTGGAGAATATTGCTGGAAATTAAAAAATAGTGTGGTTTATTATCCATGTCATTGGCATTGCATTTTGATGATAAATTATTTTTGGAAAATGAAAAAAAGATATATAAGTAGAAGAATCCCCTCTGGGTCTCATGTGTTCCTCTGAATAGCAATTTTATATTTCCTCACTATTTTTCCTGAGATTATTACATATTTTCCATAAGCATCTATAAAATACTAAGCCATAGTCTTAAATATTCAAGATACTTTCTGATGAGTTTCTAATGAGATTTTTTTTGAAAATACTGTATGTGGTGTGAACATGCTCACACAATAGTAGTTTGAAAAAACAGTTTTCAATATGTATGAGGCATTTATAATATTTATTTCTTCCATTCTGTAATTGTCACAACAGGGCACATTGGGACAGTCACCATGTTTAAACTTATGACTTTTCTGGATGGGAAAACAAAGATTAATGAGTTCTTGGCACATTGTGGGGATGAGAATGTCTTGACTACCATTACAATAATCTAGAGATAGTGAGGGATGGCAAAGGTATGGGATGGAGACCTCAAAATCTACTGAATTGCTATTATGTGCTTATGCCAATGTATAGACAGCAATCAAAGTTGGCTTCAAGGGTTTGGAACTGGGTAAATAGAACATTAAAGGTTCATTTGACACCTATAGAGCATTTTTGAAGCTCTCTTTCTTCAGGAGGAGAAAGGGATTGAAATGATCAACTTGGGTTTGGAATGCTTAGTTTGAGGTAGTATATGGACCTCTGAGTTGAAATGCCTTGTAGGCAACTGGTGATGTGGAGCTAGAGCACAGAGAAAAGATCAGCATCAGAGTGCCATCTTTGAGAATCATCCCTGAGGTCACTATTGAGGACACAGATAAAAAAGAAGAGACTGGCACCTGTCTAGTTATTATTGTTGAATTCAGAGTCAATTTCAATTTAGGACCGGAAAAACCAAAATTAGACCATGAGATAGAGGAGGCAAATGTTCCTAGAGCTCAACTTGGTGGATTAGGATGAGAAACTCTGAAACCTAAATCTGAAAAATCACAGAGGGTGGCTGAGAGGAAGTGTGGCTAGGGACATAGGAGAGTGAATTCAGAGCCAAAGGGAATTAGAGATGGAGCAACATTCAAGAGTGAGGCAGGAGAAGCAAGTAAGCAAAAGAAGGAAGTTCCTTGGCTGCTGAAATATGTGGCCCTACCAAATTTGCTGTCTTTTCTACCTGACTCTTGCTCAAAGGTTAACTATTGGATGGCCAACCTGCTTTATTTTGTAGGATTTTTTTAAAGGATTTATTTATTTGAGAGAGAGAGAGAGAAGAGGGGAGAGGGGTAGAGAGAGAATCTCAAGCAGACTCTCCACTGAGCATGGACCCCAATGTGGGGCTCCATCTCACCACCCCGAGATCACTACCTGAACCAAAACCAAAAGTTGGATACTCAACCAACTGAGACACCCAGGTGCCTCTGTAGGCTTCTTATATTATGAGAATAAATAAATCCTTAGAGAGAGAGTGTGGAAAGAGAAGGTTAGAAGGCCAAAGACTGAATCTGGGAATATAACTTGAATAGGGGTGTCAAAACACCAAAAAGAAATGAATGTATAGTGTATGGAAGCCAAAATTTTAATATCCAGCTGGTGATTAAGTGGTAAAGGCTTTAAAGAGGACAAGGACATAGATTAGTTGGTGGGTTTTGTGATCTAGTGATCGGGAGATCATTAACAAGCTTCCAGTGAGCCATTTCTGTAGACTGAAGATTGTAAGCCAGATGATAGCAGTGAGGACCTGAAGGTAAGCAGATGGAAACAACAATACCAAATGAAAGGAAAGGCATTTACCTTTGAGGGAGAACGGAAGATCCAGACACAGGAGATCAAAAGATAGAAACAATGGTAGTAGAAAGGAATGGCCCCAAAATCCCACAGAAATGACAGAAATGAGAACCTGTCCTGGGTACACTGATATTGAGAATAAGGAAGTAGATAAAGAAATGTATTAAAATCTTTTGATTAATCCTAAAGTTCTCTGAAATCAGAATAGAAACAAGTAAGTAAAAATCTAGTTAAGCTTTACACAAAAATAGCATGTAATGAACAAACCACAGACTGGGAGAAAATCTCTGCAAAACGTATAAAGAACAGGTATCCAAAATATATAAAGAACTCCCCAAACACAATAAGCAACAAACAACTTGATTTAAAAATGGCAAAAGAGCTGAACAGACATCTTACTAAAGAAGATATGGCAAATAAACATATGAAAAGATGCTCAACATCCTATGTTATCAGGAAACTGCAAATTTAAACAACGATGAGATATGATGAAACACCTATTAGAATGTTTAAAATTCAGGGTTCCTGTGTGGCTCAGTCAGTTAAGCGTCCGACTCTCGATTTCAGCTCAGGTCTTGATCTCACCATTGTGAGATCAAGCCCTATGTTGGGCTCTGTGCTGGGCATGGAGCCTATTAACAATTCTCTCTCCCTCTTCCTCTGCCCCTCCCCACTGCTCTCTCTGTAAAAAAAAAAAAAAAAAAAAAAGTTTAAAATTCAAGACACTGATAGCAGCATTTGCTGAGAAGGATGTGGAGCACCAGGAACTTCTATTCATTGCTAGCAGAAATGCAAAAAGGTACAGCCACTTTGGAAGACAGTTTGGTAATTTCTTACAAAACTAAAATACTTTTTCCGTACAATCCAGCAATCATATTCCTGGATATTAAGCTAGATGAGTTGAAAACATGTCCACACAAAGACCTACACATGAATGTTTATAGCAGCTTTATTCATCATTGCCAAAACTTGGAAGCAACCAAGATGTCCTTCAGGAGATGAATGGGTCAACAAACTGTGGTACATCCATCTAATGAAATATTTTTCAGTGATACAAAGAAATAAAAAGCTATCAAGCCATGAGAAGACATGAAGTCACCTTAAGCAGATATTGCTAAGCAAAAGAAGCCAACTTGAAAAGACTGCATACTATATAATTCTGACTATATGACATTCCTGAAAAGACAAAATTATGGAATCAATGAAAAGATCGCTGGCTACCAATACCGAAGGTTTGGGGAGATAGAAGAAGGGATGAATAATTAGAACACAGAATTTTTAGGCCAGTAAAATGATTCTCTGTGACACTATAATGGTAGATACATGTCATTATACATTTGTAAAAACCCATAGAATATGAAACACAAAGAGTGAACCCTAATGTAGACTATAAACTTTAGTTAATAATAATATATCAATATTGGCTCATTAATTGTAGCAAATATACCACACTAAAGTAAGAGGTTAATGCTGAGGGAAACTGTGTGCTGGGGGAGGGAAGGAAGTTTATGGGAAATCTCTGTACTTTCCACTCAACTTTTTTGTGACCCTTCAACTCCTCTTTAAAAATAAAGTCTATTAAATTAAAAAAAAAAGACTGAAAAAGAGAATGGAGTACTGATACCTGCAACAACATGAATGAACCTTGAAAACAGTATCTAAGTAAAAGCAGATAGCCAGACACAAAAGGCCACATATTATGTAAGCCTATTTATATGAAATGTCCACTACTTTAAGAACCAGCAGTTATAAAAAAAGAAGGAACTAGATAAATAAGATGGTGAAAGGAAGAATCCTGCTACTATAATAGGAGGAAATAGTGTGAATCTGTTCTAAATTTAAAGAAAAACTAATGTGTTTCTCATTAGAAAATAGCCTAAGAGGAATATTTCTGTTCATACAATGATGATGATATAATAAGGTTTTTCTAGCATCAAGGTGTTGATACCAAAACTAAATTACTATGCGGTGCAGCTTCTTGCATTTATCCTGTGCTCAGCAATTGGAGAAATCATAATGACCTTAATAGCTAAAACTCAAGAAAGGCTGGATCAAACTGTAGCTCAAACTGACTTCTTACACAAACTCTGAGTTACAAAAATGAATGGAGCAAATAGGCAGGATGAGATATGTAGGTCAACCTGCTTATAAAAATAACCTCGGCAGGGTTATATAGGTAGATATTGCTGTAAAATTTATTTATACTGTGAGAGGGAGCAGGCCCAAGTTTACTGAGTCATAATATCTATTTATCCTAGACAAAGCAATCATAGCTTGTAGGGCTGTTGGACTGTATCAAATAGATGTCAATTGCTAATTATCAAGTAAGATTCATGATTTGCAAAAATGGCAGATAGTTATTATTCTTAGAAGGAAAAGAGTGCTCACTAAGCAGTAAAAAATAGAATGTCCAGTAAAAGATAAGCAAAAGACACAAATAGGCCATATTTAAAAACAGAGGTAACCAACAAATTATGGAAATTATAACCAACAAATATGGAATTATGAAATTATTATCCATATCACTAGTAATCAAATAGATGTAAGTTAATGCAATAATGAGTGCTGATTTAATCTGTCAGACAAGATTTTAAAAGAATAATAATACCCAATGTTGTACAAGGAGAGGTAAATGAATTCTCTGATGACTGTTCGTGGGAGTATAAATTAGTAGAGAATTTTTGGAGGAGGAGTTGGCAGTAGCTATTAATATTTTTTTTAATGCACATTGTCTTCAACCAAAATTTCACTTCTAGGAATCTGCCCAAGAAAAGTATTGTCCAAGTGCACAAAGATATGTTTACAAGAAAGTTCACAACAGTGTTATTTGTGATAGAGAAAAATTGGAAACAACAGGAATGTCAATTAATGGGTACATTCACCTCCTAGAATATTCAGCAAAAATTAAAAAGAATTAAGTAGATTTCTTTGAATAGACATGTAAAGTTTGCCAAGATATAATGCCAAGCAAAAAAGAAGGTATAAAACATAACTTATAGTGTGATCCCACTTATGTTTACCAACACCTGCAAAACTAGGTATTGTATGTAGACAGTTAATAAAAAAATGTCCAGAAGAATACTATAAATGCTTCTTAATAAGGTTGCTCCTTGGAAGAGGAGTAGTTAGCGGGATAACAAATGAAGAGGCATCCGTAGTTATTTTATTATATACACTTCTATACTGTTGGATTTTTTTAACAGAAGGTAAAAATTTGTGTAATATTAGCAGTTATTAAAAGTGTACATGCATATTAACAAACTAATATTAGTAAAGCATTGGGAATATTTCCTGGTACAGAGAAAGTGCTATGTAAGTGTGTGTTAAGTTAAATAAATAAGTTCAAATGTTAGGGCTTTATCCTAAGAAAATTATTATGAGATATGCAAAGATTTAATTGCAAGGATATTTAACCCTAAAGTTAGAGGTGACCTAAATGTCCAACAGTAGATGATTGACTAAGTGAAAAATATTAATCCATACAGTGGGTGGGATTTTTGAATGATAATTTTTAACAGCTATGTTGCTTTATATTTTACATGTCATAAATGCACCCATTTCAAAGAGCAATTCAATGATTTTTAGTAACTTTATGAGTGGTGCAACAATCAGCATAAATCAGTTTTAGAACAGACCCCCAGTAAGATCCCTTATCCCATTTACAGTTAATCTCATTACCACCACTAGCCCGGGCAACCAGTAATCCACTTTCTTTCTGTACAAATTTTCTTTTTCTGGACTATACAATGGGATATTTTGCATTGGTCATAATAAGCGATAGCTGATTATAAAAAGTGAAAAAAGTAAATAAAATATTACATTTAGGATTAGCCTATTTGAATTTATGTGGAGAGAGAGAGGATAATTTGAATGGCGGTCTCCAAAATGTCCATAGTGGTTACCCTTGAGTGCTAGAAATATGAGTGCTTTTTTTTTTTTTTTCTGTCAAAATCTTATGATCCAAAAAAGACAATTCAAATTATCTTGGGAAGGACAAGTTTCCCGAAATGGCTTCTTTCAGGGTTTTCCCTTCAATGCAGTGAATAAGAGGGTGGGAATTTAGAAGTGCCTTGGGATATGAGAGGGTTGTTTTTCTGAAGTCTCCCATGTTGGGAATGGGAGCAAATAGAACTAAAGTTATCAGGTAATACGCATGATTCAAGTGCTCGGCAGACCAGAGCCTGCAAGAAGTCCAGGGGAGTAGGCCCTGATGCTGCAAGGCTGCCTGCCGGGAATCGGCCCCAGCCTGTCTACCCTTGGATAAGCTTGCCTCTTAGGGATATTTTTCCAATGCTAGCCTCAGGAAGAGAGGTGAGGATAGTGGAAGGGAGCTCATACCAGTTCTCCTGGGCTCCCAGCTTTGATACCCAGGGGCAGAAGCAGAAGCACCTACTCCTACTGCCTGTCTCCTCAGAAGGAAAAGCAGAAGAGTAAGTGTTTCTGTCTCCTTCATTTGTTGCCTTGTTCTTCCTCATCTTTTGTGAGTGAAATGAGCTCCCCTCCATTCTCTTTTGAGTGTTAATTCTTTTTTTTTTTAATTAAAAAAATTTTTTTAATTTTAAAATAAATTTATTTATTTTAGAGGGAGAGAGCACGACCACGAACAGGGGGGAGAGGTAGAGGGAGAAGCAGGCTTCCCGCTGAGCAGGGAGCCCGACATGGGGTTCCACCCCAGGACCCCAGGATCATGACCTGAGCTGAAGGCAGACTCTTAACCGACTGAGCCACCCAGGCACCCCTAGAGTGTTAGTTCTTAAAGAAACAATTTCCAAAAGTATGTTCTGAATCAATCTATTCCATGCCAATGTTCTTTCAAAGTTGGGACTTTATGTCTCTGTGTATTTTTGGGAGACCATTTTCTTCAAAGAGGTCTCAGCACTGACAAGAGAAAGACATGCTTTAGCCAAGAGTATATACTTTGGTATGAGATGACAGAATTCATTTATGGTTAAAATAAAAATCTGACCTATTGTCTTTACCGAATTCTCATAGAAAGAAAATTGCAGTGAACCAAACTATACCCCTGGAAGGAGGAATGTTCTCTGGAGAGTCTAGAAAACTTCAGACTCATTTTTTTTACTATTGTATGTATGTATGTATGTATGTATGTATGTATGTATGTATTTGTCAGAGAGAGAGTGCGAGCACAAGCAGGGGGAGTGGCAGGCAGAGGGAGAAGCAGGCTCCCCACTGAGCAGGGAGTCTGACATGGGACTCCATCCCAGAACCCTGGGATCATGACCTGAGCCAAAGGCAGATGGCTCACTGACCAAGCCACCCAGGCATCCCTAGTTTTTTAACATTTTAAATATTCTATTCTTAAAATATGTGGGAGGGTGTGTTTCATTATGTGAAAATAATGTGTCTGCCTCCATAGTTTGA
Organism: Potos flavus; assembly: GCA_028534135.1. Classification (NCBI taxonomy): domain Eukaryota; kingdom Metazoa; phylum Chordata; class Mammalia; order Carnivora; family Procyonidae; genus Potos; species Potos flavus. The sequence goes on along the minus strand of CM052883.1, from coordinate 123,861,973 downwards.
TACCTTATTCTCCAAATTACTCTACTTGAAGACTTTATTTAGTGTTTGAGTTACAACATCCCCAGTTTCAAGTCAGTGGGACCTACCCAGCTCAGTGAAGTTTTGCCTTATAGTTCCTGCCAGAGGGCGGAAAGGATCTGCAAATGCAAGTTGCAGGGTGGGCACAGAGACAGATGTTGCATGACGGTGGGAAGACCTTCTCTCACCCATTACTTGAGCTGATAGTGATGTGGCTCTTCAAGCAATTTGCCTTCAGGAGTGGAGTCCATAAAGAGGATGGCCCGAGGCCCCTCACAGAATCTCCAGGGTAGACCTCCAGTGTCCTTTAATGATATATAATTGGACCAGCCCAGCGCAGGAAGCTTTAATAACCTTTCTCTGTGGTCCATAAGTTTGAAAAGGCTCAGTACCTACTGTCTTTCTTTAGGACATTGATGGAGGGTCCCAGTGCTCCCATTTTATGCTTATTAGTGACACTTTTCATGAGTTTCCAGGGCTAAAGGGACTTTTCTGCACTGTTTAATGATTTTCAGTTTAACTCCCTTTCTGAGTGGGCTGTTGTAAAGATTAATTAGCCAATGTTCATAAAGTGCTTTCAAGCTGAAAAGTACTGCACAAGGGTGTACAGACTCATTAGGTTCTTAGTCATTAAGGTTTTTTTAGACCTTTCACATTCAGAAACTAGATGATGAAGGCCAAATTAATATTTTTTCTTGGAGGAGGGGGACTTCAAAAGGAGAAGAATAGAGCAATATCTCTCTTTCTTTGTTTAAAAAAGACATCTGTTGCACTGGGACTGAAAAAAAAGATATAAAAATCTTTTATTTTCATTATCTCATATTTCTATACAGCTACTGCTTCTGCTTCTTCTCACTTCCTCCTTTCAAAATGTATTTGCCTGATTCTCCTGAACATTTATTTAGAAACTCATTGGATCATATTGTCATGTAGATGTCCATTGTGGAACTGACTCTGGCCTCAGAGTATTGAATTGTTGTACCAATAAATGACACTGGGAAATCATTCCCTTTGTAAATCAATCCCCAATCAATTTGCAATGTGTCATAAAGGTGTAATATTGTCTCCATCCTCAGTAATCTTTGGCCAATATATTTGGAGTTCTATATGATTCAGTGAAGCCTTTGACTGAGGCTGGAAAAGTACAGACTGACCACCAAAGACAGGAAGAGGTCCTAAGAGAAACTAGAGACAAAGATGGATAACTTACAAAGAATTAGATTGACAGCTGACTATTTTAGCAGCATCAGCTGTACGTGATAAGAGAATAATATCTTCTAAGTACCGATAGAAATAGCTATCAACCTAGAATTATATAACAAACTAAATTACCTTTTAAGACTGATCATAGAATAAGGACATTTTTATACAAAGCAAAAATAACACATTTACCAGCAGTGCTAAAGGATATCCTAAAGGATTCAAAAAGAGGAAAATTATTCCAGAGGGAAAGAAGGAGATGCTAGATGAAATGAAGAAGAAAAAATTTGCAAACATGTCAGTAAATCTAACTAAGCATGAATTAATAATAATAATGTCCAGTTTGTAGTAACAAGCAAGATATAAGTAAAAAAAAAGTAACAGATATAACAGGAAAGTTAAAGTATTCCAATGTCTTTATCTTATTTGAAAGGAGGCTAAAAATGTTAAATTTAGATTGTATTAAGTATGCACATAGACTTTCTAGTTTTAATCATTAAAATAAAGAAAACACAATGTAGTGGATGGGGAAAACAATGGAATGAGACAATAAAATAAATAAAATAATAAATAATAAAATAAATAGCAACTAGCTCAGTAAAAGGGAATAAAGACATTTAACATGGATCTCAGTAATTGTTCCTGGGGCTCTTACCTTACAATTACAAATACTAAGTAACTATGTCAGGGAATTCATATCAATATACCTACAGGACAAATGAAAAATGAAATAGTCTTTTTAAAAATTTTTTTAAAAGATTTTATTTTTTTTTTTATCAGAGAGAGAGAGCACAAGGAGGGGGCAAGGCAGAGGCAAAGGGGAAGTCGGTTCCCCGTTGAGCAAGGAGCCCAATGTGGGACTCAATCCCAGGACCCTGGGATCATGACCTGAGCCAAAGGCAGATGCTTAACCAACTGAGCCACCCAGGCATGCCAAAAATGAAATAGTCTTAATGATATGTGAACAGCTGCTTCTGACTTGGGATGAAATGTTCAGTAACAGCGTCATCTCGATGACACAGGTCATGGGTTTAGGAGAAGAACCTCAAATGTAGGGAACACAGGTCTTTCATAATGGATAGTAAGCCTGCTTGACCTCTGCCCTAGAGAAAGATATTATCTTAATTATACTTCATAGTAAACAAGTGTGCTCTTCGCTCTGGAAAAGACACTGTTTTCCAAGGCTGTTCATTATACAAACACCTTCGAAAGATAGAGTAGTGCCTTTGGTTGTAAGTTGTGCAGAAATGTGACAGACCCATGGAGAGATGTCTCCCAACAAATTTGGCTAAGTTTCTAAAGCCTCAGTTTTCCCATCTGAAAAAAAAAATAAATGGTATGGCATATGTGATTACAAGGATCAGAGGGTAGAGTGCATATAAAATGCTTAACATCATAACCAAGGACTGTGCCAATATCAATTACTACTACAAAAGATTATTTCTTGAATAAAATGTGAGCACATTTACTGAATTCTTTATTTTCTCCAGCAAGTAGAATATTACAGCTCCTGGATATTTCTACTTATTAGAATCACCAAATATTAGAACTAAAAAGGAAAGATTAGCCAGTGAAGCCAGGCATTTTATAGATAAGGAAATAGGTTCAGAAAGGTTAAGTGACTTGTTGGCTTTCACACAGAACAGCCATATAAAGGACAATGATCATCTAATTTAAATTTCACATTCTTTTTAATTATACACAATGCTTGGAGTTCAATAAATGTTGGTATTACAAATGAATTGAAACAAGCCTAGATATATTAGGAAACATTTCACATATTCATTTGGTCATTCTCTTCTACCTACTTGCATAACCTATAAACCACCTTAAACATGACCTCTGAAGGCAAATATACACAGAAAGGAAGGAAGGAAGGGACAACGGAAGGAAGGAAGGAGGGAGTGAGGAAGAGAAGAGGAAAGGGAAGGAAAGGAAAGGAAAGGAAAGGAAAGGAAAGGAAAGGAAAGGAAAGGAAAGGAAAAGAAAGGAAAGGAAAGGAAAAAGAGGAGGGTAAAATAACCTGTATCTCCTCCTCCCCTCCACCTCCATCATCGTCACCGCCTCCACAGCAGAGAAAAAACAGGAAACAGTAGGAAAGCGCTGTCTGTGTGTGTAGGTGATGTTGAAAGTGGTCCCGTTCTGGCTAACAACAGGGAAATTCCGGCAGAATATCTGGCAGCTTTATGTCAACAGCTTTATCCGGGCTTATCAACAAACGTCCTAAGGCATGAGGGGGAGTAGTAAGGAAGGGGAATGGGGGGGGGGGTGACAGAAACAGGAGGCAGCATGTTGTAGGGAATGATCATCAGTTGTAGAATAAAATGACTTAAGCTCCTGTGCGAGTCTGAGCAAGTTACTGAATTTCCTGATCTCTAAAATGTATTTAAAGTAAGAAGTTGATGTGCTATTCGAATGAAGAAATGAAGTGAGAGGATCTGGCACCTAGTAGGTCCTCATTAAATAGAAGTTCAAATCGAATTCAGTGAAGGAATTTATCCTGGAAGGATGTGTAAAAAATCAACTCATTAAGTTTGTACCGCTACTTAATCCCAGTCCCATTGTTTCTCTTTCTTTAAGCGTGGTGTCACCTCACTAACTGGTACAGCATTGTGCAATACTTGCAGGGACCTGAGGTCAGAGTTGAGTATGCCCAGGTAGCCAAAGCAAGATTTTAATAGGAAAGAAATGATAGGGAATGGGGATTGCCCTTCATAGTTTGTCTTTCTCAAGCCCTCTGCAGAATCACCTCCAGCTCTAGGTAATTGTGTCTGCGTGTCCCTGGGGCATCTCACGCTGCTCCTGCCCTTCTTGTCCCTCACCCCCACAGTGAACACTGCACTTCCCTCTTCTGGGCATGCAGGAGCGGCTCTGTTTTGCCACTGCTCTGTCCCTCTTCACAGGACATTGCAGTGTGGGGTGTGTGTGTGAGAGACAGACAGACAGACAGAGACAGAAAAGGAGACAGAGCAAGAAAGACGGTGGAACAAAAACATGCCCTTTTCCTTCTGCTTCTAGAAATCCCAAAGCAATATTGCTCGTCACAATGTTCCATGTTGCGAAGAGTTTAGGGAAATCATTCCTTCAGTTTTTACTTGGGGCATTCTCTCTCTCTATTTGGAATCAGAGATGCTGGAGATGAATTTGAGTGAGAGTGTCAGGCAGTACTGAAAATAAGTGATGATGAAATGATGAGAAAGTCTTTGTTAGGCTTGAGCCCTCCACCCCAAGCTGTTTCTTCCCATAGGGGAAGTGTACTCTCTGAAAGGATCCCCAGCCTTTCCTCAACCAGGCTTCTGGAGGGTCATCCCACACATTTGCATTCACATCCAGTTATGTCAACAGAACTGTGGGCACAATTTGAGCCCTTTCGCATGAGGCTATTAGGCCCTGTGGCCCCTAAGTTCCTACTGGGCCAATCTACCCGCCATTATGAAATTTGTAGCTGGCAGAATGCTAGGGTCTTGCTGAGAACCCTGCTACAAATACACGTGTACAAAGAAATTGACTCATAGCGTGCTGGCCTCCAAATGTGAGTGTGGACACTTGCCTTACATTCTAGATATAGGAGTTTATTCATTTCTTCCTTTTTCACTGTGATGAAGTTTTACAACATAAGTGAGGTTCAGTGGGGGTGGAGTCTGGAGCCGACCGACCAAGAAAGAATTCTTGAGACGTCTTTGGTGCAAAATGGTGGTTTATTAAAGCACGGGGACAGGACCCATGGGCGGAGAGAGCTGCCGCTGCTGCTGCATTGGGGTTGTGAGCAGTAGGGGTCAGGGATAGCGTAAGTCTCTAAGGAATTTTGGAAGCAGTTTCCAGGACCTTGAGGAGCTAGCTGTTGTTGGGAAAAGGTCATTTATTGCCATTTAATAAAACCTTAGTCATGAGACCCTTCAGAGGTATATCGGTGGGCCTTATGCTTGGGGATGATTGCCCACATGTATCTTGGAGGGTTTAGAGATAAAGGAAGTTTCCAAAGGAATTTTTATATATTAAATCAGACTTACAGGATCCTGATTGGGGTGGGGGTCGGTCAGGCTAGGATTGCCTTTTGCCCTTAGCGAAGTATTAAGGCGGAGGCAGTTGAGTCCCTAAAGGAATATCACTCTGCCTGTTCCAAGGACTTGTCAGTGGGCTCTAGATAGTAAGGAAATTTAATAACTTTTCTTCTGCCTCTGTTTCCCACATCAACTGCTCAAAGAAGGGATACACAGATGATTTAGGTACAGTTCCTGTATCATAGTCACCATCGTCTGTTGCTTCACTGTATATGCTCATTGAGGTGACTGTCCCTAGTTAAAGCTTGACTGAGACCATCTTATAGTTAACGCTGAAAAATAGCCCCGGGCTCTCTGCTCAGCGGGGAGCCTGCTTCTCGCGCTCTCTCTCTGCCTGCCTCTTTGCCTACTTGTGATCTCTCTCTCTCTCTCTCTGTCAAATAAATAAATAAATAAATCTTTAAAAAAAAAAAAACAGCCCCTCTGAGGTTAAGATACTAGTATTGAGAATTCCATACTCAACTTCTGTGCTGAAAAGGAAGTATTATGATCAGGCCAATGCAGGGAATATGGAATTTGGTGCAGTAATGTTTTAATGCTCTTAACACTCTCTTTGCCCGCAGGTTATGCAGATGTATCTTCCATTTTGTGGAATTGCCATATCCAATGCTCAGCTCTTTGCTGCCTCGAGGAAAGAATATGAAAGAAGCAGGGTGAGTAGAAAGAAACGCTGTTGACAACCCTTAAAGCTCTCTGAGTTTCAAGGATCTGTGAGCCATCATGTCTTTTAAAAACAGCAGATGGTGTTTGAATAGTCCAGGAGTCCTTTCTATTTGTTTAATCCTTCAAGTTTATGGTTGAAGATACCTTTGAAGCAATAAGTACAAATGGAAGTGGATACAAATTCTCTGTTGTTTAGGGCAAATAGTACCAGCTTCTTTTAAAAATGAAATTAATTTCACATCTGTACTATAAGGTAGTAGATATACTCTTATAGCTTTGAAACAATAACACACTTTAGTGATATTTTTGCAATTTAGTTTCTTTAAGAAGCAAGGTATGTTACAAATGATTTCACCCCACCTCATAAATTTTGCTTTTGAATTGGAAGTTTTTCTGGAAGAGCATCAGAAGATAACTGGACAATAGTGCAAACACTTTTATAGGATTATAAAGAAACACACATAAAGAGGGACTTTCACCAGCTATCCAGGTAAATAGGAAGGAAAGAAGGAAGAAAGGAAGAAAGGAAGGAAAGGGGAAAGAAAGAAAGAAAAAGAAAAGAAAAAGAAAGAAAGAAAGAAAGAAAGAAAGAAAGAAAGAAAGAAAGAAAGAAAGAAAAAGAAAGAAAGAAAGACAAAAAATGCTAAACTATCAAATAGATATTAAATTATATTAGGCTCATAATATAATGATACAGGTAGGTATAGATAGGTACAGTAGATAATAGGGAAGCAAACAAATAAAAAATAATATAGTATCAGGTAATGATAAAGAGTGATTGATTATGAAGGATAGTTTAGGAGGATGTTTATTTCAGAGCATGATCAAGAAGTTCTCTACAAGATGTTTTTTGAAGAGAGACCTGAATGAAATGAAGGAGCAAAACCACACAAAGATCAGGGAAAAGCATTCCAGATAGTGGAAATGCCAAGAAGAAAGGCATGAGGCAGGCAAAACCTTGGTCCATGTGTCTAGGGAGCAGAGAGGAAAAACTCAAATAGCCGAAGCAGTCCTGAGAAAGAAGGACAAAACTGGAGGCATTACACTTCCTGATTTCAAACTATAATACAAACCTCTTATAATCAAAACAGTATGGCACTGGCACTAAAAACAGACAAATAGACTAATGGAATAGAATTGAGAGCCCAGAAATAAACCCATGCTTATACAGTCACCATATATTTGACAAGGGAGCCAAGAATACTTAATTGGGAATGGTGTTGGGAAAACTGATTAGTCACGTGAAAAAGACTGAAATCAGACCCCTACCTTACACTACTCACAAAAATTAACTTGAAATGGATTAAAGATATAATGTAAGACATGAAACCAAAACTTCTAGAACAAAACATAGAGGAAAAGCTCCAGCGATTTTTTTGGATCTGATACAAAAGCACCAGAATAAACTAGCGGGACCACATCAAACTAAAAATCTTCTGCACAACAAAAGAAACCATCAACAAAATGAAGAAGCAACCTATGGAATGGGAGAAGATATTTACAAATTGCAATTATGTGAAGTGATGGATGTGTTAACTGACCTTATTGTAGTAATCATTTCACAACATGTGATGTATCAAATCATCATATTTTACACCTTAAACATCCACAAAGTTATCTGTCAATTATATCTCAATAGAGCTAGGAAAAAAAAAAAAAGAAATAATGTGGCTGGGATTAGATCAGCGAGAAATGAGAGATTCCCTTCAAAATCAGCGATGAAATAGACAAAGCTATTGTCTATTGTGGGAAATGAGTGAAAATGACTTTTGGCTTGTACAGCTGGCAAATAAACAGGGTAGACTGTTGGGTCTTTAGAGTCTTTAGACTCCTGTTGGGGACAGGAGTCTAAAGTTTTGGTGAGATGTCAGGACTAAAGTCTTTAGGAGTCTTTAGATTCCCATTGGGTACAGGAGTCTAAAGTTTTGTGAGATGTCAGGACTCGAGACTCATATTTGGGAACGATCAGTATATAGATGATATTTAAAAGTAGGACACCGAGTGCATCACTCTGGGGGAGAATATGTGGATAAGAGAAGGGAAGAGGTCCAAGAATGAGCCCGGGAACAAAAGATGGCACTAGACGAAGGAGGGGAGCAAATACAAGGGAAGACAAGAAACAGGGAGTGTTGGGAGGGGCCTCCGATATGTTGACTTTCCTATCATCCAAGATTTTCTTCTCTTTTTCTCCCATTGCAGACCTAGTCTGTATTGTTATTTATGAAACTTTTATCACTTGTTAGTAAAGCAGCAATTTTTAATTAGAAACAGTAAAATTACTATGATGTGATTTGTCAGTGCAAGACTCAAGGCACAATTAGTTTTTCCTCTGAGATAAATGTTCTTGTATATGGGTCCCAGAGGCCCTATCCACACAGTCACAACAAATTGAAAAGTTAAATAATTGTTCAGTTAATATGATCCATCTGAAGAAATAGCCTGGATGATTAAGGAAATAATGTTTTCCCCCTTAATAACAGGGAATTGTGTTGGTAATTATTCAGACAATTGCCTCATTTTTAATGGTATATTTAAATATGAAATTATTGCACGTTGTTGACTTCTTACAGCAATTTGCTGTCCAAATGCCAAGCAGTCAGGATACACTCAGAACTTTTTTCACCTCCTGGTGTATCTCTGCTTCAGGACCACAGAGCCACCCAGGGCCCTTAGCCATACTCACAAGGTCTCTTTGGAGAAAATGCTACCAAGGATGTTTGATCCTCTTTTAGATGCTCAGTGAACTAGACTCATTTCATGGATCCCTTAACTCATTCAAATGCTTTTCTACCTGAATAGGCTCAGAGAAGAAATTTTCACATGTTTCTAATGGTTTCAGGACACATCAAATTGATTACTAAAGTTGAAAATTAGTCATAACCCTGAGATGATCCTCAACGCCATCTACCTGAACAGATGTGAATTTGAAAACCCACAAAATCCTTTTGTCTCGAGAGGTCAGACCTGAGAGTGTATCTCTTATTAAGTTCTATTGAACAAAGCACCCTCTGGCCAATTCACTGGCTGTGTAATTTTCTGGTTTCTTTCTGGTAGGAGCATAATATCTACTACCTGTACATAGCTCACTATTCTGAAATCTCTGGAAAGAGCCATGTAATTAAAAATTCCAAATAAATATTACTTCGATGCAAAAATTGCAAGCTAACTTAGCTGGATAAAATGAGAGGTTATTACAATTTGATTTTTAAGTGAGTATGCAGTTTTCAAGTTAGAATTCTAAGGGGTTTTTTTTCTTTAATTTGTGTGTTTTTCATTGTGTTGTTTTTACAGAAATTTTAATGGTATTTTCTTTCCTGAGATATATTTTAGTATTTATGTTTTCCTGGACAGGTGAGATGAAGCAATACTTCTTATATAGAGGGATTAATGGGGATTATATATATATTTTTTGAAGGCTCTGAAGCTTGATTAGCATTCACCCCTGTAATTCTTTCAGAGTTCTATGAGAGATGTGTATTAGGGAAAATAAGTCTCAGGTTTGACCATGAACCTATTTCTTCCTGAGGGTGAGGAAGAGCTGCTTTGTAATTTTCTGAAATAAATGTGCTTTGCAGAGAATCAGGTATTCATACTTTATAAAATATTGGGTTTATACCTAGTCACATTGCAGAAAAACTCCTGTGGGGCAGGGGTGGGTAAGGAAGCCTAGAGCTATAGCAGACGAAAACGGGATCGTGTAGTCATTGGCTACTAGGGAGATAGTTCTATAGCTACATGTGGGATTTATATGGGATTATATGGATTGGCACTATTCTCAAGTCATATTTTTCAGTTTCAAAACTGTTATAAAACAAAATGATGGAATATGTCAAAACAATAATCAATGCTTTAAAAATTAGCCACACAAAAATATTTATATTTTATTACAGCAAAGACTAAATGGAATTTTGAGAGAAAAAAATTTTTTTTTATTCAGTCCTGTACCCACCTAAATACATCCATTTCATCTTTCCTAGGCTTTGCTAGAGGTTGTTAATGACCTCTTTGAAGAACAGACTGACCTGGAGAAAATTGTCAAGAAAATAATGCATCGGGCCCAAACTCTGTTGAAATGTGAACGCTGTTCTGTTTTACTCCTAGAAGACATTGAATCACCAGTAAGTCATCTTTTATCTGTCACAGAGAGTTGAAGACTGTGTTAATGGACTAAAGTTTCATTTATTTGTAATTTAGCTTGTGAAATCTTTGCTCAAACCACTCTCTTCATGACTCTTCTAACCATGAGGTTACTTTTCGTAAAATGGAAGTCCTTTATTTTTTTTTTAACGTGTATTTTCCATCTTGTTTTGCTGTCACCTTAGAAACATAGGCTCTTCCGTTGATGGGGACCTTGGAGCGGATCCCAGCCCTGAGTATTTACAGATGAGAGAACTAAGGGGTTAGCTGGTTTGCCGGGTGTCTCCCAGCTGAATAGATGTTAGCTCAAGTGCCAGGCTCCCATCCCATTCACCCAGCACGAGGAAGGCCCTTGGTATCTACGGGTGTGGACTGCAGTCCAGGCTGGGCTCCACAGCCCTCTGATGAGGAGGAAGCACACAAATGCTGGAGAAGCAGTGCCCTTTGCTGCTGGGGCTCGGACAGATTGTACTTGAGCTGAGGGGAGTGACAGGCCTCTGCAGCAAAGGTTTGAAGAGCAGTTTCCAAGTTCTTTATCTGTTGCTCTGGAGCTGGGGATGCTTGCACGAAGCACACACAGGTGGAAGCGGCTCCTTGCCTCTTCACCTCTGGGGCTCCTGTTATGCCAAATGCAGCCATCGAGCTAATTCAAGGCCTCCGGTCTGCAGCACCTTGGCTTCGGGTTTCTGTTAAGCCCTTTGGCTCTTTGGGGTAAATCTGGGTAAATACACAACAATATTGAAAATAATGATCATCATCAATCTAACTTCTTGAAAGTTAAATGTCTAAACCTTAGCAGCAATATGATATCTTTACCGTGAACTGTCTTCAAAGACCAGGAATTGTCTAGCTATTTAAGTGCCGTTGTAATACCTCAGAGGATGGTATTTTACTGTACTTAACTTATAAAAGGTTATTGTCTTTGCCTTTATGTTTGTTTCCCTCCAAGAATAAGAACCTTAGGGTAAATTTTGGAGATGTAATAATAAGTATCATAAAACTTACAAAATCAGGGGTGCCTGGGTGGCTTAGTCGTTAAGTGTCTGCCTTCGGCTCAGGTCATGATCCCAGGGTCCTGGGATGGAGTCCCACATCGGGCTCCCTGCTCAGCGGGGAGCCTGCTTCTCCCTCTCCCTCTTCCCCTGCTTGTGTTCCCTCTCTCACTGTCTCTTTCTCTGTCAAATAAATAAATAAAATCTTAAAAAAAAAACAAAACTTACAAAATCAGGTTTTAAAAAATCTGTATATGTTTGAAACGTTTAGGAGTGTTTGCCCGTATTTTAGCAGAGCTTGGCTTTATTTCTACTTCAGCAGGTGTGGTTTAAACAAACGATAGCCTTGCCATTATCCTGTGACTGTGTAAAACTCAGTGGAACCCTGGGAGAACACCCCCCCTGCCCCCCGCCATAGCCCGCATTTATGGAATGCTTCCAGGTGTCGTGTGAAGGACTTGAGTTCATTTAATTCCCCCTCATCCTTATGAAATAGGTATTATTATCATTCTCATTTTACAGAGGAGGAAATGGGGCTCAGAGAGTTGAGTGACCTGCTGCAGTTTCTCCCCACCCCCTGGCTCTAAAGCCCCAGAAAGGAATGGGGAGGGGTGGGGTACCCGATGGTCCGATGGTCCGGGCAGGCTGTAGCTCCCACTAAGCAAGGGCGGAAGAGACAGCTATTGGGGCCTCAGCTTACGTGAGACAAAGCCTGCCAGCAGTGGTTCTGGGTGGTGCAGTAGCCCGATGATGTACCCAAGAGCCCAGCTCTGTCCACTTTCCTGTCCATGTCTCAGTGCCTGACTGCCTTTCACCCTCATGGTCCAGGAGGCTGGCACATCTCCGGGCAGCGTGCTGGCATGTAACTGTCCCAGGAGAGGAAGAAAGGAAAACTTCTGTTCACATCTCTCTTTTTCTCAAGGGAAAAAGTCTTTTCCAAGAGTTTTTTCCCAGCTGACTTTCCCTTGGGACCCACTGGTCAAGAACGAGATGTTGCTCACATCATTCATATTCTTTGTGTTTTTCTATTCTTCACCTCTCGGTCTCTGATACAGGTGTGTTCAAATGTTCAGTGTAACTGGGACTTATCAGTATCTTCTTGTCCAGTTCAGCAGGTCGTCGATTTAGTTGTATTAATATTACTTGTTCACGCATTTTTGAGTTTGGGATTGGAGCTCATTTTGTTGGGAGGGCGTTTCGTTTGTTGGTGCCATTGTTTTCTTTGGTTCTTTCTTGTACTCTTGCCTCCTTGTCTAACGGTTTGTGCAGTTCCTTGGCCCCTAGTCAAGAACCAGGTCTTGAGTTGGGTCTCCTGCTGTGTGGTAATATTACACTAAGCCAGATGCAGCATGGTTCAGTTTCTGGGGGTGAAGCTAGGTCACCTGTTTCAAGGGAACATTTCTAGTCCCCAAACCCCAGTAGAAGCTGAAATTCCAATCATTGCCACCTGCCTGTTTCTGGTGTTGGAGCATAGTAGATCTATGTCTTTGGGCTTGGCCCTTTAGAGATCTTTTCTTTTTGGTCTTCTCTGCCATCCTGCCCTTCTCTTTTTTCTGCTTTTTAACCTCTAGATGTCTTTTTGGTTTTCTCTTTCTATATTTTATCAGTCTATGCTCTGTTTTTGGAAGAGAATAGATGTGTCAAAGCATTAACTTACGGCATCATGTCTCCCGGTGTTCCATATGCTACTTTTTACAATTGGGGTGGGGGGGTGGGGGAAGCATCATTTCAGGAAAAAAAATCTGCTGGAAGTTTTCTTCCTCTAAAAATAACTTTTGCTCTTGTCTATTTTATTAGAATCATTCCTAGAAACAGAAACTTCTGATTATTGCTTTGCGGTTTGAATATTTAAAAAGCTGGTTACTGCAGATGTATGATATTTTCTGGCCTTTGTTCATTTGAGGGAAAGAGGAAGAAAAGAAATTGAAATTTGTTATCGAAGCTTTGATTCATCAAGCTCTTAAGCCAGTGTTTAGAGACTGCCTTCCTGGTCTTTAAACTGAGCAGGCGGGTGTTAACTGATCAGTTCACTCAGTGGATGCCCAAAATAGAAACAAGAAATGCCTTTCTAGCTTCTCTCCTGCCAAAATTCATATTTTACCTTCTCTTGCTTCCCTTATGTGTTTCAGTCAATCAATTTTAAGTGACTTTGTCAATGGTATCTTCCACTAGACTGAAGAAATAGAAAGATCGTTCCATAGCTAGCTACTGTTGACATTAGGAAATATTTAGTGCTTTGAACTGAATATGCCCTGCATAATGTTATGCCATTCCATGAACCTGTCTAAGCAATTCCTATCCCGTTCTAGCTTACGTATTTACTGTTATCTCTTTTTTCTTTCTGTGCTTCATCAAGGAAAGCAAGAATGCAGACATTTTCATGGTAAAGTCCTAAGGCACTCTCTCAGCACTAGTGTTGACTCGTGTTCTCCTTTCACGGATCATCCGGATGGCTGGTAGCTACTGCATCGTGCAGAACTCTAGTAAGGACTTCATCACCCAGCTTATAACCAGGAAGCTAGTTTCTGGAGCTCAGTTCCAAAACCAGAAAGCATGAGCTACACTTACTTTTTAATATGTCCCTTAACTTCTTGGTTCCTTTATAAATACACATATAATTAAGCCATTGAACTAGATGATCTTCCTGAATCCCATGCTTGAGAGGAAGAGATAGAGGTGACTGGTATCTGATTGTTTTGGAACAGCCTATGATTCAATACCCTCCATCCTAAGTGGATGGCAAAAATCGCTCTAGGCTTTCCTTTCTATTTCACTTTCTTTCCATTTCCCCACCTTTCTATAGCTTGCCTTCTCCCTATAAGGAAATCGATGTAAATTCTTTTTGATTTTTGTTCCAAGTGCTTTTTCTAGAGTGCAAAGTGGCAACTATCTAAAAAAAACTTTGATGATTATCCAAACAATCATTTACATATATATGTATGTATATACATATATACTCACATCATTAATCATTAATATATCATATATTTGTTATAGTCACTCACTTTAGTAATAATTTTATATCAATATATTAACTGACATTAATCACTTATATGTGTTAACTATATGTGTATATATGTGCATATATATATATATATATCTCTCTCTCCAACTTCTGAACTTCAGTCCCCACTGCCCATATCTACCACATCCTGCCCCAAATCTTTACCACTTCTGAGATTCCTTATTTCAGTTAATAGAATCATCATCATGTAGTAAGTAACTCAAGCTAAAAACAGTAGCTTCTAAGTGTTTCTTACCATTTACATTCAATCGTTTGTTAAGTTCTGTTGCTTTTATGTTGAAACCTCATTTCTAGCCCCTTCCTCCCACCTCTTCTACCACTGTGTTTACTCTGTCTTTACTAATCTCTTAGCTCCACATTTTCCTCGACTCATTTCTTCACTTACAAATGGGGCAGTCTTCCTTCCTTCTGTCAATTCTTAATACTCTTTTTAGTTCTCTTTCTAAAATATACATCTGCCTCTCCCATGATTCAGAATATTTGGTAACTGTCACCTACGCCATAAAGTTCAAACTGCCCAACATACAAGGTTCATCACCTCTGCTCCCAACTTAACTTTGACTGTCCTTTCTGGTCCTCAGCCTCATCCTTTCCCTTTCTTCATCCTCTGTCACCTCCCCATGGTCAGCCTATGCGTGCATTTGCCTCTGTATCTTTGTACACATTGTTCTTGTAGAAGACAAAATGCACCAGACAATTAGGCAGATAATTTCATCCAGGCTATTGCAATAGGGAGAACATTCATATCCGAGGAACATCTCAAAAAAAAGGAAGGAAGGATGAAGACAGGCCTTATTTTTTAATATGCTAGGGCAGGGTGGTCCTTTGAGGTTAGCCAATTCTGGAACAAAATGGTAGGAAGGATTTATTTATTATTACTGCTCTTGGAGGGAGCAGGACTCAAATAAAGTTCAACATTGTCAACTCTGTACTGACTATTTTCTGCAAACCTCACCTCCCCTGTCTATTCTCGATCTTTCTCACTTTAGCTCAGTGCCCTTGAAGGGCTTTCTTGCCCACTGGCTTCCAGTTGAGTTTGACAAACAAGAGGGATCAGCAGAAGGGTTTCGTTTTGGTTTGGTTTGGTTTTTGGTTTTAGATTTATTTATTTACTTATTTGAGAAAGAGAGAGAGAGTATGAGCAGAACGGCCAGAGGGAGAGAGAATCTCAAGCAGACTCCACACTGAGCACAGAGCCTGAAGCAGGGCTTGATACAATGATCCCAAGATCACAACCTAAGCAGAAACCAAGAGTTGGACGCTTAACCTACTGCACCACCTGGGCACCCCTGGGAGGTTTAAAGGCTAGAGGAGAGAGAAATTGGATAGTTATTCCTCTTGTTCTTTTTCTGCCAGTTGTTAGAGGTGGCTGGATTCTTCCAAGAATCCCCTCCATAGTTCTAGTGCCTCAAGGACACCAAAAGCATTATTCCCTCCCTCCTACCATCCTTCCTTCTTTCTCTCCCTTGCTCTCTGTGACCTTTAGACCTGCTCCTTTAGACTGCAACCTTTCCAGAGTTGCTAGTTCCTGGGACCTCACCATTTCTTATTGGTTTCTTTTAACACTGCCCACACTTCTGTAACTAGTCCCTTTATTGAATTAGGTTCAGTTAAACCCTTTTTAGTGTTCTTTCTGTTTTCGGCCAAAACTGACCTATTTGGTCCCTCAACCCGGAAAACTTCCCCCACTACTCAGCCTAGAGCAGGCCTGCCCACCCTTGAAGACACAGTTCACACAAAGACTTCTTCAACACCCTCTTCTGTGTGCTTGTAGAATTTTGAACATATATTGTGGTGAAATTATACTTTTGTGAACTGTTCCCCCCGCCCCTGTACTATTTTGTGAGTCCCTCAAAGACAGGACATAATTTATGCCCCTTTGGTATTTCCAGAGCCCTTAACGGTGCCTGTACACTAAGTATTTGATAAATGTTGATTGAGTGAATAAATGATTAGAGTAAATTACTCATCAGCATAAATGAGAAATTTATCAAGAAGAATGGCAGCGATGATCATTTAGTTCCTTTGCCCTATAGAATCGTCCTCTTGTGGAAAAATACGGATTAAGAAAACTATGAAAAAAAATGGTGATTATTAGATTATTCCTATTTTCTTTTTTGGTGGCAGGAACATCTATTTGAGCACAGTTTTTGTTTTTTAAGTAGTTTTTAAATTTCAAAAGACAGAGAAATCCAACCAAGCAGTGCTTGATAAATATCCAAATCAAAAAGACTTCTGTCCGTGGAGCTTTTCCAAAGAACAGGCAGAGATGCTGGGGGATGTTTTGTTTACTTCACTGTGGCATGTGTAATGCCTTCCCCAGGGTGCAATGATCAGGACTGATCAACAGCCAGGAGAGCTGGGAACTACTTGTTCAGTTTCATTGACCTATAAACCACTTCTGATATTTCTCTTATAAGATTCTCTTTTTACTAAGTGTATGTGAATGTGGGTATTTATTTATTTAATCGAGGCTCATGTAGTATATTTATTATCAAATCAGACCTGGATTTAGAGAATAAATTTTAAAAAATTAATGAGACTGAGGACTATACAATTGGTCCAAGTCAAGAATAAAGAATGAATTTTATTCTCTCCTTTTATGCTCTTGTCTGTTTTTTATTGGTCATAATCTCCACGGTGACACTATGTATCCCATTAAATTGCACTGAAATATTTTAGCTGTTTTTGCTGTTTCATTTTTAAACCCAGGCGTCTGACTATAAATAATTTTCTACTTGAATGCATTATATTTTTAATAAATATTTTAAAAATACATAAATTAGGGCATGGCTGCCTAGGGTTTTGCTTTTCAAACGAAGATACTTTTGAGAGTAAAAAGAGGCACTTTTAATAATTGTTTCAGGACAACAGGCTTAATTAAAGTGGGATAGTCCATGATAACTGGGTCATATGCGTGTCCTCAAATATATCCCCCACCATTTACTGTGGTGCCTAAAATTTCCATCGTTACAGTCTTGTTTCGGATGTGAAGATACTAACTCCAGGAATCCCCTTTCTGAATTAGAGATAAATTAAATAGGAATATAATTTGTAATATCTATAAATTATCTGTAATTTATAGATAAATTATATTAATATGAATATATTAATCTATCATCAGTCATTAAGCTTAGCAAAAAATAACCAGTTGACTTGGTCCAGAGATGGCTCTAGACCAGAAGTCAGCAAACTCTTCTTTGAAGGATCAGCTAGTAAATATTTTAGGCTTTGTGGCCCATATGGTCTCTGCTGGAGCTACTCAATTCTACCGTTAGAGCAAAAAGCAGCCTCAGGTAATATTTAATTAATGAGTGGGTTCTGTTAAAAGGAGACTTTATTTATAAAAGCAGATGGTGGAGCAGATTTGGCCCATAGACTCTTTCGCCTACCCCTGCTCTAGAAGAGTGAGAGGCAAGCAGATCAGTCTGCATCTCCAGAAATGTATTACTTCTCTGCTGTTCATCTTGCTGGCCTCAACATGGATTGAGTCCCATGGCTATGTTCCCTTAAAGGCCCAAGTCATATCCCATGACTTGGCAGGTTCCTTGACCATGAGTCTAATCTCAAATTGCCCTGCATTCAGAAAATCTGTAAGAGGATTCCACCAGCAGCCCTGGGTTCCTGACTCGATGGTCTAGACTAGGATTTCTGTGATAAATCCAGTCTAAAATAGTCTTGAAGCCCTTTATAATCAGATCGTCTGGGACCAGACTAACTTTCTTGATCTTATCTGGCTTACAGTCATCAGCGGGTTTGTCCTCACAGTTTCCGTGCTCTGCTTATATTTGACCACTCTCTAGATGGAACTCAAGCGTGCTTCTCTCTTATTCTTACATTGTTTGCTATCGGCTGGAGGCCCTTAAATGTTGTATTTCTCTTACCCACCATTCCCGATTCCCTTCCCATGCCTCTAAAAAATCCTCTTTCATACAACTTAATGTTCAATTGTAATTAGTTTTACATAAGCAAATTTATGTTACTTCACGTGTAAAAGTATTTTTATACATTTTTCAAGTATGTAGGTACTTTATCTCCTCTTGGTTTATACTTTTACTCAATTAATTACCAAAAGCATTTAGGGCACCCTTCAGCAAAAATAGAAAAATTCATAGTGAGCAAATACTTTCTGAGTACTTATTAGGTGCCAGACACATAACAAAATGAAAAGCAAAATTTCAAATAAAATGGGAGCAAGAAAAAGATGTTATAAGCAATACCAAATGAAATCAACAATCTCGGAACCAAATTATGCCGCAAAAAGATAACACTTGGAAACTAAAGTTTGCTCTGAGCTTCCTAACAGCTAAGGTAAAAGAAAAAATTTAATACATTTCATAATTCTGTTTGTTTAGTAAAAGGAATCACATCAGCTGATCAAGAAAATCTTCCTGACCTTTAAGTTTAAAGTTTTTTCCCTTTTAAAATATTATTTAGAGGCGCCTGCGTGGCTAAGATGGTTAAGTGTTTGCCTTCAGCTCAGGTCATGATCTCTAGGTCCTGGGATCAAGCCCCAGAGGGGAGTCTGCTTCTCCTCTCCCCCTGCTTATGCTTTCTCTCTCTCCATCTCTGTCTCTGTATCTCTATCAAATGAATAAATAAAATCTTAAATAAAATAAAATAAAATATTATTTAAAGGTTAGAGACCTTATTTACTGTTTTTTTATATCTTTCTTTGCTATCCAGTATACACTGAAATTGCCTTAGATAATCAGTATTAGCCAAAGACCAGTCAACATTATTTTCATTTTTCTTCTAAGGACACAAGAACCTATGAATTATCACGTAAGGTACAAAGTAAGAGAACATAACCTGTAATACTGCCCTCACTTCTGATACCAATTATAAGTTCAAGGATTCCCCAGACCACCCTCAGTCTCAATAGTTTGCTAGAAGGGCTCACAGGACTCACTGAAAGCTGTTATACTCATGGTTATGGTTTTTTATGGGAAAAGATATAGATTAAAATCAGCCAAAGGAGAGATGCATGGGCAAAGTCCAAGAGGGTCCAAATGTGGAGCTTCCAGTTTTCCTCTCTCCATGGAGACATGGATTGTATTAACTTCTCCCAGCAATGATACATGACAATGTACATGATGAAGTATTGCCAACCAGGAACGGTCGCCCAAGACTTGGCATCCAGAGGTCTTTATTGAGGCTTAATCACCAAAACTTAGTTGGCCACCTACAATAGCTGACCTCAGTCTCCATTCCTTCCCGAGGTCAAGTGATACCACATGACCCAACGCTGCGCCCGTGCCCCCCCCCACATACCCCCTGCAACCACATTGTTGTGTGGCTCAAATTACATTGTTCTATCTGGCTGGCCCAAGGTGCCCAGGTAAACAAAGGCACTTTTATCAAGACTGGACATTCCAAGGACGTAAAAGTTACCTCCCAGGAGCCAACGGCAAAGGCCAGACATTTCTCTGCATAAAGTTAATTCTGTATTACACACAAGATCAGCACTATGGTTCATGAATCCAGTGTCTGACTTTGACCAGGACACCATGGACTGGTTTACTGGGGGACACAACTGGTACTCTCCATGATATAGAGTGCTAAAATTGAAGGATAATCCTTAACTTTCCCTTTACTCATTAAACATAAATTTAGAAAATAAAACCAATAAAATATCTGACCCTGTTTTTCTTAATAGCATATGGTTTATATTGAAATAAAAAGTAGTAACTTTTTTTTTTAAGTGTTTTTTCCTTTTGGTAGTTTTAAAGGGTCCTACAGGAGTTTAAACACTGACATTTCATCAAGAGGTTATTTGTTTATCTTATCCATTCTCTTTCTCATTCTCGATCTATTAAGTTTTATAGCTTTAAAATTCTGGGATTTCTATTCCATTTCTCATCAGCATTATCCTTTAGCAGGTTTTTTTTTTTAATTTTTAAAACATTTTAAAAAAATCTTTATTCTCTTTGAATCTCTGGGTATTTCCTAGGTTTGTTTTCCTAAGATGTGGAAAGCAGAAGTTCATTTACTATTCCAGGAAGTACTAGTCTTGAGAAGTCAGGGAAAATTAAGCTCCCTACCATACAGTAGACTTCATGCATGCAGAGGTTTTTTCCCGTTTACTTTCCCATGTGTAGCCCCAGAACCCTGTGCTCCTTGGCACATAAAGACACTCAGTATATATCTGTCATATTGAGGAACAGTTTTCAAAAAAAAACCCTTGCATAAATCTAAAGCAAGCATGTACCAAAGATTTATTTAACTCATTAAAGAGAGAAACCATGTGAGGTGGTAAAGTCAGTTTTAAAATAGGTACTAAGGGGCGCCTGGGTAGCTCAGTTGGTTAAGCGTCTGCTTCAGCTCAGGTCATGATCCTGGGGTCCTGGGATCAAGCCCTGCATTGGGCTCTCTGCTCAGCGGGGAGCCTGCTTCTCCCTATGCCTCTGGTTGCCTCTCTGCCTGCTTGTGCTCTCTCTCTCTCTCTGTCAAATAAATAAATAAATAAAATCTTTAAAAATTAAAATAAAATAAAATAAAATAAAATAGGTACTGAAAGAATGCTAAGGTAAGATTTCTAGGTTAGATTTCTAAAATGGTTACTGTTATCCAGGACCATAAAGTTGTAACTATGGGCTTACCTTTACTACTGCACAGAAATCATTTATATTTCTACTTGGATAAAAATTCATTTGCATTTCTGCTTGGATAAAATTCATTTGTGCATTGTCAAGCTGTTCTTTGTGGCCTCAATGACTCACTGAGTGCCTGCACTCACCCTGCTTGTTTTGAACTTTTACCCAGTTATTGCTCATTTCTAGGTACCAATCCCCAACATGTGTGTTTGAGCAGTAAGCCTCATGATGACTTTCCCATTTCGTCCCTTCCCTCCTCTCCATGTTGACCCAGTTACATTTATATTACCCAAAGAGCAGGCTTCCCAAGTGCCACAAGACCTTATCCCTGACCTCAATAAAGGCACTTACCCATGAGTCCTTGCTCTGCTCTTTCCCTGCCTGCAGTGACCAAACTTTGGGCTTTGGGTGACTTTATATGATCCACTGAGCATACTGTGCTCCCCTCCCTACGATCTGTGATGAATTCTTTAATTTCACATGCCTTTCCAAGTATAATTTCTGGGGCTTTGTCAGAGTGATCTCTAATGATCCCACAAAGGAGGGCTTATTCCCTCATTTACAACCCTATTTATACTGCTATTGGTTTTTCAGCAATTATTATCTATCCTTTTAGAGTTGTAAAGTATTCTAATCAATAGTAAAAAGGAAGCCAAATGAAGTATTCCTTAGTAACGTTGGGAAGTTTAATCTCATCTGTCGGGTCAGGGAATTTAAAGGTGTCTCCTTTTTGAGGGGTGCCTGGGTGGCTAGTCGGTTAAGCATCTGACTTTTGATTTGGGCTCAGGTCGTGATCTCAGGGTCATGAGGTCTAGCCCTACATCGGGCTCTGTGTGCTGAATGCATACCCTGCTTAAGATTCTCTCTCTTCCTCTTCCTCTGCCCTCCCCAACTTGCACTGTTTCTCTCTCTCTAAAAAAAAAAAAGGTGGGACCTCTGGGTGGCTGAGTCGGTTGAGCGTCTGCTTTCAGCTCCGGTCGTGATCCTGGGGTCCTGGGATCGAGCCCTGCATCTGGCTTCCTGCTCAGTGGAGAGTCTGATTCTCCCTCTACCCTTCCCTCCTGCTCATGATCTCTCTCTCTCTCTCAAATAAATAAAAGCTAAAAAAAAAAAAGGGGGTATCGCCTTTTTCATTTCCAAATGCAGGAACAATTAATAGTTTATTAATAATTTGATTAGTTTCATATTAAGGCACGTATTTTACTTGAAGCTACTATTAGTCTGTGTTTATTCAAATTCAGGCATTAATGGGTACTTGAAAAATATTTATAGAATTGATAAATAAAGGCAGTGTTTATCTAATATTCTGACTTTGAAGGAGTCATGTTCAAATAATTTGGCGTCACAGTTTTGCTCATGTTTACAAAAGCAGTGGGTAGTGGGGAAACTGGGGACTGTAGAATCAGACTGACATGGTTCAAATCCCAATCCTGCAGTATATTGGTGGTATGGTTTCCAGGAAACCACTTAACCCCTCTCAGCCTTAATTACCTTTCAATAAAGTGGGGACAATATTATTTACCTTGCCAGGATGTTGTACGCATTGATATCTACATAAAGGATTGGTCATTATGTAAAATGCTTCACACACATTGGCAGCAAAAAGGAACAATATAGTTGTCTTAGTCGGTTCAGGCTGCTATAACAAATTATTATAGAATGGACGGCTTAAGGAACAAACACATTATTTCTCACAGTGCTGGAAACTTGTAAGTTCAAGATCAAGGCACTAGTAGGTCCGGTGTCTGGTGAAGGCACTTTTCCTGGTTTGTAGATGGCCATCTTCTCGTTATATCCTCAATTGCAGAGAAAAGGAGAAGAAGCAGGCTCTGTCTGCCTCTTCTTATAAAAGCACTAATCCCTTATGAGGCTTCACCCTCATGATCTAATCACCTCCCAAAGACTCTGTCTCCAAATACCATCACATTGAAGATTAGGGTTTCAACATATGAATTTTGGGGGACACAAACATAAAGTCCACAGCAACAGCATAAACACGATAAAATAGGGAAAAATTTTCTGTCATCTAACAGAATAATGGAAAGAAATCACAAATCATGAGCAATCAAAGCAGAGATAGAGGACTAACTCCCTCCTTTAAAATCTGTGACAATTTTCTATAATGCAAACATAAATGAAATGCTACTGCTTTGTACCTTATTATTATTTTAAGTTTAAAAATTATTTGGAGTATAGTTTGAGGGATTTATTATTTGGTGATAGCAGATAGTTTCTTTGCGGCTTGCTAGCCTTGTGAGACAAGAATATCACAAGTGGATAAAGATTTCTAAGTGATTGGTTTCTGTTGAAGTCCTCAATTAAGATAGGTGTTCTGGTTATTTTTGCCGTGTAACAAATAAACCCAAAGTTTAGAGGCTTAAATCAATCCTGTTATGTTCATAGATCCTATGGATCAGGAATTTAGAGAGGGTACCACAAGGATGGCTTGCCTCTTTTCAGGATAGCTGGGGCCACACACAGTTGGGAAAACATGGAGACCAGGGGTGACTTAGACTGGGAACTGGAATCATCTGAAGATTTGTTCACTTATATGTCTGATTCCTAGACTGGAAGGACTTAAAGCCTGGAGCTTCTGACCAGAACAAATACATGTGGCATCTTCTATGTGGTTTGGCTCCTTTTTAGCAGAATGGCCTTAGGGTAACTGGACCTCTTACATGGTACCCCAGGCACGAGTGTTCCATCAGACGACACAGAAGGTGTATTGCCTTTTATGATGATCTCAGAAGGCATATCACATCCATTCTATATACTCTATTGTTCAAAGTGGTCAGTAGCCCACTTAGATTCAAGGGAAGGGAGCATAGACTCTACCACTTGGCAAGAGGGTGGCAGGGTCGTATTGTAGTGAAGAGTGTAAGATAGGAGATATTGTTGTCACCATCTTTACAACATAAAATTGGCCACAATGAAGAATTTTGCGGAGGCTCAGTTCACACGGGACTATGAAATGAAACGTGTGCTCTAGTTGTCAAGGGCATTTCCTTGCAGTTGGTCTATTGTCACTGCCCTGTATTCAACTAGTCACACACAATTTTCTTTGTGCTGGGCTTTTCTTTTCTTTTATCTTTTTCTTAATGTTGCATTTTCTTAGTTTGGGTTCATTACCTCACTGATAAAGCTGTTTTAATATTTAATCTATTCCCAGTTTCCAAATCATTTTCTCAGGTGCCCATCAATTCCTCATAAGTGGTTAATTTAAAAGGCCTTTGAAGCATGACTGCATCCAGCTAAGACAAATTTAAATGTCAACCTTGGAAGCATCCAGTGACATTCAGATGACTTCTTTCAGTATAAGGGCCTCATTTTTCTATCAATTGGTATAGCTTGTCAAAAGAGGGCCAGAAATGGTACTCTTACACTCAAAATTTTTAGTGTTGTTGAAAGAGCTGACACTTTAGAATCATGTAGGCTTGCTTTAATCCTAGGTGCCCCATTTAGTTGTGTGAAATTGATCAAGTTTCTTAAAAATTATGGGTTAGTTTCCTCATCTATCCACTGAAAATAAAAATCCTTGCTTTATAGAGTTGTACTAAGGAACTTAAATAATCAAAGAAGCTTCTGATGTAGAGCCTGGTTTATAGTAAGAACTCAATAGTAGCTAATAATAAAAGCTACCTTTACATTTCCTGTGTCCAAAATTTTCTTTCAGTATAATAAGTCTTGATCAGGTTCTTGCACCAAATATGCCAGTTTTACAAGACACGTGAGAGAGGAAGTGTCCACACTAGGGATGATCTTGAAGAAGATGGCTTTCTCTTCTTTACCCTTGAAGCAGGAGGCAGGGGTTGGTGGCAATAAAATGTTTACCTGAGAACAATGTTAAACCGGGGAAGGTGACTTCAGGAGCCTGGGGTTCATGGAGGGCATACTTTTCCAGGTTTTGTCTCTACCTTCTTCTCCATGCATATTGATTGGATTGTTAAAGGGGCAATATAAAGTTAAAAATGTTTTCAAATGAGATGTCACTTGGCAAGACTACCACAAAATAGTAAATACCTCATTGTAAAAATACAACACATTTAATTTTCCGCCAATGTTCATTTGTTTTGTTTCTTTATGATGGGGTAAAAAGAGAGGAAAACCAAGAAACAGAATCCTAGCTGTAGAGAACAAACTAATGGTTACTAGAGGGGAGGTGGGTGGGGGATGGGTTAAATGGGTAATGGGGATTAAGGAGGACACTTGTGATGCACACTGGGTGTTGTATAAAAGTGTTGAATCACTAAATTCCATACTTGAAACTAATACTACACTGTATGTTAACTAACTGGGATTTAAAGAAAAACTTGAAAAAATATATGCATATTTGGTAAAATATTAAAACTTTGGCAATGTATGCCATGTTAGAAGTAAAATCCAAAATGTAGGATAGAATTTTCTTCTTTTGTCCCTTGAGACTTCTCCACTTAAAATTGCTCTTTAATCTCCAATTATTGTAGTTATTATGAAGATGAAAAATGTTTGTTGCATTATTTCAAACTGCAAGAAAGCTTTAATTGACTTGAATTTATGTCTTTCTGTGTGGCAGGTGGTGAAGTTCACCAAATCCTTTGAATTGATGTCCCCAAAGTGCAGTGCTGATGCTGAGAACAGGTAGGGCTTGTGAGTTTCAGGTTTGTCTTTTGCTCCTTGTCTTTAGTCCTTGATGTTGGCAGCGTCGTGTAATTCTTTGAGGATAGGACTTCTTTCTTTAGATCAGCAAGTGCAGCCAAATATCATCACTCTTCTGAATTTCACAGCTTAAATAAAAACTGCTGCCTTTCTATGTCAACTATACTTCAAGAGTAAAAATTTTCAAGAAACTATAGCTTAAAAATACATGTGTCTATATTGCAGAATAAAACTGCAAATGAATGACGTAAACTTTTAGAGATTCCCTAACTACACAGACAGCCTAATCTGCTTTATTCTATCCCTTTGCTTCTCTTCCTCCCTTTTGTTTGCTTATATTTGGGCAATAATGTGCCCTTGGGAAAGAGGGAGAGTTTCCAGTAATTTTTTTTTTGTTCCCATTGGCATCTTTGAGGTAAAGGTTGAGGGTTGGGGACAATCAGTGAATTTCTCTTAGCTTTGCACTGCCCTGAATACTGGTTGAAATGCTACAAAAGTGGATTCTGTTTACTTTGGTCTTTTCTAGAGGAAGGGCTAAGAAATAGTGAAACTGACCAAAATGCAGAAATATGGAGAAAGACAAGTAAAGTGTTTCTGCCGGCGTGATGATGATAAGGATGTTAATACTGATACCAATGCCAGCAAGATAAGCAGCTTCCAATCACTGAGTGCCAAGTGTGCCAGGTTCTATCTAAAGGCTTTTAGGCCTTTAATCCCCAAAATAATCCTATGAAATCAGCATAATTACCCTGGCAAGGCAAAGGAGAAAACCAAGGTTCATCGAGTTTAAGTGACTTGTTAAAATAAAGGTCTTGCAGGCAGTAAGTGGTAGCCACATCCAAGGACAAGGTCACCTAATCAAACTCTCCAGCCTCTAAACTTTGATCCTATTCCCACATATAATTTACAACCTGGTAGTTAATCTCATACAGTGAATGTCTGTTGGGTTAATGTTTCCCAAATCTGGCTGATCAATCAGAATAACGCTTGCAGAACTTGATGAAAACAATTCCCAGAACCCTCACTGAGAGATTTTGATTCCATATGTCGGAATTGAAGTCCTAAAGATCTATATATTCAAAAGGCTCCCTGGGTACTACCTGAATCAAGATGTAATATTCAAGGGTAATTTCATTTTATATATCCATCATTGCCTTAAGTTCAGGAAATAGAAATCAGTACATTAAAATCGACAAATCATTTAGTTACTTTAATTTTTATCCAGTGCATGAAATTTAAAGGAGGCTCTTGGTACATACCATATAATTCCTTTTATAGGGCATTTTTGAAAAGGCAAAAGTATAAATACAGAAAGCAGATCAATAGTTTGCAGGAGCTGGAGATCGTGAGAGGGCTTTACTACAAAGGAGCACAGGGGAATTTGGGGATGTGATGGAGTTGTTCTCTATCTTGCTGTGGTTGTGGTTCTATGACTGCATTTATCAAAATTTGCAGAACTGTACACTAAAAAGGGTAAATTTTACTGTCTGTAAGTTATACCTTAAGATGGGGGGAAAGAGGCCTTTCATAAGAGGTTTCTATTTTCCTACAAATATATTTATGTCCACATCTGTATCTAACGTCAGCCAATCTATACCTAAAAAAGATATTTAGACATAGAGAGTTACTAGTGGTGTATGGAGCAGTTTTCCTAAAGTCGTCATGTAAAATAACATGAAATACATTAGAAGAAAATGGGTGTTCCTACTTACTCCTTGAGCTAGTCACGGCCTCATGTAAGCTCTCCCTCATACATGAGGGGGGCAAGGTTTATAGAGTTATTAAAACACAACCTTTGAAATCCTAGTACTTCAATATTGTTTTTTTTATGCTACTAAATGTGTCCTCTTGGTCACTGCAGGGTCAAATATTTCCGATCTTTCAATTATTTTTAATGATGAAAGAATGTCCATGTCACAACAGAATGACCCAAAGCCCGGAGTGTCCTTGGCAAACTTTCTGATAATAAAGAAAGAAGGAAAGAAAGAAAGGTCGGATTTTCTTTAAAGAGACATTTGAAAAGTGCCTTTGAACTTTGACATTATGAAGTAGTACACTCCATCATTCTATTGGTGGCCTTTAAATTAATGTAGAATGTTCATTTGTCTCAGAAGACCTTTCCTGCATTGTCTAGTAATTTCCCTCTTGTAGATGTGGGGATCCTTCGGTCATTTATTGGAAGTTAAAGGAATAAAGACAAGTGGCTCCAGCATTTACTTTGCCAGAGGTTGTGGAAGAGTCATTGAAACAGGCTATGAGTCTGCAAATCACAGCCTGCTCTCAACACGTTGTAAATCTTTCCTTTAACCTTTCATCACTTAACATCTTCACTGTAGATAATGTCCATTAGATACCTTAGTCCTCTGGACATCATTCAGAGTTATAATAAGATTGCTTTTAAAGATAATGTCTATGGTTTCATGCAACAATGTTTCAGGGTACAGTTTTAATTCTGATGAATTCTGGCTTAAAGCTGATTTTTGTAGACAGTCCTTGAAGACTTTAAACAAAAACAACAACAACAAAAACGGTTTTGTTGCTGACTCATCATTTTTGCATATTGCCCTGTGGGGCTAATTCCTTTGTCATGGCCGCACCTCTCTCGGTCTTCGTGTAATTAATACCAAACATTCTTTAGAGTTAGAAATGATCTGATGCATTTCTGTCCTTGAAGGATGTACCCCCCTCTGAGCCATCCTTGACAGCTCCTCCAGTGATAAAATTCTCACTGTGTCACCAAGGGCTTTTTCTACTGATAGGGTTCTCTAATTGTTAGAAGAGCATTTTACGTTCCTATAACTTTCACCTATTTGTCCTGAATTTGTCCATTAGAGATAGTTGTTCTTTCATTAATTTTATTCCTTCATTTAGTTGCCATATATTGAATACCTACTCTATGCTGGGAACTAGATAGGTAATGGGGCTACAGAGATTTTTTAAAAACCAGCAGTCTTGGCAGGGCGGGGAGTTGTGGGGGGTAGGGAAGGAAAAAATGAAACAAGATGGGATCGGGAGGGAGACAAACCATGAGAGACTCTTAATCTCAGGAAACAAACTGAAGGTTGCTGGGGGTAAGGGGGTAGGGATAGGGTGGCTGGGTTATGGACATTGGGGGGGGTATGTGCTATGGTGAGTGCTGTGAAATATGTAAGCCTGATGATTCACAGACATGTACCCATATGTTAATTAAAAAAAAAAAAAAAAAACCCAGCAGTCTCTGCCTTCAAGGATCTCAGGCCAATGAACCGAGGTTGGAGTTGGTTAAGAATATAATATAACCATAACTAGATTTCACCAGGCCTCCAGACCATGGCTGTAAGTAGAGTCACATTAACAGTGATAATTTATACTTAGCTGCTGGTCATTTCTCCCTTGTAGTGTAAGACTCTCCAGGCCCTTGCAAAAGCCACTCTTAACACTAGTTCTGGGAGTCCCTAAGATTTAAGCAGAGAGAAACGAAATAATTTTATTACGGACACGTCATTTTTCCAAGTGTCCACTCCTAAATCCTCTCCCTCTGGACGTAGCAGAGCAGCATCTGCTGGGCACGGGCTTCCTCGCCCGCTCCAGAATCCACTGCACTGTCCCAGAGGTCCCGGTGGCCTGTCCAGACCTGAGCAAGCCTGGGTGATGAGTGCGTAAGTGGGAAGAGGGCTCCCTTTCCCTCCTCATGTGTTATAGTTTGTTGTTTGGCCCCTAAACAGCTTTGCATGTACCCCATTTTTTCCAAATCTTTCAGTGCCCAAAGCTTTTGTCTGTAGCCCTTCTTTCTCTATAACTTGGACTTAGTCCTTGGGGCCAGGCTTAGGAGCCAGAACCCAGATTGAGGGCCAGCCATTAAGTTGTTCTCTTGGTTTCCCCACCTAACTTCCATGTTGGCCACCAGGCTTAGATGCTCAAAGCCTCCCCCTCACAGTGCCTTTCCCTCTATACACATTACCTTGTGCAAATAAATGCCGTCTCGTGTACAGTTGTAGCTCAGTTTAGGCTCATATGTCCTGCTATCAAGTAAATCAGCGACTGTAAAGCAAGTCAATACTTTCTGTAAAAGGTTTGTGCCAGGTGCTATTTTAACAGAGAGGAGGGGCACTCAACTCATGTGGGTAACAATGGAAGGCGATGTTCAGGGAAAGCTTTTGGATGTGATGAAACTCACTTAGGTCCTATTAGGATAATGGAAAGTTAGTGACACAACAACCTTCCAGGAAGAGGAAACATTGTAAATAGAGGCACAGAGGTGAGAAAGCTAACGAGGCACGTTTCAGGATCTTTAATTTGGGCTGCGAGCTGTTATCACAAAGGTCATCATAATTGATGATGGTGACCCTTAACTCCCTGTAAGGGCATCCAGCTGCCCAGAATGCCAATGGACTGGGGCAAGGGTCTTATCAGGTCCTGAAATGCTCAAACCCTCTTAACTGGCCTAGAGACTGGCTACGTGCTTACTCATAGGGGAGTAACCACAGACAGTGACATACTGAGATTTGTGTCTTGAAAACTCATCTGGGCAGTAGAGTGGGAGAAGGGCTAGAGGAATGGCAAACTAAAGCCACCAAGGCATTAAATCTACTGCCTCACTCTGGTTCAATAGTGGAAGACTGCCGTGAATCAGCTGTGCTTACCTCTTCCAAGTCAGAACTGCTATTCTTAGACGATTTTTATACTTCATGGTCTCCAACTCTTTGCCACTCTTTTAACTCTCCCCTGGATGTTCTCTAGCTTGCCAGAGTCCTTCTTAAAGTGGTGTTTCCCAGAATGGGACCTACTTTCCAGTTTTTTCCAGAATCAGAACAGATCAGAAAGAGATAAGTACCTCGCTTTTTTAGGACACAGTACTGTTAATGCATTATTTACAGTCATCTTGTGTTCTTAATGTTGACTTTTTTTAAAAATTAAGATTTTATCTGATTCATTTGTTGCTCAACCTCCTCAGACCTCACTATTAAAGCCTTTCCTATGAAGCCTAATTTAAGAATATTTAGTGAATCAACTTGAATACTTTCTTGGATCTCTTATTCAAACTTTAAAAACCTCTTTTCTGTCCTCAGTGGGAACAGGTACTTTGAATGAACATGTGTACCTTAGAAATGGAAAAAGAACTTTTACGGACATTTTTTTATAGATTATTTATTTATTTATTTGAGAGAGAGAGAGTGAGAGAGAGCATGAGAGGGGAGAAGGCCAGAGGGAGAAGCAGACTCCCCATGGAGCTGGGAGCCTGATGCAGGACTTGATCCCAGGACTCCGGGATCATGACCTGAGCTGAAGGCAGTTGCTTGACCAACTGAGCCACCCAGGCGCCCCTTTTATGAACATCTTAACAAAAATTTTTATTTAGTTTGAAATATATTTGGCCAAATTCTGTTGATCCATCTCCTAGCTATAGGTTTGGATGCTACTTTGGAAATTGTACTTTCTCAGCTGTGCTACTTAAGGTACTTTTTTTTTAAAGCCAAATGTCTATAGTTTCTAGAAGGTAACATTTGATTAAAGGGGAATTTTTCCACACTTAATGGAATATAGTGGAAATACCGTTATTTAAAACCTGAGCTCTGTAGCCACTTTGGCCTTCTGAAAATAAAGGGAAGTCGAGGGGATAAAATTTATTTTAATGGGAAGTGATCTTTTTTTTTTTTTTAACTTGATCTTTATGCTATCTTTTTCATTTGCTGGGACTAGAAGGAGAGGAGAAAAATAAAGCTAGAAATCTCAGAGCAGCTAAAGGGCAAGATATTTGGTTTAAGGAGCCTTTTGGCATGCAGATCAGCCTGGAGAGTGGAGAGCTAAAATGTTCTGTTTGAAGAGATGAGGACAAGTAGCAGCAGAATAATGGCTCCCCAAAGATATCCAGGTCCTAATCCGTGCGACCTGTGAATGTTCCCTGGCAAGATGGACTTTGCAGATCTGCTTAAGAATCTTGAGATGGGGAGAATTATCCTGGATCATCTGAATGGTTCAGTGTAATCCTAAGGGTCCTTATAAATGGAGGAGATGTGACAAGAGAAACAGAAGTCAGAGTGATGCAGTTTGAGAAAGACTTGACCTGCCCTTGCTGGCTTTGAAGGTGGAGGAATGGGGCCACGAAACAAGGCATGTGGGCGAGCTATACAGTTAGAAAAGGCAAGGAGATGGATTCTCCCCTAGAGAATGGTACGAAATTGTAAGATAATAGCTTTGTGCTATTTAGAGCCACTTAAGTGTGGAAGTGTGTTATAACAGCAACAGGAAACTAATACAGGGGTTTGAGTTTAAAAGGAGTCTAAGAAGAAGAGAATTCAGGAAAAAAATGGAGTAAGGAGAAGCAAACCAGGTCTTCAAGAATCAAGGGGTCTAAGAAACATGGGTAGAGGCTGAAACTTATGGGGAAAACATTACCAGTGAGAAATTCCCAGGGATGGGACGGGTAATGGATTTGTCTGAACTGTCTGCCGTGCTCAGTTAAAATATTGCCCCCACTTTGTCTTTTGCTTGTTGTCTTCAGTGGCTACTGGAGCTCTGGTGTTTCATCCAAAGGCTCTTCTGAGCAGTCACTCCTACCTTGCAAAACGTAGAAGTTATACCGCTACAGGCCACTTCTGAGGATATAAAGATAGAAGAAATAAGAGATCTTTGAACACTCAGAGATATGTAAGGTTAGAAATTTGTTCTCTTTTAAATTATTTCAATAAAACCTGTTTCCTCAGTCCAGTGGCTTGAATAGTGTCCTCTCAAAATTTGTGTCCATCTGGAACCTTAGAACGGGACTTTATTTGGGGGCGCCTGGGTGGCTCAGTCGGTTGAGTATCTGACTCTTGGTTTCAGCTCAGGTCATGATCTCAGGGTTGTGCGATCTGGCCGCTGAGTGCAGAACCTGCTTGAGTTGATCTCCCCTACTTCTTCCTCCCCCTCTGCTCCTGCCCTGCTCATTCTCTCTCTCTCTCTCTCTCTCTCTCTCTCTCTCTCATAAATAAATAAATAAATAAATAAATAAATAAAATCTTAAAAAAAAAAAAAAAGAATAGGACCTTATTTGGAAAGGGGGTCTTTGCCAATGCAATTAATTAAGGATCTTGTGGTGGAATCATGCTGGGTATAGGGTGGGCCATAAATCCAATGACTGGTGAGGACATATAGGGACATAGGGGAGAAAACCATGTGAAGACAGAAGCTGAGACTAGAATGACATAGTCAAGTCCAGGAACAGTAGGAGCCACCAGAAGCTGGAAAAGGCAAGGAAAGACTCTCCCCTAGAGCCTCTGGAGGGAGGATGGCCCTGCCAATACCTTGATTTGGGTCTTTTGGCTTCCAGAGAATAAACTTCTGTTAGAAACCACCAAGTCTGTAGAAATCTGTTATGGCAGCCTGAGGAGACTAATACACTCATTAAATGAAGAAGATGAAATAGATAATGTCTACTAAATGTCTCTTCCAGCAACAAAGTTCCAGGAAGCAATGAGTCTGGGAATCAACTATTGCGCATTATAGGGATTTTGTCTTATCTAATTAGGAAAAGAGAATTAACTGTCATTGAAAGATTCATATGTCACACTTATGTCGTTTAAGTTAATTTCACGAATGCCCAATGCATTAGACTTTCTTGTCCTCGTTTTACAAATGAGGAACCTAAGGCTCAGAGAGGTTAAGTAATTTGCATACATTGGCAGGTTGCTAAGTGTTGAATTTTTAGTCTGAGAGAAGTGCTGCTGGCAGAACTCCCTGCTTTTCTGCAGGCTTTTGCCTGGAAGAAATTCTCTTGGCCATCTAATGCTTTA
Source organism: Potos flavus (assembly GCA_028534135.1). Taxonomy (NCBI): domain Eukaryota; kingdom Metazoa; phylum Chordata; class Mammalia; order Carnivora; family Procyonidae; genus Potos; species Potos flavus. The sequence continues at coordinate 123,828,895 of CM052883.1, read as the reverse complement.
CTCTATTAAGGCTGAGGCCTTAATTGGGTTTAGATGCTGTTTAATATGTCTCTAACAAGATTATACTATGATCTGGCATTGAAATAAACAGTTATTGTTTCACAGAAAAACATGGAAACAAGAAATGGAGTGTAAATTTGATATTAAAGATGAAAATGTGTATTGTTAGGAAACAATGGTCTAGATGTTCTCGCAAAGCAAGAATGGCCATGACCATCTAGACTAATGGCCATGGTCTAGATGTTCTTGTAAAGCAACAACCGAGGAAGAAACTCACAAGGAAATGAAGCTAGACTATGCTTTGCTACTGAAATACATACTATAGGATCACTTACTAATGCCAAGTCATGCAACTGAGGACAGGAGAAATTGCCAAAGCACTGACAAGAAATGAAAGAAATTTCAAAACAGTAAGAGGCTGGTGTAACCAACTTCAACACTGCTATTAAAGTGTGGATTATCAATTTGCCAAAAACTTCCAGTGTGTTGGAGGCTGCTGAATTTCTAGGGACAAGTGATTCAATTAAAGAAAAAAGGAAACTATGAACTTAGTCAAATAGGAAATCCTGAGAAGATCCCAGTATCCTTTGACATGCCTGTCAATGCCAAAAGTGCTAAAATGACCACCATCAAGAACATAAATTATAAAATGTAGCATTTCAACATAACACCATGTGTAATGTCAAATGGTTAAAACTTGCCACCATGTTTAATTTTAAACAACAAAATCAAACTAAATATGCGAAACAGAACTTTGGCCCCTGGGGTCCTCACCTTCAGTTGTTATATCTATGAATGTGTTACATTTCATGGCCAAAGAAACTTGCACATGTAATTAGTCAATTGTTGTTAAATAGGGAAATTATTCTGTATTGCCCTGGTGGCCCAATCTAATCACGAGCCCTTAGAAACTTAAGAGCTTTCTTCCAGTTGAAGACAGGAAAGGAAGCCAGAGAGATGCAGCCGATAAGGAAAGTCAGAGATTTAAAACACAAGCAGGATTTGACACATATTGTTGGCTTAAATACAGAGGGGGGCCACATGTCAAGGAAACCACGACCTCAGTGCTGCAATTACAAGGAGTTGAAGTTGAAGGAGTTGAAACCAACAACAACAAGCTTGATTCTTGATTCTTCCCCAGAACCCCCCAGAGGAGTTGCAGTTCTGTCAACACCTTGATGTTGCTCTCGTGAGATCCTGAGCAGCGAATCCAGCTAAGCCATGACAAACTTCCGATCTCTAGAATTGTGAGATAACAAAAGGGTATTGTGCCAAGCTGCTAATTTTGTAGTAGTTTGTTGTGCACAAATAGGAAACTTAAGGCACTCTAACTGCATGAGTTTGAACCCAGTCTCGTATGAGAATGAATTTGAACTCAGTAATGTGAACACAGACGCACAGGTAAATAAATGGCGGCTGAGCCGGTGAATGAGCGATGCGTAGCCAGCCGTGTAGAACAGATGACCAGCAGCCCTCCATAACCTTCAACTTACGTTAGGTCTTGACATAGTTTTAGATGTGGGGCTGCACAAAGATTCGCTGGTGGCATGACTGAAAATAGCAACCCCTTAAAATTTCTGGCAACAAACCACCTAAGATCACTTGAGGGAAGAAGACGAGACTGGTTTTGCCTAAAAACTTTCCAGTGACGCTTCCTCCTAAGTTCAGTAGAACGCCAGCATCAAAGCTTGCTAGAGGGGGCTGGTGATTTGGAAGAGAGTCCTAGGGATGATAGTGGAGCCCTCTTCTAAGAAGTGCTGCATCCTCAATATACTGGTAGCTCAGAGGACATTATCTGCAAACATCGATGATTCCATTTCGAAAAGTGATTCAGAAGAGCAACACTGAATTCGAAGAAATTTTAGAAATGTCTTAGTCAATTTATTTTACTTATAATTTTTCCTTTTATATGTAATCAACTAGTATAGTTTAAATTTTCTGTCAAGAATGCATATCATAAGATTTATGTCTAATCTGAAAGATCTTTTAAAATAAGATTAGAATAGTATAAGTGATAACAAATTGCCTCATAGCATTTTTTGTCTTTTTTACTGGTTCAAAAATAATGATGCATCTTATAATTGATGGTATTGTAGATTCCATCAAATAATATGACCCTTCCACACATTGTTTTTCCTGTGGCTTTTCTACCCCTCAGCTCATTTACACCTATCCCTGAGGGTATGTATATCTCAACTTTGAGAAGCACCTTAGGGGACCGTTAGGGTTTCTTTCAGTTTTTAGATTGGACAGCCCTGTGATTCTTCTCAACATTAGTTTTCTGCATTACATTTTTTAGGTCAGAATATTGAAACTTATGTTTCAATGCCTTATTGATTTTTTTTCTTTTCCTTCTGTGTGGAATCTCGTTTTGCAAACAAGTAACTCCTTCCAGCAGTGGTTTGCTTCCTTTTCGTACTTCTCTGTAACTCTTTCCTTTAGGCTTACAGGCCCCATGGCCCAAATCTGGCCATTTTATAAAGGGGAACTGACTTCTGTAAGATGTGACTATAATGAGACAAAAGTACAGGACGAGCGCTAAGATTGGCTCATGAGTCTGTAAATAAGACTCCCAGAGAGGTTCTTTGTTCTTGTCCAGCAGCAATGATGTATTCAGGAATCAACTTGGAATAGACCATCTTAGCCTGAAAAGACTAAGTATGATGACTGAGGATTTTGTTTATTCACTTTATTGTGATTTTACCCTGTAATCATATCATACATTTTATAACCCTGAGATGTACGTGCCCAGGCGTGATGATCTCTAGCACCTATCCAGATTACGAATATGATTCTGGGCTTATGCTTCCAGAAAGTGTGATGTAACCCACCTTCACTTGCACATTGCTACCTAACCCTCATGAGGATTTTAGGAATCAGAAATTCTGCTCCTACTTTTTTTTTTTTTTTTTGCTCCTACTTTGAAGAAAGTTGCTAAATGTCTTCACTGTGAGTTCTAACTGTGCCAATTTCTTTGGGTTCCTTTAGATGGTGACTTTCAACCTTTTCTAATTACAACATACAACAAAAGATATATTTTATGTCCAAATCTAGTTAATGTATATAAATACACACAAAAATGTATACATGCTTATCAAAAACAAGTTTTATGAAACTATATTTAGCTTTACACTGTATGTATATTTTGATGTATTCTATTCTTTAAAAACACAAACAAACAAAAAACAACCTACTGTCCTAATTCACAAGATTGATTTCATGATTCACTGCTTTTCTGTGATCCACAGTTTGAAAAACATGGCTTTAAACTCATAAGCCTTGTTTGATTTATACATGTAGTATGTGTGGCCTCAATCAATGCCTATATTTGTTATTTTTAAATATGGTAGTCATATAAAACATACAACTCAAACTTTCAAGAACTTTTTCACTCAAATATATGTTGTGCTTCAAATTTGGCACCTTGGGGAGTATTTTGTTTGTGTAAGTTTTGTATACCAGTATTTAGTACAAGTGAATGAAATGTGTTCCACAATCTGTTGATAAGGTTGGCGGTCTTTCTTTGAGCACTTTGAATATGTCATTCAACAGCCTTCTGGACTCATGTTTTCTGATTATGGACCTCTTAATCTTATTGAGAATCACTTGTATGTGATGAATCACATCTGTTTTGTTGCTTTCAAAAGATTCTTTCTTTGTCACTGGTTTTCAACATTTTAGTCAGGTTGTGTATGGCCGTGGGTCCCTTTGAGTTTATCCTACTTGGAATTTGTTGAGCTTTTTGAATGTATAGATTAATATTTCTTTTAACCAAACATGGGAAGTATTGAGCCATTATTTCTTCAAATATTCTTTCTGCCCTTTTTCCTCTCTCCTGTTTCTTGGAGACTCCCGTAATGTTCATATGCTTGATGGTGTCTCACATGTCTCTGAGATTATATCCTGCTTCCCAAATCAGATATTCTTGATTAACCTATCTTCAACTTTGGTGATTCTTTCTTCTGGCTTCTTAGTCCTTCCACTGAACCCTCTTAGTGAATTTTTCATTTCGGTTATTGCATTTTTCAATTCTAGAACTTCTTTTTGTTCTTTTTTATAATTTCCAACTCTTTGTTAATATTTTGTATTTGTTGAGACATTGTTCTCTTGTTTTTCTTTAGTTCTTTAGATTTGGTTCCTTTTGCTATTTTGAATATATTTATAATAGCTCAATTAAAGTCTTTTTCTAGTAAGTCCAACATCTGGACTTACCCAGGGACAGTTTAGGTTCATTGCTTTTTTGCCTGTGTACTTTCCCATTTCTTTGTATGTCTCAGTTATTTTTGTTGTTGAAAACTGAATATTTTAAATAATATAGTGTGGAAACTCTGGAGATCAGATCCACTTCCCACTCACTTCATCTAGGATTTGTTGTTGCTTCTATTTGTTGCTGCTTTGTTACTGCTGCTGTTTGTTGTTTAGTGACTTTCCTGAATGATTCTTTGTTGTGTGGCACCTGAATTCTCTGCTTGATTAGCTTCTTATCAGCTAATGACCGAACACAGGTTTCCATAAAAGTCTTGAGCCAATAAATCTTCCAGCCTCGCTGAAGGGATCTGTATTCACGTGGGCGATACCTTCAGTTCTCTGAGGGGAAGTTTACGTAGCTTTGGCTTTCTGCTTACACAGAGCTTCAAGGTCAGCCAGAGGTAAGGGATTAGGGCCCTCTTGGTCTTTCCTGGGCATACATACGACTCTGCAAATGAGTGTGCCCTTCCAGATTTCCAGGAATATGTCAGAGCTTTTCAAAACCCCCTAGGAATATCTCATTTCCATGCTTCTTCTTTCAAGTTTTCTAGTCCACTTCTTGTTAGCTGCAACTGTTATCCCTACCTACAGCAGATGTGGAGTTAAACAATTGTTGCTGGTTTTTTCCCACAAATGCCCCCAAGGTGAAGGCTGTTCTCAGTAAGCAAGCCCCAAGTCAGATCAAATAAGGACAAGCTCTGTGAGTAGAGGTTTCTAATGGAGCTGCCAAACAGGTCAGATAATGACAGTTCTCTGGGGACAGGACTTTTAGGGAGCTCCAAATCTGTTTTCCCTCTGCCAGTGGCTGCCAGGCTGCTGGCTTTCACAACTAGCATGATTATGTAGCTCCTGGTCTTTACCGCTACTCTAGAGTAGGGGAGAGGGAGATGGAAATAAAGTCCATTAAAATGCCCCCCCAAACTTGCTGTCTTTACAGAGATTCAACCATTTTTCTTGCAAAAACACTCTTCATATTTTTTGCAAGCTTTTCCTTAATTTGCAGAGTTCTCAAAAAGTTGATGTTGACCTTTTTGCTAGTGTTCTTACCACTTTTATGGAGGAACAAATTTTCAATGGCCCTTCTTCTGACAATTTGGAAGACTGTCCTCTTCTTTTTACCTTCTTTTTAATCTCTATTACCTAGAGTGATAGGAAATGGTAGACAAACTCATACACTGGTGTAAGACAAAGCATCTCCACAGTATGTGATGAATATATTCTTTTTTTCTCCTTTCTTCTTCGTGGATCTCCTTTCTTCTGTGCTAGAAAGCATGTGCTGGGAAGACTGTGATGGGTATTTTGTATGAATACAAATATGATACCTATTCTGATTTCAAGAAAATGAAGAAAACCTTTAAAATGTTAAAAATTAAAACAGCACTGTCACCGCCACCCCCAGTCATCTTGAAACAGAAGCAAGATTTGTGTTGCTATGTCACTTCCTTTAAAACAAGAACTTTAGGACATTCTTCTTGACTATTGTCTAGCAAATTCAGGGCTGCTAAACCTCATGATGCCAATATTTAATGTTGCTAATTGAAGAAGAGAAATGCAGATGGCCCAGGAGGCTCATTTTTATACCCTTTCTATTGTTCAGCAAGGTTTTTCAGCAGATCTGTGCTAGCTTAGCAGAAGACGAGGCTGGTACCAGAGACTGAACTCTGAGGCTCTCTCTTGGTAGAAAGGCTTGTTCTTTACCAGGAAACTCTATTGTTACAGAGTCAACTATATAGTTCTGATTCTTTTCCCTAAAAATATACAGAATGTTATGAGACTGGAGTGTTTCCACTGAAACATTTTATATCTGATCTAAGCATACTTCTCAAGGAAATATGTCACTTTAATACTTCTGGGCTTGCATGTTTTCCCCCCAAATAACCCTATTTTGTAAATACCCTCCATGATACTAGTGGTATATGTGTCCATGTACCATTTGCATGATGCTAATTATAAGAATTAAACATCAGTGACAGAGAGGAAACATTTGTAAAATGCAGTTGTATGTCTTCCAAAATCTTAAGAAAGTCAAGGACACATATTTCTCAAGTATCTAACCTTTACCTCTTAAACATATGTAATTTCTGTCTTTCCTTTTTCCTGCCTTTGAATATGAAGACTCAAATGAAAGACAAACCCTTTCATTACCCTTGTTTATTTTGGACCAATGGGCTTGTCACTCTAGAAAAACTATCACAGAGGAGAAGAAAGCTATAAAAATGTTCTGTGAACAACAAGGCACAGGAATAAGTACTGAGATCAAACATAATAAAGTATCCCATGCAGGTCAACTGTTTCTTAGATTGATGCTATGCAATAAACAGAATTATGGCAACTTGAAAGCCTTAATGATTGGTTTTTATATTTGACTCTTGTAGGTCTCTTATTTAACAGGCTTGAGTTAATATTTTAACACATTGAGTCCACTTCTCCTTTCTTGCTGTGTTGTAGACGTATACCTGGAACTTGTTGGGAAGGTATGCCCTCAAAGATAGAAGAACAGATGGATGCAGTTGGCCAGAGCACCCCCAAAGAGAGATGTGGTGGGGCTACTTGAAACATCTAGCAGGACAGGAATTTTAACTGTGTGCTCTATTATCAACAATTTTGCCAGCTAGCACATTTTCTTTTCAGCGTGTCTCCAAGTATGACAATGATGCCACAGTCAAAGCAGTTAACATCTCTCCTGCCCCAGGAAAGAAGCAGTTAAACAGAGCATGTCTCACCTTAGTGATTTTATTTTTTTTATTTTTATTTTTTCACCTTAGTGATTTTAAAAAAGAAAAATCTTTGTGATATAAGGGATTGATATTTATTTTGAGAGTTTTTATGTGCCATGCATTCATCAATGTTACATTATTATATCCTCAAATCATCCCAATAAAATGCATTTTATTTCCCCTATTTTCCATTATGGAAACTAAGAGTTATTAAAATTTTATCTCTAGTCTCACAACTAGGAAATGTTGGACCAAGATATGAAAAACCCTTCCAGACTTGCTTGGCTGTGAAACCAAGCAGTTGTCACTATATGATGTTAAATTGTAGACATCAACCACTCACAGTGATGCCATCTGACACCCATCTGAGAGTCCCAAAACTCCTCCCCAAAGTGACACCAACTCCTGTGAGTGATAAATCTCATTATTCTAATTGTACAGCTTGAGGAAATGAAGGATAGAAAATGTGTTCTTTGGTCACCATGTCTTAATTTCTAATAACACAGAATGCTTAAAACAGGAGAAATAAGAGTGTGATGAAGTGTCCTCAGGCAAGACCTTAAAGTCCATTAACAGGTCGTGATAAGGTTTGGGAACTTCTGCAACTAAGAGCATCTTCCTCACTTACCCCACTGTGACAACTGACAGGCTAGCTCTGCTTACTAATTACACTCTCTCCCATAACTTTTTATGACTAAAAGATTTGTTTGGTAACCTTCAAAGAAATGCCGAAATCAGTAGGGGATTATTCATGTCCCAATTCTGGGTGTTTAAGACTCTCCTACTGGGGTGCTAGCTTTGAGTCCCACTGGTATTGACTTAGTTCCTTAATCTCCTAATTGAAAGACAACTTCAGATAATGTTGCACAGCTCAAGGCTTCAGGAAGGACCCAGGGATAGAAAGGTTTACCTAAAAAGAAAAAGTAAGGAATAGAGTTTCTCTCTGTGAACCGAAGCTCAGAATGACCTCTAATCAATGAATCAAATGGCAAATAGTATCAGGCACAACCTATAGATCAAAAAACAGTTTTTGTTCACAAAACAGAAAAAAGAAATATCTGTCCTAAAGAGTTCTTGGGGTTCCTCCTGTCCTGTTTCTTTGCCTTTCTGAATCCTGTCCCCACTGGATAATACTCAAGATATCAGAGGGCAATTGACAATCATTCCTTGACAGTGAGAAAATAGATGTGCCTATGTTGACACTTCTGCTTCTGACCTAATGATAACTTTTTAGTTAATGGTCATGGTTTTCATTAATAATTGTTATAGCACATCAAGGAGAATATATTAGTGTAGTCTTGAAAACGTTAAATTTGAAGTGCCTGGAAATGATGAGGAAGAAATGTCTAGAAAGTGCTTGGATATAAATGTAAGGAAGTCAGGACTCAATGGGCTGCTGGTGTAGATGTGGAGATCATCAGTATATATTTGATTGTGGTTACAAAGTATGTCCATGGGACCACACAGTAGCCTTTTTTAATTTTTTATTAACATATAATATATTATTTGCCCCAGGGGTACAGGTCTGTGAATCATCAGGCTTACACATTTCATAGCATTTACCATAGCACATACCCTCCCCAATGTCCATAACCCAGCCACCCTATCCCTATCCCTCTACCCCCCAGCAACCCTCCTTTTGTTTTGTGAGATTGAGAGTCTCTTATGGTTTGTCTCCCTCCCTATCCCATCTTGTTTCATTTTTCCCCCCTACCCCCCACAACCCCCCACTCTGCCTCTCAAATTCTTCATATCAGAGATCATAACACAGTAGCCTTATTGATCACTTCCACCATGTATCCTAAGTTTTAGCTCTAGTATTTATCATATCAGTACAGAAAACCTCACACTTCTAAAGCTTTACTCATGCTGTGGTTTTGTCTGGATTGTTTTTATGAACTCTTACTTCTACAAAGACCAGCTTAGACCAACTTCCTTTTGGGAGGTAATTTTCCAAATATTATTCCCAGCCCAAACAAAACTGACCCTTCTTTTCTCTGTTCCCATAATGCCTGTACATTTTTCCATTAGAGCATTTATCATAAACCATTGTCATAGTTTGTGAGCTCCCCAAAGGTGTGGCCCCTTTAGCTTCTTCCTATACCTCTTCCTGTATAGGTAGGGGCAGGGCTGAGCTAGCTGACCATTCATATACGGATGGGTTCCCATTGCCAACTTCTTTAAGCAAAAAGGAAAAGACCTTTATTGATGTGTTAATGCAAGATTTGCCCCATGACTGTCCAGCACTTAGTAGGGAATATGATCATTCTTGAGTGACCAACACATGGTCATTCTTTTTTCTTTTTTTTTTTAAAGATTTTATTTGACGGAGAGGGACACAGCAAGAGAGGGAACACAAGCAGGAGGAATAGGGGAGGGAGAAGCAGGCTTCCCGCTGAGCGGTGGGGGCGGGGGGGGGGGAGGGGAGTGGGGGGGGGAAGGCTCTATTCAAGGACCCTGGGATCATGACCTGAGCTGAAGGCAGACACTTAACGACTGAGCCACCCAGGCGCCCCCACATGGTCATCCTTGAAAGAGCAACGTCTTGGGAGTCTAATGAAGACTAAACTCCAGGGTTGAGAACAAAAATGTGTCAATATAGATTAACATTATTTTATTCAGATAGTTTGTCTTCTAATTTAGAGACTCATTTTGAGAATTAATCCTTTAAAAAGACTTAAGTATATTTTCATATAGCTTTCTCTGTTTGAATCTTTAGCTAAAATATCTTTTTCAGACAATTGAAGATGGTGAAATCACTTGTCCCAGGGTATTTTATTTTGTCTTGTTTTGTTTTACTTGTATTGATTTCTTTCCTCCACCACTTTGCAACTTGTTGTCCTTAGGTTTATATCTTACCTCACTAGCCCTCACTTCAGGGGCAGCCACATTTCAGGAATTATGTGTTATCTGTAATAGGGCAATTCTCTTTTATCTCTCCACTGTCAATATATTTGAGCTCATGAAGCTCTCTTTGAAGTCAGTGTGAGTCTCGTATTTGGGACTCAAAGTACCACCAGAAAGAGGACTCTAAACTGTAGCCCTTTCAGGGAAACTCACTTAAAAACCTGCATCTTCCTAGGTACCTGGTTCTAGTAAAATACAAGTAGAAGATTTCTTTACAACTTTCATGTTATTTTAAACAAATCTTGATCTTAGAGGGGTCTACTTTTTAAAGAGCTAAAATAAGCTAAGTGGTTAATTTTTGGTTTTCAAAGAAGAGTCACTGAAATTAAGTGACAACTGTGTTACTGTATTTATTTTCCTTTTCTCAGACTATTATTTCAAGGATTTTTTTGGTCTGCTGTTTTTTTTTTCTTTAATCCAGAATTTATTTTAACATCCCCACCTTAAGGGTCAAAATAGTTTTATGATTTGAGTATGAGAAGCTATTAAACATAGATATTAAAACATACAAACTTTGGAAGTATTTTAATGGTTTCTCAAAACTTCTGATTTTCAACAAAAAAATGAATGTCGTATAGAATTTTAAGCCATTTTCCCTCTCTCTGTGGTGCACTGGGGTACAGTAAATGTCTTGGCAAAATATACACAAACCCAGAAACACTCACACCAGACATCCATTTACATGAGATGATCAGTAAATGTCTTTTTCTTTTTGCTGAAAGAAGGGTCAGCCTACCCTTATTCCCCGCGTATCACAGAGAAGGGTATGGGAGAAGCCAAAGAGGCTAATTAATGAGGAAATGTGTGGCAGTGTAGACGTAAACAATATGGCCTTGGGACCTAGAGGCCAAAATACAATACAGAGTGTGGGGGTGAGGATTCTTCCTTTGCCCCATGAAACCCTCAAGTGTCTGGTCTCCCAGTGGCTTCCAACGCTTTGACAAGGGGCCTTGAGCGAAAGAATAAGTGTCCCTAGAGACTAGGCATGGGGAGAGGACTTGGTGGTTTTGTAGTTACTCACATGGCAGCTAAGATCCCCTGAACTGACATGATCTCATTTTCACCCACAAACTACAGAGTCATCAATATTGATGTGTTTCCAAACTGCAGTAACTCTCCTTATCTTGGTTTTGGCCCAAACTGAAGATCTTAGTACTGGATTTGATATCTCTGGTCAGATTTAGGGGGCTCTAGGAAGTCGGCTAATTCAATTTTGGATATTAATTTAAACTTCCAACAACCTATTAAAAAAATAGGACATGTTAGAAACCATCAACCCTGACTCTTCTGGTAAGGACAAGATCTAGAACAAAGGTGATAGTCATCCCACCTCCATCCTGTTCAGACCCCATGGAGAAGATTATTCTGGACTGGCTTTCATAATCAAGAGGGCTATTAATTAGCAGGTTTACATGGAGGACTAGAATGGTGAGAATAAGGAAGGCATGCCAGAGGAGGAGTTGCTGAAGAATTTAGAGCTTGTTAGAAAAGAATGATCTTAGGTGGAAGACAATGGGGAACATGTTAATTATTGCCAATTATATCAAGGGCTGTCAGCTAATGAGATCTCATGGGACTGGGAGCAAAGGATGATTATTAGGAAGTAAGCTGAGCGGCCACAAAATGGAATGGAATATTTTGGTAGGTAATGAGTTCCCTGTCACTAAAGACATTCAATTTGATATTAGATGTCCATTTGTCAGAGAGATTGGAACAGGGCCATTGTCAGCCCATACAGTGTCTCTGTGAGAATAGAGAAAGTACTCCCTCTAGACGGATGCAGCTGTAAGTCAACATGCGCAACTAGGCTAGATTTCAGCCCCCATTTGCTCCTTTTACAGGGCACCCTAATGCAGGGCAGGACCTGCATAACCCACATGGCTGTGTCCATGATCTTAACAGGTTCTGCTCCAACAGCAACCAAAAGAGAGGAAGCCACACAGAATAAAAGAGCTCTCACCAATCAGAAGGAGTTGACCTATAGGACCTTAAGGAAAGAACTGATCCTGTAAGCCAGATGTGTCCCTCAAGAAACAGAAATTATTTGGGCCCTTTCCTTTGTGGTTGAATTCACAATACTTCATTGCGAAAATGTACAAATCCTACTGTCACATGCAGAATTGACTTTAGAAGCTATTAAACTGTAGATACTTTTTAAAAATGTTTACCGTAGGCTAGAAAATATGTTAAGCACTTGTATAAATTCTTACCTTAATCTGCACAATAAGTACTAGTATTATACTCATTTTGCAAATGAAGTATAACCAACTTGTCTGAGATCACTTTGCGAGGAAGTGGCAAAATAGGTATTTGAATCAGGTATATTCGACTCCAAAATTCTTGGTCTTTTTCATAAGAAAAAATTATCCTTTTGAAAAAAAGCAAGGTTTTTGGGGCACCTGGGTGGCTCAGTTGGTTAAGCATCTGCCTTTAGCTCAGGTCATGACCACAGGGTCCTGGGATAGAGCCCCACATCAGGCTCCCAGCTCATCAGGGAGCCTCCTTCTCCCTCTGACCCTCCTCCCTCTCATGCTCTCTCTCTCACTCATTCTCTCTCTCAAATAAATAAATAAAATATTTTAAATAAATAAATAAAATGGGAAAACAGGGGTGCCTAGGTAGCTCAGTCGGTTAAGCATCTGTCTTCAGCTCAGGTCATGATCCCAGGGTCCTAGAATCAAGCCTCACATCAGGCTCTCTGCTCAGTGGGGAGTCTGTTTCTCGCTTTCCCTCTCCCCCTGCTTGTGCTCCCTCTCTCACTTGTCAAATAAATAAATAAAAACTTAAAAAAAAAAAGTTTTGAAAGCTCTAACTCGACATCATAATTCTGCATTACAGAAAAATTTTAAGATTTGTAAGGTTGAATTGGTGCAAAAGCCAGAATGTGATATGAATACTCAGAGTGACAATCATCCTTCCTGATGGTCTCTCTGAGCATTCTGTCACGCTGGGCCTTAGTTTATGGACCCGTGCACCATTAAACTGAAGAAATGGAGAGGCGGATGTCAGAACACCTGCTTGCACTGTTGCAGCTATAGGTTCGCTAAAATCTCCCCTCCCCCCTGCAGCCTTTCCCCAATGACAACGGCCGCATGGCTGTTTCCTCCCTGCACTTCTTTAGCATTCCTGACCTGGTACAGTTGAACTGGGTAACTAGGCAACACAGCCATGTGACACATTTTTCACTTGAAATTTGAACTGGGCGCTTAAAGTGTTCATTGTGTAAGTATCAGTGTGTGTTGTGTATTTCTCCCCATCAAGGTGGCAATCCCCGTGAGGAAAGAGACCATAGTTTATACTTTCTAGAAACCACCTCAACTGTGCTTCCGTGCAGTGCCTTGCACAGAATTAACTGTCTTACTGTTTTAGAGTGATTGTCCTACAATTTTAGAGTGATTGAAATACATACGCAGCCTGAACTCAACCCAGTTCTAAGCATGGTTAGATTTAGAATGACTCTTCCAGGAACACCTGCTCAGTAAGTGTTTTCATCATCATCTTCCTTGAGAATTTTGTAGGTAGGGACCTACGACTGGATGATCAAGTCCAATGTCTTTTTCTCCCTCTTTCTTTGACTGCAAGCAGTCTCAGACTGCAGTGTTTATGATCCACAGTGTCTCCCTGAAACTCTCTGTGATGTGGACTCTCACTCCCTTCTCTTCTTTAGTTTAGACCCTACTATTCTTGCTCTACTCCTACTCATTGATTTCCTTCCCTGAGAGGCTATGGAATAAACAGAATAATATGGGGCTCTGCAGTCACACTTAGCCACAAGTTCTAGATCCACTTGGAAAAATTATTTAGCATCTCTGAGCCTCAGTTTTCTGATCTATAAAATGTAGAGAATTGTACCCATCTCATAGGATTTATGTGAAGATGAAACAAATGAGTTAGGTAAAGCATCGAGCCAGGCCCTTGGTCTACCTTGGGTGATGATAAATGTGCTGTCCCTTTTTTTCTTTCTTCTCTATCTCCTCCCCCTTTAGTACTGCCTTTCTACAGATTTCCCTACATATTTGCTCGCTGGATTATCTCATCCATTGTGTTCTCCCTGAGGATGATCCCAACTCTACAGTGTTTTCAGTCCTAAAGGCTTGATATGGGTTTTGTTTCTGGATTTTCAACAATGAATAATGTGTTCCAGGTTCACAAAATGTCTGTTATCTTTCCTCATCTCCTGCTTCTCAAAACAACTCATTTCTAATAGTGCCACAGGCACGCAGGGACAAAACGTAAGCCACACCGGCCGCCCACCCAGCCCCGCAGTCTAATGCAGGACCTCTTGAAGGATCTGCATCGTCACCTCCCACCTGTATTACTTGGCTGATCTCCCTTTCGTCTCTTTTAGCCAGTTTTTCTTGCTCCCTGTCCCTGGATTGAGCTTCCTGAAGTCACACCTCCAATCATGTCACTTCCCTGCTCCGTACTCTCCAACAGCTCCCCATCGCCTGTGACTAACGTTTCAGCCCCTTGGTCAAAGCCGCCACCTTTAAGCCCTGACCTTCTTTTCATGTCATTTGCCCACCACCTGGACCCTGTGCTCCCACCAAAGAGGATTGCTCAGTGTTCCAAGAACACTCCTTGTGCTCTTCTCCTTTTGTGTCTCTGTTCCTGCTGTTTCCTCCTCCTCTGGCGCTCTCCTGATCACTACCCCCAGTCTCTCCTTGCTGAACCCTTGCCCATCTTGAAAGACCCAGCTTCCAGGTTTTCACGCTTGTTGATGGAACTGGTCCCTTCCTTAGAGTGTTCACCACTGGCCCTTCACCTCTCCCTGCCCCAACTGTTTCTTCCCTCGGGTTCTTCCCTCGTCCCCAGGGTCTGCAGGCAGCTCCCCTGCCCAGCACTCTCTAGCTCAGCATTTAACATGCTGTTTTATCATAGAACACTTTCTAAAAATTGAAGAATGGAATAAAGTACACAGACGGCACAGAGCGGGCTGACAGACCGATTCATCGCTGCAAGAAAGGAGCAGCATTCAGTCACGCTCTTTTATAAACTTGGAAATGGCTTCATCAAGCCGGATCCTCCTCTCAGGTGCATTATCGTGTTTCTTCCTCTATTTTGCTTCCAATTGCAGCACAACACAAAATGTCCCTTCTCACAGATATAACGTAGCAGAGAAAATGAAACATGGACTTGGTTGTTGTCCCGTTGTTGGTTGTAGAATAGAAAGGCGCTATCTTATCTTTTAAGTCCTCCATCTTATTACTTTGATTTAGGCACCGTCTGAGAAATACACGACTCTGCTTTTTAGTAAAACTTCCACTTCTGAGCCAGAGATCCAGAGCGAATAAATGGATGTGTTAGTAGTGTTTAATATGCAAGAAGGGATGAATAGCATCACAAGTAAATGTTACATTCACCAGACACAGACAAGGTCATTCCGGATGACGTCTATGGGAGGTGCTAAAGAATGCCTCTGTTTCCCACTTCTTCACGCATCCGGGGGCCTCTCCATGCCCCAGATCCTCGGGAAGGCACAAATTCCACACCGCGGCACATGGCTGCACAGTAACAAAATGACTAGTGACAGTATTTAGTGTCTTCCTTACGTATGCGGCAGTTTAGATTAAAAAGTCAGTAGAGTTCTTATTCTTCTTGCTGTGGTACACTCACTCACGTGTCCTGGAGCTTGGAAAACATCGCCCCAGTAGACTTGCATTCATTTGTGTAATTTCAGTTATTACCTGCCACCTCGCCACAAACCTCACCACCTTCACGAAAACGTTCCTTGACGTCGGGATCATTTGAACAGTACTCAGTTTTGCATTTCCAAAGCTCCTGGCAGTGCTCAGTTTGTACTTGGGGAAGAAGTGCTTGAAGGGAGGGAGGGAGTAGGGAATCTTACTAATTCTTACGCCCTTTCTGTAAATTTGATGATTGTAGCAAATGTGATACAAGAGAAAGTTCACAAAATCATTTTGCATAAAATTCCTGTTCAAATCAAATGTGAATATAATTTAAATGGTTAAGGTTAGGGATCAGTAGAATTAAAAGGGGTTTTCCAGTAAGATTTTGTAAATAGGAAATGTGTTTTTGTTAAGAAACTGTGAGAAATACTATAAAAATTGTTACATAATTACTACGATTACACATGGTCTAGATCTGCTCTTTTGCTGCCTTTAAAATTTTGTAAACTCCTAATTTAGTTCCTGATTTTTCCACATTCTGGGGCTTAATATTCCCTATGTCAAACATCCAGTCTGCTCAGTTAAGGGGTGTGGGCTGGGGAGGTCAGTGGAATTTATTATCCCATGGTGTTAGCATCCTCTTGTCAATTTCAGTCATTACTTCATTACTTACTTTATGTCTGTCTGCTTTGGCCAAAATACAATACAGAGTTGTTCTCTGGATCATACAGAATCTATTATTTCTTCGCATGGATTTGGTTATTTTACGTTACATCAGGTAAGTTTTTTTGAAGGAGCTACAGATAATTACCTCGCTATTCTGTGACTCAAGTCACTTATTCCTTCTTAAAGGGGATAGATAATCCTACTATGAGTGTCGTTTTATGAGATTTGCTTTCAGGCAAACTTATGCTTCTCTATTTTCTGACTGCCTGCTTTGGTTTTGATAGTTTCAAAGAAAGCATGGAGAAATCATCATATTCCGACTGGCTCATAAATAACAGTGTGGCTGAGCTCGTAGCTTCCACAGGCCTTCCAGTGAACATCAGCGATGCCTACCAGGATCCTCGCTTTGATGCCGAGGTAAGAGGAATTCTCTGGTTGCAGTCTTAAGGTTCACTGGTCACCCTGGTGGTGGTTTGCTGGTTGAAGCAAAAGAGGGACATTGTGTAGAACCACAACAAGCCCTGAGTTTACAGGCAATTTTTTTCTTTTTGCATCTTTCCCCTGTGATCAGATTTTTAGCATTGCTTACTGTAGAGTAACAGAAAAACCTCCTCTCTACTCTGATATGTGGCAAAATGGCTATCTGTTCTGTATTAGTTTGATGCTGTTTTACAGTTGGGTACATTTTATAATAAATGTACCCATATACAAGTACCCATGTCTTAACTCATGAACATTTTATATTAAAAATAGTTTATATTAAACTATGAAATAGTAATAAAAATGTGTATATAGCATAGTTATTTCCCAATAGATGCTAGAACAACTATCGTGTCTTTTAAAATTGCTCCCAAGAAACAATAAATTGGTTTGTGTTATTGTTTAATGTTAATTTTGTAGGCACATTATGCTATATGCAGAATATAGTAAAGCAGCATGGATTCTGACTTGCAGATGTTTAAATACTAAGTATCTACAGTATCATAGAGATAAATTCACATGAATTTATAAAATATCTGTGTGTGTGGGTGTGTGTATTCAATAAATTACATGTCTCCTATTCTAGATCGCCAAGTTCAGATCTAAAGAGTGGCAGGCTTTTTTTGGCGAGGAAGGTGAGGAGATGTGTTCCAGGCAAGGCTGAGAGAGCATGGGGGCCGAGCGGCTGGAGAGCTGAGACAAGTTAATGCTGCTGAAAGCACCAGGTAGATGAGGCTGGAAGGGAAAGCAGAAGCCAGATTGCTCCAAGACCTTGAAAGCCACATTAAGAAGTTTGAGTATTGAGTTTTAAATCAGGGAGACGCAGGAGTTGTATTTTAGAAAGATCACACCACCTCTGTGGCTACAGCATGGAGGATAGATTAGCAATAATAACTGAACATTGAAGCTGAAATGACAACTCTGGAGACAGACAGGGATTCAGTCCCAGTCTCCAGACCCCACAGCTCTCCTCCTCAGCCCGTCCTGTGCTGTCCATGTCTGAGGTGGAACATGATGTGGCAGGAGGCTGCAATCTAAACTTAACTTCGAACTTCAGTTATGTCATCTTTGCAGATCTCTGCAGGGAAATTTTTAAGTCCCCAAAACTCACCACCTCTCAATAGCTGCCTGGAGCTTTCTTCCCGCAGTCTATGTTCCCTAGTAGTTTTTATTAATTCTTGAGCATGGAGCTCAGCTGCTCTTACCTTGCAAATCCTTTCACCAACTCCCAGTCTGGGTTGGGTGTCTCTGCAGCATGCTTCCTCGGCTGTCCCAACCTTGATCACCCTCTAGCTCTTTTCAGTTCTGATGCATTATTGCTGAGCTTTGAATTACCTTCCTTGGGAAAGTACACAGTCTAAAGCTTCTTTAGTTGTCCTTCTTTGTGGGAAAATACCACCACCTTGGTTCTGTGATTAGCAGAGCAGAAATGATTTATAGAGGTCAGTATTTGTATACTTTACCATTATGATTGGGTTAGGACTGGTATGACAAAGTTTTGTGTTTTGTCGTGTTTCTTTCTTCCTTGCTTTTAGAGAGAGAATACTAAAGAACAGATATCTAAACACGGCTTTATGAAGAAACGTTCTCAGTATCCTATCACTGACATCAGTAATAGCTGAACAAAACTGAAAGGCTTGCTATGCAGAAAAATCATTCATCGCCAATTCCTTGTTACCAAGTCTTCATATTAGATTAGATGTCAAGGGGTCATGGTTGATTCCTATCCCAACTTTTAGCACTAAGTTTGGTATGGGTTACTGTTATTCTGCTCTTAGCTTTGGACCTTGAAGTCAAATTCTGGGGAAAAGAAAGAATCAACAAATTACACCATTTTAAAAAGTTAGTTATTAAGCCATATGTAAAGGTATAACAAAACATAATGTAGTGAACACCCACTACCCAGTTTAAGAAAAGAACATGATTATTACTTGTGAATCCTTGTACTGATCTTTCCTAATCCCTTCCCCTTAACTTTGCCTGCAGAGGTAACCCTATCCTAATTTGAACTTAACATTCTTTTGCTTTTCTGTATAGTTTCGTTGCATATGTCTGAATCTATGCCAAATAGATCATTATATCTTGCATGTCTCTGAGCTTTATATACATTAAATTATACCGTATGTATTCTTCTATGGCTTGCTTTTTCATTTGACATATGTTCTTGAGCCATGTGAGTTTGCAAGTCATTCATTTATTTTCCCTGTGCCAAGTATTCCACTGTATGAAGAAGCCTTGCTTTATTTATCTACTATGATGGTGATGGACATTTGGGTTCCATGTTTGGCTGTCATATACATAACTGTGAAGGACCGGTGTCTATACCTTGGAGTCCGACAGGCTGAGTCATAGGCTAGCAACATCTTCCCTTAATCAGGGAAGGAAAAATTCTTGTCCAGTCATTGCTTTTTTTTTTTCTTATGAAAAACAGTACATGTAGCAAGCACAATTAATATCTCAAGAATATTTCTTGCTAATACAATTTAGCAATGTTAGATATGCCATATCCTTATGTCTGCAGATCCTTGCCACAACTCTTCCTGATTAGTGATACAGCCATTTTACATTTTTCTCTGCACTTACAGTCCATTCCAGTAAAACAGCTCGCTCCACTGATCTATAAAAAGAACAGTGTGAACTCTTGAGCAAAAATGCAACAGTTACTTCTGTGGGATTGAGCATAAAAATTTCATGCTTTTATCCAGTAGTTAGAAGCAACGATGCCTGAAGACAGTAAACTGTGGTAGGTTAAGCAGTGACTATTTCGTGAATTCACTTTCTTCCCTCTGATAAAATAAAGCATGCACTTAGACCAACACTATTTCTTAGTCTTTCACCTAAAATGCTTTCAATCTGCCACATACCTGATACTGAATTTCAAATGCAAATCTGAAGATGCATTATATATGATTTTTACATGGTCTCTTTGCATAGTATTGGAATTTAAAATTATTTTATGTTTCTCTTCTCATGGCAAGGGAAAAAATTGGTAAGGAATTAATCAATGTAGATGGAGGTGAGTGAGTATTCTGCTTATATGCAAGCATTTAGTGGATATGTCCTACGAATGTGTGTGTATGTTGTAGTGTGTGTGTGTGTGTGTGTGTGTGTGTGTGTGTTATGTATTATGCCAGGCAAAGCAAAATTATTTATCTGCTTAGACTTCCTCCCTTCTCAAGTATATTTTGCCTCAGGGACAGGTGTCAACTGTTTATGTTAATAATGACTGAGACTCCAGACTAAGCCACGATGCCAAGTTGCTAAGAGGCTCCCCATGAAGCCTGATGTAAGATGGTGTAGATCATAAGAAAAGACAACCATTTCAGATAATATTTTTTATTAATTTTTTAAGTGTTTTCCTCAAGATAAAAAAAAAGTCATGATAAAATGAAATTGCTTTGTTCTTGCACTAAAAGTAATTCTGGAATCATCCTAGAGGTAGAGGGTAACCTTTAGAACTGAGCTGTCTTCCTGCAAAGGTTTGAGTTCTTTCTTCTTGGTCTGTTATGGAACCATAATTTTTATCGGTAATCATAATTGAGTAGTTATTTATTACTGGTAGAATATAAGGAAATAATTTTTTAATCCAGGATTAATGGAGTATCTCCCAGAGTTTTCTCCACTGGAAAAAGTGCTTGTTTTTTGGTTCTCTACACTCACTGGCTTCCCTGAATAATTTGAAGCTGGTTAACAAGAATGATAATTTGCAGAGTGGTATCATGGGTAATCCCTTTCAAAGCATTTCCTATTTTTCCTACAGATTTTCTCAATGTAAGTCTATATAATGAACTTAAATCTGCCAGAAATACATTTTCCTGAACGCTGGTATCTATCCTAAATTTCTCAATGGCTCAATGACTACTTCTGGCAACTTGAATTCTCTTTACTGACCCCAGTTCATCAGACAGTGTAGAGTCCTGGGATAGAACACCCAAAAATGGATTGGTTTTATTCTGGGGTTTAATATTGTAGATGTGTCAACTTAATAGGAGTATTAGAGATTTCTTTAATTTACAGATGAGGAAACAGACTCAGAGAGCTAAAGTGACTTGCCTAAGACCACACGGCTTCCTCGAGATAACGCACAGAACAGACTGGACTTTCTGATTCCTAATTCAATTCCTTGACTAGTCTCCTATAGGTACCAGCTGCTAAGGGGTTGCCTGGGCAATGGAATCACCACTCCATCTTTCTTCTATCCACAAAGGCACATGAATGTTGGCCAGCAGACCTACCTCTTTGTCCTGTATTCTCCACTCACCTGCTGAAGCATCTTACTTCATCTTACATACTACTTACATATATATTGTAACATGTAAAGTTATATATAAATATTTTGCGAATGATTCAGTTCTATATAAATGTCAGTGAAGATACTTGTCTGATTAAGGACTAGTTTCTTCTTTTGGGGTGGGAGCAGGTTGGCAGAAGCAGGTCCGTTTCTCTAAATGAGAGGCCTTTACACAGAACAGCAGACGGGCAGATGTTGATTATAGACAAGCCAGCTTCAATTCTCTTCACCCCCAGACACATTGGGAAGAGGAAAGTTTCTAGCCAAAGAGGGGAGTTAAGGGTGATTTTTTTGTTGACAGTAAAGAAGAGATGGTGGCACTAATCTGATAACCTGTAGGCCTTCAAGTCAGCCAGGTCTCTCCGGGTCTCTTCTCAGAGGAGGAACAGTAACAGGTGTTAGTTACAGAGGTGGTGAGGCTGGATGCATGTCCTGTGGTCTTGGGCTGCCGTGGAGAGATGGTCACCATATCCTCTCCTCAAGGAGCCAGCAATATGCAGACTTGGCTCTTCACAAGAATGGCCAGACATCCAGGGGCCAGGTTACCAAGGCACATTAAGGATGATCAAATTTCCGGAGCCAGCCACACTGTCCAGGCCCAAACAACCCACCAGTCTTTAAAACATAGAGCTGAAAAACCAATTCTGGTATGTTTCAAATACAACCCTGTTGCCCACATTCAGATCACAGTATCAGTTAAAGCCATAGATAAACTCCAGAATCTCCGTAGCTTAACATAATAGGAGTTTAATTTTTGCTCCTATCGAACCCAAACGGACCGTCCTGATCATTGGCACTGCACAGGGAGATGTTCTCTTCTCCATAAATGAAATCCTCCAGCAGCCACCGATGAATGACTTGCCCAGCAAACCATCTTGTGGAGTCTTCAGACCGCTAACAGGGTGCCCACCCCAATACGTCTTCTCATGTGCATTTGGTAGTTTCTTCTCCAGTTTAGATGAACACGGGAAGCTTGTCAGTTGGGGGATTCATGATGCCAGTGGCTATTTTCTGTTAATAAGAGAGAATTTACTCTGCTAGGCTTTGCCGTAGCTGTACAGCTAAAGTGGAAACTAGATTTCCAATTTCGGTGTCTTTCCTACCTTATAATCACTTCTGGGAAGTCCTCACAAGCTCTGCCCAAAGATATGCAGCAAGAGAACGATCCTTATTTTGAAACCTCAGTTTCGAAACTGTTGGTCTTCCTTTTCATAGAAACTTCAAAGGGATGTGTTTCACATGATATAAAGCCCATCCCAGGTGCTGCCAAGAGCTTGCTGTGAAGGCTATAGGGCAAGTAATCATAGTTGTCTACCTGCTGGGTATTCTCTTTGTGATTGTATTAAATATTTAATGGAGTTCCCTCCTTGTGGGGAACAGAGCAACTCAGAGGGCAAGCCGCAGTGATTACTTGCCTTCCGTCTGCCTGTTTGAGTTGACTCAGGATCGGCACCTGCTGGGCTTGATAGCCTGCATGGTTTTAAGGCCAAACTCCCTGGCTTATAGGTAGAAAATCATGACAAAATGGTTATATAAGATACTCACAGAGCAGAACTAAATTTCTGAGCTTTAAATTCTGCAACCTTATGAAGATCGCTGTATGTTCATCCTGTTACAAGGCTCTGTTACATCCTCCATGAAAAGGATGGAAGAGAGAAAAGATATACCTGATTATATTTATTTATTGTGGCTCAAGAAACACTCATGTTCACAGGTTACCATGTAGGTGGGTTTTATAGTCTTACCCGTCATTCGCTCCTTGGGAAGCGGGTGCCCATCACTCGGCTCCTGAAGACATTGACAGAACACCATGTGTATTAATTTTCTATCACTGCATAACAAGACACCACAAATTCAGCAGCTTAAGACAAACACCCATTTCTTATCTCACAGTTTCTGTAGGTAGGAAATCTGGGCATGGCATAGCTGGGTTCTCCACTCCAGGGTCACACAAGGCTAAAATCAAGGTGTTGGCTAGGTGGCATTCTCGCGTGGATTTTGGCACTTTTCAAAGCTAGTTCAGGTGATGGCAGAATTGAGTTCCTTGCAGTTGTAGACTGAGGTTTCTCTTTTCTTAATGACTGCTACTAGAAAGTCTCTCTCAGCTCTTAGAGATTGCCCTTAGGGACTAGCCATATGGCCCTCTCACAACATGGCGGCTCACTTGCTCAAAGCCAACAGGAGAATCTGATGCAGTTGGCTGTGACGGAGGCTTACAGGATGTCAGGAGTGACTTATATAATCATAAGAGTGGCTATCCCATCAACTCTGCCACATAACATAACCTAATCAAGGAACTGATGGTCCTGTCATATTTACAAGTCCTGCCCACACTCAAGGGGAGAGGATTCTACCAGACTTGTACAAAGTGCAGGGTGGCCGGTAGGAATCTTAGAGGCCATCTTTAGAATTCTGCCTACCACACTGTAATAATGATTACACTTTCATCCACACAAAATATCTCTATCCCATAAGACCTTCCATATGTCCTGCTATGGAAAAATGTCCATAAGAAAAAAGCCACAAAGAAGCATGTATAGAATAATGTATAGCAGTATGTATAGAATGATATATGTACATATATACACATATTTTTCTAATAGACTCCTTAAACCTAACATGTCCAAAACAGAGCTCACAACCTTTTTTTCCAAGTCTACTCCTCTCTCTATTTCCCTGTCTCTATTAAGGCAACTCGATCATTCCTGATGCTCATGACAAACATTTTATAGGCATCATTCTCTCATGTTGCACACATTTAACTCATCAGGAAGTCCAGTTGGCTCTCCCTGCAAAATTTATCCAGAATCTGACCACTTCTCACCACTCAACTCCTACCACCCGGTCCAAGCCACCCCCATCTCTGGACTATTTCATGGCCATGGCTTCTTAATCTCTGCCCCTCTATACTCTGTTCTTGATACAATAGCCAGATACTTTTATATTTTAAGTCATCATATCACAACTCTGCTCACAAACTCTTCAAAGTCTCCTTATGTCATCACTAGAGTAAAAGCCAAACTCACAATTCTTTCAGAGGTCTACAATGCCCTACACAATCTGGCACCTCATTATCTGGCCCCAGCCCTGACTTCTGCTTCTCCAGCCACACTGGTCATTTTGTTATTCCTAGAACATACTGCTCACACACCTACCTCAGGGTCTTTGCACTGGCTATTCCCTCAGCTGAAATACTTTTTCCCCAATATCTACATAGTTCAAATCCTCACTTCTTTAAAGTCATCTTTCAAATGTTACCTGTTAGTAAAGCCTGACAGCTTTGCTATTAAAACCCCTTTACTCTGCTCTATTTTTTCTCTGTAATTCCTAACACCTTCTAATATGTAATCTATTTTCTGTATTTATTTTTTTTGTATTTTTTGCCATCTGTCTTCTCTTACTAAAATGTAAGCTCAGTGAAGGTGAGAATTTTGTCTGTTTTGCTCACTGATGTCTCCTTAACAACTGGAACAATGTTTAGTACTTAATAGTCACTATTTTCAATGTTGTTGAATATTTTATCTATGTTACTTATGAACATATATATCGTTGAATATATCATAAATTGATGCATGAGCATATTTTATATTTATAGGAAAAGATCAAGGAGAACTTACACTAAGCTGTTAATAGTTGCCATGTCTAGAGAGATGGCAAGATTAGAGATTTGGATTTTATTTTTACTTAAAAATTTCACAAGTATTTGTACTATTTTTGTAATCAGGCAAAATTATAAAGCTATTTTAAAATTTTAGTCCCTTTATATCTTATGTGAAATTATATTCTACCAGGCTATTGTGAGTCCTCTAAAAACTATAAATTATTACTCAGAGCCAGAAGTGAAATAATGCAAGATTTCTAAGTAAATTAAATTGTCTTGCCGTATCTTTGGGGAATTCAGGTGGTTATTCTCTATTGCCCTAGCCAGCGTAGAGTACTGCATGAATTTTATCCTAGGATCCTTCTTTGCCTGAGACTGTCCCAATAGCATGTAAATAAAGTGCCTTGACAGATGAGCTGCTGCTGTATCAGGTGACTTCTTGGAGTGCATATTCTATTTACAAATAGAGTCACCCTGAAACAGTTATTCTGGTCTTGCTTTTAGCTGGCATTGTGCTTATAAATTCAACTCCCAATAATTAGTTGCACTCTAGTGCATTATCTGTGAAGCTTTCTTCCTTTCTTTTCATACTAGATTTAAAAGAGTATCTTAAAGCAAACATACTAATGCACAACAAGGCATTATTTAGTCATTATAAGCTATAATATTCTGTTGCTTAATTTAGTATTTCCCCCCATTTGTATAGTTGTGGAGAGAATTTTCAGAGCCATTACGTGCAGAGTTTGTCCTCTTGTCTGCAGCAGGAATGAACAATCAGACTCAACATTTAAATGGGAAAGGTTCGGCAAGCGGGGGGTGGGGAGAAAATGGTAGAAAATAAAAAGTAGGGCAGGCCTTATGCACGGATGGTTTGGTGGTGTATGTATTTGTTACAAACTTAGGAGCAGTGGGAAATCCATTAGCACCCAGATCTCCTCTGCCATGGGGTGCTGATGCCCAGAGTTACACAGTTAAATAAATCTAAGGTGCCATGACCCTAAATCCATCACGCTTCAATCCCAGTTTTTCCATATGAAATTCTTTCTCTGATTTTTTTTTATTACTAAAGCCTGTGGAAGACAACTCAATAGTTCTTGCCCTTGTCATGTAGCACTTAAGGATAATGGGGCTCCAGGCTCTAAGATCCTTTGACTTAAAGCATTAAAGCCCATTTCGCCTGTCCAAGCCTCATAGCCAAGCACTCCCGTAATCTGGGATGCTGAGTGCTAGCCCAGCAGGACAGTTCATTGTCTAGTTCCTATAATGCCTTCTGGTCTATCAGCTATGCGGCTGTCACAAAGGAAATGCACAAAATTGAAACCATTAAGAGATAGGGCTCCATGGATCTGCTGGAAACCATTTGCTTACCTGCAACCTCTCAGTCGCTGATACTTCATGTAAGCCAGTGTGAGGTACCTTCCGGGGAGTAGGGTTTGGAGACGGGACAGTGGATATAACAATTCCAGATGACCAGGAAGGTGAGGAAGGTTAGGAGGATTACTAAGACTTGACTAACGTACAGAATGGGGTAACTGTGGGGAGTGAAGACAAATAGGGGTCCTAAGAGTGGAACAGACTTTGCTGCGTAGGTGGTAAAGACAATGCCTCAGTTCTAAGTCCAAAAGTCAGTTATTTTTCTAGGAGTACTTTGTCAGATATTTAAGGACTCATTGGTAGGTATGTTCTAGAAGCCGTTAGGACTGATCCTATGTGTAGGTAAGGTAGGCAAAAAGAAACTGCCTCTTTACTGTTTCAGAAAAATCAAGGGACTGACATCAGAACATCTTCACCTTCAGCTTATCCTAGTGTCAGAATTTCTCTCTGGTAGATTGACATTTGGGAGATAAAGTATTGCTTTAAATTATTGCTGGGGTACCTCAGTGGCTTAGTGAGTTAAGCATCTGCCTTTGGCTCGAATCATGACCCTGGGGTCCTGGGTCGGAGCCTCTCCTCAGGCTCCACGCTCATCGGGGAGTCTGCTTCTCCCTCTCCCTTTGCCCTGCCCATTCCCCTGCTCATGCACTCTCTCTCTTTCTCTCACTCACTCTCTCTCTCTCAAAAAAATAAAATCTTTTATAAATAAATAAATAAATAAATAAATAAATAAATAAATGCTAAAATTGTACCTACCTTTGTAGGGAAAGGAAAAATAAAGAATAGTGTTATAGTACCACCGACTCACTTAACATTTCCACTGACCGCCTTTGAGAGGCTGGAAAACATGACAAGTGTATTTTGATGGCTCCAAGTAGATCCGTGTACTGGAAAGACCCAATGAGGACAGAGACTAGACAAAATTTTTAGGTATACACATCTTTAATTGGAAAGAAGTAGGCACTCCCAGACAATATGTTTATTTTAACTGTAGCCTTCTAGAAAGACTGCTTAGTCTCACATGGTCTAACATTTGGGACTCTAATGATGTGAGTTTTAAACTGAGAATGATTGGGAACCCTGTGGGACAGTTGGGCAGATATTTGGGGGCAGGTAGTCCTCTCAATATTAGTAATATTTACATTTGCAAAACACCGTACAAATTTTGAAATCCTTTCACACATATTCTTACAAAATGACTTGGAAAATAAGGAAAAGCACAAAGGAAAATAAATGAGAACTGGCTATAATGCCAAAATCTGGAGACAGTCAGTGTTAACATTCTGGTTTGCACGAGATAGATGTCAATAACAAAATTAAGACATAGAGAGTTTTGGTGACTTGGTCAAGGTCAAGAGGCCAATAGATATTTCTGAGCTCCATTGACTGATACCATCTGAAGACCTGGGGTTATCTGATGAACAAAGATGATTCTTTTCCTTCCCACTTTGTTATCTCTCTTCACTCCTGTTTGGGGTTCATTCTTCAGGTGTCTTGTGCTTCCTTTGATGGGCTTCATCTCTTCTCCTTCAGCCCCTGCAGAGGATGATACATGCTCCCAGCCCTTGCTGTTTTGTATGGTCATATTAACTAACCTGGATTTGTTTAACTTCCCAGAAACAACAGCATTGCCACAGATAGATAAGTCAGTGGGAGGGCGGGGTTTGCCTTAATGATCTTAAAATTAAAAAAAAATCACTCTCATCATACTCTGCTGTCCTTTCTCCCCATCTCTTGTCATGGTGGGCTCATCGAGCATGCTGATCGTTACCACTCTCTCTCTTCCTTATTCTCATCGCCAATTAGTGCCGGCATCACTTCCTTCCCTCAGCTGCAGTGGGAATGACTTAAAGACGTTCTCAGCATTCTCTTTTGCGCCTCCTCTCCTCTTGTGCTCAGCCCACGCAAGCCTCCAGCGTTGGTTCAGTGCAACTCCGCTCTCTCAGTGTGGCCTTCCTCTCCTCCAGAACTAACCACTTGGCTTCTGTTTCTCATCCCATCCCTTCTTGCCTTGCCTGTCTTTGTCTTCAGTGATCTCATTTTTGGTGCTCCAATAACCCATTTTTGGTGCTTATCCTATTTGACTACTTTGCAAAATTTGATACTATTGTTCCACTTTAGTTCTATTTAGAAAATAACTTCCCCCTTGTCTACAAGTAATCCATTATCCAAAATTTAGAAAGCAGAAACGGTAATTTAAAAACTTCCCTAGGCAGAATTCTCTCACAATATATACATGTATCAAATCATCATGATATACACACTGAATATGTTATAATTTTGTCAATTCTACTTCAGTCAGTCTGGTGGAGAAAAGTGGTGCCCAGAGCTGAGCGGGGATGGAGGAATGAACAGGTGGAACAGAGAGGATTTGAGGGGCAGTGAAACTACTCTGTGTGATAATGTAATGGTGGCTACAGGCCATGATGCAATTGTTAAAACCTGTGAAAAGTACAGCTTCAAGAGCAAGCCATAATGTAAACTGGGGACTTTGGATGATAATGTTGTATCAGTGTGGGTTCATCAGTTGTAACAAATGTAGCACTGCTGGTGAGTGACACTGATAGTGGAGGAGGCCGAGATGCATGTGTGGGGCAAGAGATGGGAACTCTTTGTACTTGCACTCATTTTGCTGTGAACTTGAAACCGTTCTAAAAAGTAAAGTTTATTTAAAAAGTAAAGAAACAGAAACTCCCATAGGCCAACAATTCAGAGGTAATTACTGTGGTTATATTTCCAGGATTTTCCATTATATATAAAAAGTGTTTGTGCACCTACAGACACCCACACTGTTATCAATTAATATATTAAAAATTTCCGCATTTAACAAATATTCTTCTATAGCATGATTTACATTAGATGGATAATATTCCATTGTGTAGATGTACTATGCTTTACTTAACTAACTCCCTCCAGTTGAGTATTCAGGTTATTTCTAATATAGCATTATCATTAGTGATGCTATGGTTTATACCTTTATATGTAAACTTTTGTGTATAGCTATAATAACTCCATAGAATAAATTTCTAGACACAGAAATTGATGGGTTGAAGGGTATTTATACTTTTTAGACTCTGGCTACACATCAATAAATCTGTTTCCGAAAAGGTTGTAGTAGTGTATTCACACATTAGAAATGCTATAAAGCCTTAAGGTTATGAGTATGAGCTTTGGAGCTCTTTTCCATCCCAGGCACTGACCCCACCTTTTTAATTATACCCAAAATCCCATGTCCCCTCCGGTTCAATTTTCATCCTTTTCGTCTTTTCCTTGCATAAGTTCTTCCTTGGTGATTTTACTCACTCACTCCAAACCAGAGGCTGATGGCTCCGAGATGAGTGCCTCAGCTCCTCCTTCTCTTCCACCACCATCTCAATTGTAACTTGAACTCAGAATCATGTTGCTCAGACTTCCTGTGTTCCCCACATCCGGGAACTCCAGCCACTTTTACTCAAACCAGAAATTTCCACGTTATCCTCGGCAGGGATGGGAGAACCTCCCCAGAATAAAAAATTCTCTGGGGCAGTACAATAATTTTTGGTAAACAAAACTCTCTCTTATTTCACTGGTCAACAGCCTGAAGTTTGTTTTTCTCACCACCAACCTCTCAAGCTGTCTCTCTCCTTGTTTCTTTCACTCACTGCATGAGTCTTCTTGCACTGTGACCTCGTTCCTCAGCTGCTTCAGATCTCCTAGGAGAGGTTAGAGTGGGGCTTCGGCTGTCCCAGAGGCAACTGTCCCTCCTCCTCCGTGTTGGCTCGGAACTACTGACCCCTGGGTATGACACTCAGCAGAGCACAACAGGCCCAGACATTCTAGCGCTGCTCTGGCTAGCCCAAGTCTGCAGCTGATACCTCCAAGACCTCCATACAATGGACCTCCCCCTTCCTGCTCCCTAGCATTGCTGTAAGTCAGACTTTAGCCTGAGGGAGAGAAAGAGAAAGAAAACCGCTTTGTTTCTTTCAGATGATAACTCTGATGGATATGTTTGTTATCATCTGACTTTCTTAGAACCAGTCTTTCTTCTTTCAAGGCAGTTAATCTCTCTAAGCCTTATCTGAGAGGGAGGAAGTGAACAGTACCTACCTGCAGGGTTGTTTTAACAAGTATATGAGGTCATGTCTGTGAAGGTGTTGAACGGAGTGCCTGACAGGAAGCGAACATCCAATAAATGTTAGCTCAGCATCACGGGTGCCATCATTGCTCTTGAAGACCCACTTACAAGGATCTAAAGCTACTCTTGATTTCTATAAACAGAGTTGCTGGCTTTTCTATAGTATTTTGAAGTTGCTTTACTTGGACACTTATTTTATCTTAACTATTTCTATTTTTACTATACTGTGAGCTCCTCACACAACGGTTTAAATTCATTTTTGTATCCTCGAAACCCAGCCATGTGTCTCGTGTATAGGAGGCAACAAATAAATAGATGTTAGAAGAGTCTTGACTCTTAGCTCACACTATTCTTGAAGATCACTTTCAGTTTGATTGCAAATCTAAATGTGAAAGCTAAAACAATAAAGATGCTAGGAAAAGAATTGGAGAATATCTTCGTGAGTTAGGAGTAGGGAAAAATTTCTTGAACAAAACCAAACAAGTACTTTTAAAAAAGAAACAAACATACTGGTATCAAGAATAGAAGATATCTGGAAAATTAATTTCTCAGAGGAAAGCCAAAACAATCTAAAAATAATATTTCAATGTGTAAATGAACTTCCAGTTTCAAATGTTTAAAATATGCAGCTCTTCCACAATGAACATTTAAAAATATAAAAGTACCTTTTTTACCACAATAACCATATAAAACATTGATATCTTATTTTTTTCCTATAGTATTGGGATGACAGGGTGACCTTTCTCAAGGTCATATAAACTCACCAACACCCTATCAGTCTTTAGTCGCTCTTATCTAACAGTTAGATATGGACCATTGGTTTTAATATTAAGTGGAGCTTATTACTGAATGAATGGTTTTTGGTCCTGGTAATTATATCTTCATATTTTAAATATGTCATCTGACAGTCTGCTAGAGTATAGAAAGAAGATCTCTGAACCTCTACATTTATCATATATTTTTGAGACTTCAATTTTTTGTGTATAACTTTATAATATATGTAGTAAATTAGTGATGTTAAAAATATAGAGTACTGGGGCATCTAGGTGGCTCAGTCGGTTAAACATTTGACTCTTGATTTTAGCTCAGGTCATGATCTCAGGATTGTGAGATCGAGCCCTTCTGGGCATGGAGCCTGCTTAAGATTCTCTCTCTCTCTTAATATTCTCTAAAAAAAAAAGAGAGAGAGAGAGGGTATTAAAAGTATATATGCATATGGTAGCATTATAGACTCAAAACATTTTCCCTAACAGATGTGCCCAATCAGAGAGAACTGACCACTAGTTTAAATAAAATGTTTTAAATACTCAGGGCAAAAATAGTTGCTAGAATTTTTGTCTGGTGGTATGATCATGATCAAGAGTTTTACATTCAGCTCTCTCTGGCTGCAGGGATTGGGGGAGGTGATGTTGGTGTGGGGTCTTTTGGTCGATTCATATTTGGTTGGGGTTTGATCTCCTTACGATGTTTATTATGATGCTTTAAATTAAAAGAGGCAGGTGAGTGTCTGCATTAAAAAATAGATTATAATGTGTCTTTTTTAAAGTTATTTTTAAATGTCTGTTATGAAGAGTGGTAAGCTGTTAAGTCAGTGAATAATGTTTAATTTTAATTAACTACTTTCTTATATCCTAGGCTGACCAGATATCGGGATTTCATATAAGATCTGTTCTCTGTGTCCCTATTTGGAATAGCAATCACCAAATAATTGGTAAGACATTACCTAAATAGTTCAAACTTTTTCCCCCCCCTTTTTTTTTTAAGTGGGAGGTACACAGGTGAGGGGCAATGGGAGAGGGAGAGAGAAACTTAAGCAGACTCCATGCTGAGCACAGAGCCAGTGCAAGGCTCAGTCTCACGATCCTGAGATCACATCCTGAGGTAAACAAAGTGTCAGATGCTTAACCAACTATGCCACCCAGTACAAACTTCTTTTATAAAGAAAGACAAATTTACTTTAAAATACACCATATCTTTTTTTACCTGCTCCCCCCTTTTGCACTTGATCTTAGCAAAAAGGCCAAGAATGATACCTGCTCCCCTCTTTTATGTCAGAGACTCATCAACCTATGTCTCTTTCCCTCATATCATTTCATAGGCGTAGACTCCTGATGAATCAACATGAATCAGAACAATGAACAAAGATTTATTCTTTAAACCAATAATTTTGAAGTTGGAGAGGATCTCAGAAATCAACTAATAGAACTCTCTTATCTTACCTTGTGGAAATTCAGGTGGGGTGGGGGAATCACACAAAGACCAGAATAAAGTCACAGAATGTTAGTAGCAGGATCAGGATTACAAGTCAGGCTTCCCCAACTCCTCTACAGATTTTCCCACTACATCTGTATGCTTATATCTATGCTTTTACAGGTGGAGTACATGCAAAGGAAAACAACATGCATTATTAGACATATACTGTGCAGCATCTTTCTGTCTGGATGATTCTGAAATAGGTTATACTTGACCCAGAACAGAACTGTGGGCCCAAGCAGCTTCCAAGTTTTTCTCCCTCCTTTGCTCTTTTCCCTCCCCTCAGAACCTCTGTCAGGAAAGTATCAAACCTAAGAAAGAAGTCTGGGTAAATAGAGAAGTCATAACGAGTGGAGGCGTTAGTTAAAATTATTGAAACATAATTAAAACATCATTTTTTCTAAGAGACATAAGGTAACTAGTGCATTTGCCTTTCTTTGTTTCTCCCCAACATTGCCTGTGAAACTGTAAGACACTGCTACTTATCAAAGGATTTAGTATTCTGTAAATACTATCAAGGCTTGAACTGTAAAAGAGTTTTTTTCATCAGTTTGCTTAACTTGCAGAAAAATTTTTATACATTAATGAACCTAAAGAATGTTCAAAGATTTGGGAATTTGAGCCCCCAGTACAAAACGTTGAATTGCATCATGTATAGTTTTAAATATATTTCAGTGTAAAGAGAAGAGGAAGAGCATAAGAAACACTGTTTCTATGCTATCTGTTGATGTCCAATGGCAATCTCAAATACGGTCTAGCTTCCATTCCTAACA
The DNA here is from genome assembly GCA_028534135.1 of Potos flavus. Taxonomy (NCBI): domain Eukaryota; kingdom Metazoa; phylum Chordata; class Mammalia; order Carnivora; family Procyonidae; genus Potos; species Potos flavus. Next base: position 123,795,841 of record CM052883.1, on the reverse strand, counting down.
GTAAACATCTGTTATTCTTTCAAAATCAAGACTGCAGTTTGCCTCTTACATGCTAGAGATTTCTGTTTCATTATATACATCATATGTACATCGTTACATATGTCTTCTAGCATATGATGACTTACTTCCCTAGTGAGAACTTAGGTGTTTTAAAAAAAATTCAGGCATGCTTTAGAATTATAGCTATTTTTGGTTTGTACCAAATGGGGACATGGGAGAATGTTTTTCAAGATTGTTCAGTTTTTCTGGTTAGAGTTGTATGTTTTAAGAGTCTTACCCCAAAACCTCTGGTACAATGCTGGAAACGAACTTGGGAAAGAGGAAGTATATAAGAATTAAGTTTGTTAGAACCTCATGTACCCCATCAGTAGCAGGCAGCAGAACTAACTTTGCTTTGAAGGTTAACTGAGCCACAATCCCACACATTTCTTGAACGTTCACTCCATGTGAAGCGATATACTTTAAAACATTCAAACATTATCTCATTTCATCTTCATAATAGTGAAGATTTTAATCCCCATTGGAGTTGAGATGTGAACTGAGACAGAGCCCATGTTTTGTTTTTGTTTTTGTTTTTGTTTTCTTACTAACATATAATGTATTATTTGTTTCAGGGGTATAGGTCTGTGATTCATCAGTCTTACACAATTCACAGCACTCAACATAGCACGTACCCTCCCCAGTGTCCATCCTCCTGCCACCCCATCCCTCCTACCTCCCTCCCCTCCAGCAACCCTCAGTTTGTTTCCTGAACAATCCTGAGATTAAGAGTGTCTTATGGTTTGTCTCCCTCTCTGGTTTTATCTTTTTTCATTTTTCCCTCCTTTCTCCTATGGTCCTCTGTCTTGCTTCTCAAATTCCTCCCATCAGTGAGATCATATGATAATTGTCTTTCAGAGCCCTTGTTCTTAATCACGATGCCATCCTGCCTCACTCAAGCACTGTGTTCCATGGGATTGAAAACATAAAAAACTACATATATATATGTACACACACACGTGTATACACACAGTTATTAATACTCAGGATATATCTAATAGCATATATGTGTATATGCATGTGTATATATGTCAGAAATATCCAAGTCACTGTGCACAGTCATCTTAAAAACCATTTTTAAGGAATCAGACTGATGCCTAGTAGAACTCCAGGCTTCACTGTGACTCGGTTTGGATATCACAGCCTTGAAGATAGACCGCATCGCTATAGCTCAGATCTGTCCCACAGCGACAGCAGGCACTGTGGAGACCAGAGATTAAACGCAGTGTCTGAAGTTACCTAAGGGAAGTATCAAGTCAGTTGGGCTTTATTATATTATAGTAACACAGTGGCCAGTGCTAAAAATGACCACGTAAACCAAACTCTTCCCACAGGAGTGGCTCAGGTGTTAAATAGACTTGACGGGAAAGCTTTTGATGATGCAGATCAACGACTTTTTGAGGTAAGAAAATAAATGTGTGAACCAAAGGCTAGAGCTGAGTCACCAATAGTCACCTGATTGCAGCTTGCCAAAATCTGTCAAGAGTATGTCTATAGTGGCGAGACTGTCAGCCAGCTCCATGGCGAGTTCGGCCATCTCCTTTCTTGGGTTTTCAAGCTTCCCTTTATTCCAGTCTGCCCTCTAGTTGGAAAAGTTGGCCTTGAACAGGCATCCTTGTAAACTTTGCACCAACAAAGTAGCCAACATGAAAACCCCATGATTATTTTTCCTCTAGGAGAGAATACCTCACAGCTTCTTTACTAACTGGCTCTAGATCTATCTTCTTTCCTCTTAACATTTACCTCATGGGTACACTCACTAGGTTTCCTCACCAAAATATTTTATAGCCTAGCCACTAAAAGAGGGTGCCTTAGTTTAATGGAATGAAATTACTAAAACCAGTCCGTGACCTAAATAAATTAGGAACACATTTGGTAAGACTGTAAGTATGTTTTTGAATTTATAAAGTCATTTCTTCACCACGACATTATATTAATAATTTTTTCTCATGTGCAATGTGAGCTATAAAGTTGTTACATGACAATAGTAATTAAGAATTTTAATGTGCATATTTCCCCAAGGCCTACCTCTGTGTACAATAAAATTATATTTTCAGACCTATTTCTGATGACTGCCTGCTGACATATTAGATTATACCAATGAGTTATTGCAATTTTTAATTAGTGGGCTTTCTCTTTCCTAGGCTTTTGTCATCTTCTGTGGCCTGGGCATCAACAACACAATTATGTATGATCAAGTGAAGAAGTCCTGGGCCAAGCAGTCCGTGGCTCTTGATGTAAGTCAGTATTTATGTCCAAATCATATGATTTAAAAGCCCTCATTTCATGAGAGAAAAAAAGTCCTTGTTATGGGACTAATTTCTCAATTTTTAATTACCTATTCGTTGGGCTTTAATTATTTTAGAGTCATGTGTTTGAATTTGATGAAAGCCTCTGACCTTCTCTAGAACAATGCACATATGCACACAATTTTTCATACAGTCTTGGGGAGTTCACAGATTCCCTGAAGGCCATCCATATGTTGCACAGTTAAATATAGATTTTATGTGTTAGGTTTATGATGCAAAAATAATTTGTTAGGATTTATTTAAAATTAAATGCCTTACGAACTTATTTTGACTATGTATAGGTAGTCTGGAAATTCACAACTTTTCTTACCATAGAAGAAAATTTCACTGCGAAGATATGTGACGCAGGTGAGGGAAGCTTCTCCTGTCATTCTCCACCTCCCCCATGACAAACACATATACCTCCCACCAAGAACTCCGACCTATTCCCCAGATGTAAACTGCATCTCCTCTCAGACTAAGTCCGAAAACAGTAGTTCTCCTCTGAGTCCCAGCTTGCTTCTTTTTCTTGAATGGTACAATGCTCCTTTAAAGTACTAAGAAGTTAAACTCTACTTATGGCATTAGAACAGAAACTTAAAGATTTAAAAGTATTCTTCTCCAAACCCATCTTTTTTTTTTTCAAACCCATCATTTTTTTTTTAGCTGCAATCTAAATCCGTAGCATTTTTCCTTATTTAATTTAAATTCAATTAATTAGCATATAATGTATTGTTACTTTCAGAGGTAGAGTCAGTGACTCATCAGTCTTATATAATACCTAGTGCTCATTATGTCACATGCCCTCCTTAATGCCCATCACCCAGTTACCCCATCCCCCCACCTCCCTCCCCTCCAACAACCTTCAGTTTGTTTCCTATGATTAAGACCTCCTATGGTTTGTGTCCCTCTCTGATTTTGTCTTGTTTTATTTTTTCCTCTCTTCCCCTGTAATCCTGTTTTGTTTCATAAATTCCTCATATGAGTGAGATCTTATGATAATTATCTTTCTCTGATTGATTTATTTTGCTTAGCCTAATACTCTCTGGTTCCAACCACATTGTTGCAAATGGCAAGATTTCATTTTTGTTGATGGCTGAGTAGTATTCCATTACATATATATATATATATATATATATATATATATAATGGAAAGGTTGTATATACACACACATACACATATATATATGTATACACACATACACACACACACACATCTTCTTTATCCATTCATCTGTCGATGGACATCCCAGCTCTTTCCATAGTTTGGCTATTGTGGACATTGCTGCTATAAACGTTGGGGTGCAGGTGCCCCTTCAGATCACTACATTTGTATCTTTGGGGTAAATACCCAGTAGTGCAATTGCTGGATTGTAGGGTAGTTCTATTTTTAACTTTTTGAGGAACCTCCATACTGTTTTCCAGAGTGGCTGCACCAGCTTGCACTTCCACCAACAGTGTAGGAGGGTTCCACTTTCTCCGCATCCTTGCCAACATCTGTCATTTCCTGACTTGTTAATTTTAGCCATTCTGACTGGTGTGAGGTGGTATCTCATTATGGTTTTGATTTGTATTTCCCTGATGCCGAGTGATGTTGAGTGTCTTTCCATGTGTCTGTTGGCCATTTGGATATCTTCTTTGGACAAATGTCTCTTCATGTCTCCTACCCATTTCTTGACTGGATTGTTTGTTCTTTGGGTGTTGAGTCTGATAAGTTCTTTATAGATTTTGGAGACTAACCCTTTATCTGGTAAGACATTTGCAAATATCTTCTCCCATTCTGCAGATTGTCTTTTGGTTTTGTCGACTATTTCCTTTGCTGTGCAAAAGATTTTTATCTTGATGAAGTCCCAATAGTTCATTTTTGCCTTTGTTTCCCTTTCCTTTGGAGACGTGACTAGCAAGAAGTTGCTGTGGCCGAGGTCACAGAGGTTGCTGCCTGTGTTCTCCTCTAGGATTTTGATGGATTCCTGTCTCACATTTAGGTCTTCCATCCATTTTGAGTCTATTTTTGTGTATGATGTAAAGAAATGGTCCAGTTTCATTCTTGTACATGGTGCTGTCCAATTTTCCCAACACCATTTGTTGAAGAAACTATCCTTTTTCCATTGGAGATTCTTTCTTGCTTTGTTGAAGATTAGTTGACCGTAGAGTTGAGAGTCCATTTCTGGGCTCTCTATTCTGTTCCATTGATGGATGTGTCTGTTTTGGTGCCAGTACCACACTGTCTTGATGATTACAGCTTTGTAATAGAGCTTGAAGTCCAACGCTGTGATGCCAGCAGCTTTGGTTTTCTTTTTCAACATTCCTCTGGCTATTCGGGGTCTTTTCTGGTTCCATACAAATTTTAGGATTATTTGTTCCAGCTCCGAAAAAAGTTGATGGCATTTTGGTAGGGATTACATTGAATGTGTCAATTGCTTCGGATAGCATAGACATTTTAACAATATTTGTTCATCTAATCCACAAAAATGGAATATTTTTCCATTTCTTTGTGCCTTCCTCAATTTCTTTCATGAGTGTTCTATAGTTTTCTGAGTACAGATCCTTTGCTTCTTTGGTTAGGTTACGGTTTTTGGTGCAATTATAAATGGGATCTACTCCTTAATTTCTCTTTCTATTGTCTTATTGTTAGTGTATAGAAAGGTAACTAATTTCTGTGCGTTGATTTTGTATCCTGCCACTTAGCTGAATCCTGTAAGAGTTCTAGCAATTTGGGGTAGAGTCTTTTGGGTTTTCCACATAGAGTAGCATGTCATCTGCGAAGAGTGAGGGTTTAACTTATTCTTTGCCACTGCAGATGCCTTTTATTTCTTTTTGTTGTCTGATTGCTGAGGCTAGGACTTCTAGTACTATGTTGAACAGCAGTGGTGATAGTGGACATCCTTGCTGTGTTCCTGACCTTAGGGGAAAAGCTCTCAGTTTTTCCCCATTGAGAATGATATTTGCTGTGGGCTTTTCATATATGGCTTTTTTGTTATTGAGGTATGTTCCCTCTATCCCTACACTGTGAAGAGCTTTAATCAAGAAAGAATGCTGTACTTTGTCAAATGCTTTTTCTGCATCTATTGAGAGGATCATATGGTTCTTGTCCTTTCTTTTATTAATATGGTGTATCACATTGATTGATTTGCAGAATCCCAGCTGGTTTTGATGCAAGACTTATTGTTTTCCCCAACTTCTGGTCTGTAGCTATTATCAAAGATTCGTTTTATATCTGTGAAATACTTATTAAGTCGGGCAGATAAAATATTGCATAATATATGACATCATCTAGAACAGTACAATATAATACATGTGCAATCTTCTAAGTATTCTGTGTACCAAGCAAGATATTGGTAGAAAGATAAAATCAATGGAGAAGATAAGTAGGCAATACAGTTGTACTTGCAGCACTTTGATTTAAGGTTTAAAGACATAAAATTAGTTCTTTACCAAAAACTTTTCTACCCTTAATTGGACTATGAACTCTGGAAACACAGGTATTTTATCTTTTTTTATAATCTTATTCCCAGTGGCTACCAGAGCACTTAGCACAGAGAGGGCATTTATTAAATGGTTTTTGGACAGATGGAGGGAGAGAGGAAGAAAGGATGGAAGAAAGGGATTCCCCTGCCCAATGAAGGGAATTTTTTTTTTCTCGTTCTCCCTGAGTCCTGCTTCATTTATATATAATATCTTTGCAATAAGGAATAAAAATAATATCTGTAGGGTGAATTAATAAACAGGTAAACTGCAAATATGCAACCACTAAGAATTGCTAATAAAGCATTAAGTTCTATGTGCAGAAGAATTTTCACATCCTAGCTCTGTCACCTACCTCAGTTGTGAGAATTAGATGATACATGAGATTTTGATATTCCATCAATAAAATTATGGTAATACTAATAATCTTCACATTATTGCTTGCAGTAATATGTTTATTACTGAGAAATCACCATAGATTTTAAGAAAGAAAAGAGGACAGGAATTTTAAACAACAAATGTTGTCATGACTCCTTCACCATCTTCAAATTTTGAACTCCACAGAGTTGCCTCAGCCAGCTTTAGTTTCTTTAAAAACTTTAGTTTCTGCAACTTTGAAAAGGACACACTGTACACTAGTCCCACACAAACTCTATTTCATCCTGCCATGTTATACTTCACACATACAACGTCTCCTGTCCACCTGCATTCCAGCTCCTCACCGCCCCCTGGTGGATCTTCATCCTGTTGAGAAGGGCGTGGAATCAGTGGGTTGAAGCCGGAGCTGCCATTCACCAATGAGAGGCAGCACTCTCACTGGCGCCAAGGCCTAGTCCCCATCTACCCTCAAGGAGTCACAGCTCCCTTTACCTAGAAAGTGCTAATACAGCCACAGTCTCCTCACCCATGAACTGCTCATTTGGGTTCATAGTGAATACCCTCTTGTTTGTGTAACTCAGATACCTTCTATCCTTACACACAAAAATTATTACTGACACTCCCAAATTTCCAGCCTAAGTCTGGGCCTCATGGCAGTCTCACTCTTTCAGAAGTTGCTCATATGTGTGATTGTATGTTCTGTGTGCTTGCCCAGTCACAATTCTGGTGTCACCATCTTGGTTTCATCCCTCCTCGCTCCATTCAGCCCCTACCTCACTAGATACCAAACTCTGATCTCTAATATCGGTGTGTTTTGGGGGATGCCCCCATCCTACTCCCTTACCCAGGAATCCATATGCAAGAATATCTAGAAGAATGTCTTATCTCAGGGCTTTATGAAGACAAAAGATTTGTTGAGAGCTACTAAACCCAAACTCCGAAATGAGATCTACACATACCATATAATATACATTAACTTTTGAATGAATATATATATATATATATATATATATATTTAAACTTATGTATTTATAAATACTATAGATGTATGTGAATAATATAATTTTATGTAACTATTTCTATTAAAAATCTGTATTTATAACCAGCCTTTCCAGTAAAGGATTTAAGCTACTTTATAGGAATGTAAATAATCCAGCAAATATTTTAAGGTAAAATAATAATGATGATACTAATACTAACAGCAGCAACAATAACAGAGGTGAGAGTGAGAGAGGACACACAAGCCAGAGGGGACAGAACCACATGCATTGCCATTCTTCTATTATCTCCATTCCTCCTCCCCAAGGACCTGAGATGACCTTCTTCTCTTTCTCTGGTGTAGCTAAGGAAAGATTCCCTATTTGGATCTGGGCAGGTTCTTCTTCTACTTGTGTTGTCTCATTTTTTACTTATTCTCTTTAGTTTTTTTTTCTGCTTGATCTTGCACAAGATCTTTGTCTAAATGTAGCTTTCCGATTCATATATTCATATACTATATATAGATATAGATATAGATAGTCTTGTGCAGTGTGTGTTTTTTCATTTGGCAACAAGAGTGAAGGGAAGTAATCCATCCCACAGTCCCCAGTGACAATAACCACCCTAAAAGCCTTTCCCTCCCCGGAAAGCAGGCATGTGTATTTCATGGCCTGGAGAGGTAATGTGAACACATTTCTTCCTGCGTGTTCAGGAGACTCTTGAGAGACAACACAACATTCTCTCGCCTTTTAAGAATCCTTTCTCCCAGGCATTTTTTATTTTTATTTTTTTTAAGATTTATTTATTTGAGAGAGAGAGAGCACAGGAGCAAGGGAAGGGGCAAAGGGAAAGGAACAAGCAGACTCCCCACTGAGCAGGGAGCCCAAATGCAGGGCTCAATCCCAAGACACTGGTATCATGACCTGAGCCAAAGGCAGACACAAGCAACTGAGCCACCCAGGCGTCCTCCCCCACTGCAGAAGGAAGCTGCTGGCCTTAAACACGAGGCAATGTGGGGAGATGATTTAGAGCCTTGTTTTCTTTTCTTTTTTTTTTAAGATTTATTTATTTATTTATTTGACAGAGAGAGAGATCACAAGTAGGCAGAAAGAGGGGGAGGCAGGCAGAGAGAGGGGGAAGCAGGCTCCCTGCTGAGCAGAGAGCCCGAGATGTGACCTGAGCGAAGGCAGAGGCTTTTACCCACTGAGCCACCCAGGCGCCCCAGCCTTGTTTTCGACATTGGTCTGATCAGTCTAGTTAGGACTGAATCCTGGTTCAGTTGCTCTGGATCTTGGACAACTTAACTTCTCAATCTCGGTTTTTTCATATGTTAAATGGGTATGATAAGAAAGGTGTTTTAAAAGTTAAATAAAACAATGCAGGGAAAGCGCTTAAGGAGTGTTTAGTTACAGTAAGCACTTAATAAAAGCTACCTGTTCTATTAACCAGAGCACCTGCCACCCCTTAATCTGCACCGAGTCCTGTATGCTTCGCCCAACAGTTGCTATAAAACTGTGCTGATTGAGGGGCTGGGGAAGAGGTATAATTTTTTTGCTCCTTTTAATGAGGAGGATGATTTCCTGCTTGAAGTTTGAACTGAGAACAAACGCCTAATTTCCTAGATACCCGGTGTGCCCCATGTTCCACCACTGAGCATCCCAATGTCACCGCTGCGCCCCACGCTCGCCCCTGTGCCCCAGGGCTCACTTAATGCAGGCCCATTTTCTGTGGCTCCCGTCACCCTGTAGGTTTCTACAGAAAAGTCCAAGGGGTGTAAATACAAATTTTCCCATGTCAAAAATAGCTATGCAGCTCTTCAAAAGCTATACATCACCAAGGGCAAAGTCTCCGCAAAAGACCTGCCAGGCTAGGGGTCCCTTCCCCATTGCCACATACTGGCAACTTCAGCTCTTTTTTTTTTTTTTTTTTTTAAGATTTTATTTATTTATTTGTCAGAGAGAGAGAGAGAGAGAGTACAAGCAGGGGGAGCAGCAGGCAGAAGGAGAAGCAGGCTCCCTGCTGATCAGGGAGCCCGATGCAGGACTCAATCCCAGGACCCTGGGATCATGAGTTGAGCCGAAGGCAGATGCCTAACTGACTGAGCCACCCAGGCATCCCTTCAGCTCATTTTAACCTAATCCACAAATGGCAAAAAAATCACAGTGTGAACATACCATATACTTTCTTCTTTTCTGGCCTTTAAAAATTGAAGTGGTTAATACATTGTCTGTATTTTGTTTAACAATTGAAGTATAAAACACTATTATTTTGATGACTGCTTTTCTTAATTTCTCATAATTTAGTTATGTAATTCTATTCTTAAAGGTCTTTTCCCTAAATATATAAAACTAATAATCTAAGACTCTTAGCAGAAATGCTCTATAAGCTGAATAATGGAACAAAGAGAGGAATTTACTATCATTTTTAATAACTCTAATTTTATTATCCTGATTTCCATTCTACCGGAGTGTGAAGAGCTTCACAGGAAGTGTACTAATGTATGTTCACATTTTCTGAGTGTAAGAATCCTATGATAAAAGGGGGAAACTTCACCTGAAAGTCCAGTGGACAGAGAAAATACAGTATGAATGTAAATCAGAATATTACTTCTTCATTTTGAACACCAAGAATTGTCCTTCGGGGTGCCTTTCATAGAAAATGCAAATGAAGCCTCGCCTGATACTGATGAGAAATTTTCCAGGAAATATAAGTCAGTGTATAAAGGGACACCTTCTACCCTTCTATGATCAGAGGAGGGAAGGGATGAGGGTCAGACAGAGGGTGTGGAAAAGGCATGTGCAATCAGGAGCCGAGCCCCATTGATTCTAGCTCCCCAAAGCCTCTCCCATCCATTTCCTCCTTTCCAAATGCCACAGCAGCCATCCCACTTAAGGGCTTCATTACCTCTTGACTGAGCAATTGTAATAGCCATCTATCTGTTCTTCCTAAACCATATTTCAGATTGCATTACTCACTCACTCAGAGATCCTAAATTACTCCCCCATTACCTATCAGAGTACAAACTTCCTGGCCTTTGGGCCCCTTTGAAAGCTCATACCAAGCTATCTTCCTACCCCTGGCTCTCATTTCTCTTTTCAGAATATTCTATGCTACTTACAAAGAACTCAGCCACCTCGTAGTCTCCAAATCAGCCACCTGCTTCTCTGACGTCTGATCTTCAACATCTTTTCCACCTCAGTTATTTTCTGTTCCGATTATGCCATCTCCCCCCAAAGTTGCTCCGTCATTCAAAGCTCAATTTAAAGGTAGTCTTTCCTATAAACCTTCAACTCCCATGCTTACTTGTTCCTCTCTTTGTCCTAGATTATAGTTAATTGGGAGTCTGTGTGTTTTCCTCTGCTAGAACGCGTGTACATTAACGTACACGATTATGTCCTAGCTATTCTTTATTCCTTTTGGTGTTTTATAGAGAGTGGAACTCAACAAAAGTCTATTGAATAAATGAATGCGTGCAGCCACGGATAATTATTTTGGTGTGCCATGTCACCATTCCAAAGGGGAAAAGCTTGGGCTGTGCTGGAAGAGCTGGCAATCACCAGTGGCGGTCTTGCTGGCCACAGACTCGCACAGCGTACCTCTGTATTCCCTTTCTCCTTCTTAGGCCATGAGTGCCAATTATTTCTGTTTATTTATTTTGGGAGCGATCTCCTCCCAGATACCATCTTCCCTGGGCTCTTTCCTTAGATGATGATTAAGGGGCCAACGTGGCTTCCTGAAGATAATTCCGCCATGAGGAATCTCCTAAGCTCCAAGGAGAAAATTTTCTCTAATGGGGTGATTGATACAGCTAGACTCATGGGATGCTAACAGAATGCCACTCCATTCTTTTACATCCCTCTTCCCTTATACCTTCCCTCTTGAACCAATCTTCCCTACTCTGGAATGAACTCTCTGGCTCTCCTCCAGGCTCTTCTGATACACTCAGATGTTAAATAGCCTCTGAGCGTCTCCCCTTCCCTGGGATTAGAACCAATGGTCAGGAGAGGGTGACAGTGGGCTTCTTTACTCTTCTTCACTTCACCTCTTTCCCAAGGCAGGTGCAGGGAGCAAGCTGGAAGTAGGATAAAGAGCAAACTTTTATATGAGTATATGACTCCCTAACCTGGGGTCAAGGTCGTCTGTGTCAAGCACCAACATTCTCTTTTTATTGTGAATGGCTTTCATGAATTCTCCAAAGAGTTCTGGGGGCTAGGAATCTCCTGTTGACAGTCCCTGATGTGGGTTTACGTTTCCTGACTGATGGGTTATAATCTTCTCTCGGGCCCTGGTTTCCGGTGGCCCATGCAGACCCTCCCTCCACGGGGATCATCTCACTCCTTCAGGAAGTCCTCTTTCTTAGGATCTATTTTTGTTTTTCTCCTTTATTTATTGTGGCCAAATAAACACAACATAAAGTTTACCCTTTTTAAGTACACAGTTCACTGGCATTTAGTGCATTAACAAGGTTGTGCAATCATCAAACCAATATCCATCTCCAGAACTGTTTGCTCTTCCCGAACTAAAACTCTGTGCCCATGAAACACTAACTCCTCATTCCCCTCTCCAGCCCTTGGCAACCACTCTTCTACTTTATGTCTACGAACTTGACTCCTCTAGATACCTCGTGTAAGCAGAATCATAAGCATTTGTCCTTTTGTAACTGACTTATTTCACTTAGCATAATGTCTTTAAGGTTCATTTGTGTTGTAGCTTGTGTCAGAATTTCCTTATTTTTTAAGGCTGAATAAAATCCCACTGTCAGTGTATACCATCTTTTGTTCATCAATTCATTGCTTCAATGGTCAGAGTCCTTTTAAGCCTAGTTATCTTTCATTGGTTCATTTGACCCATGGAAATCACATGTCTTAGACCATTAGATTGCACAAAGTAGCCCTCTCCTTCTGCCCACTAACCTTTAGAATTTTTTTTTCTTATTTTAAAGATTTTATTTATTTGACACAGAGAGAGAGAGAACACAAGCAAAGGAACAGCAGGCAGAAGGAGAAGAAGGTTCCCCTCTGACCGAGGAGCCCGATGAGGGGCTCAATTCCAGCACCCTGGGATCATGACCTGAGCAAAAGGCAGCCACTTAACCAGCTGAGCCACCCAGGTGCCCCTAGAATTTTTAGGCATGAATCAGTGACTAGTCTGTTCCTACACCACACTCTGGGGGTGTACGTATTAGGTTCTATATGTGGTTTTTTGGAAGAAACCCTCAAAAAAACCTAACCAAAAGATTTTCAATATTGGGTCCTCTCCTGAATTGTTTCCCTTGTCTCATACAATGCAGAGATGGGGAATGAGTACCTTAGCTTGAAGGTAGCAGAAGTAATTTGGGGCATCTTCTTTTCAAATCCTGTACTGGTAGCCTAGATGGCCTAACACCTCCCTTTAGAATGTAGTATCTGTTGTTCTCAACTATAAAGTCAGACAGAAAGAGTCCCATTTAAACATAACTGTTATCTACCAAAATGACTTTCCAGACTAGGTTACTGTCCAACCATGATCCAATGATAAATGTCTACCCTTGGAAGATACTTGTTTATTTTCAGGTTCATTGGCTACAAGTTATCAGTTACAAGGCCAAATGCAACACTCGGCAGAAGTGGAATTGTTCCCATTTGTAAAATCTTCTTTACTGAAAACATGCTACATTGTATAAACACTTCTTTTGAAGAAAGGTTAAAAAGGAAACCTAAATGAACTACTTCCCTGAAGGGGTTATATGGTCATTATTTACCCATTGTAGCTACTACTACCTAAGTTACTTTTAAAATCAAACAACATTTGGAAGCTGTTCTTCGTGAAAATTCCTGGCTCTTAACTGAACTAGATTATAAATTATGATCAAATAATTGTGGCTTTCTAAAAGGCCTTAAGAGAATAATCATGCCAACATTCTTGAACTTCTTTGAATATAAGGTATGGGAAGGACCAATTAAACAGATAGTGTGGGCTTCCACTTTTAACTTGCTACTTTGAATGCAGGGTTCAGAGAGAAACCAGGGAAACAAATAGGGTGATTGATTGCTTTTCTGTGAGGGCTCGCTGAAGAGAAGGGGGCTTGAACTTTCAGATCCAAGGCTATAGAGCAGGGTGCAGCCATTTCATCCTGCGCATCAGTGCTGAAAGCCTTCAGGGAGCAAAATAGCACCATCTAGTTGAAGCCGGAGACTTATACACCAATCCCCGCCCCCCGGCGCCCTGGAGACACATTTCCACTAAACCAAGTCAGCCTGAGAATCAACACAGCAGGCCCCTCCCCCAGAAGACCAGCACGGCTAGCTCACACCAAGTTTATTCATCATAGAGTGCTGCAAAGCTTCAGCTCTAGGGAAAACAGGGCTGAGCTTCCTTTTTACTCTTATTCTTTATTTCTTTTATTTTTATTATTTTTTCATTTATTTTCTTATATTTTCCAATTCCCTTTAAAATTTTTAAGTTATTTTTAAAATTTATACATATTTTTTCATATTTTTAATTTGTCTACTTTCATTTCATTTTATTTTATTTTTTATTTTGGGATCTAGATTCTTTTCACAAGCAGACCAAAACCTACCCAGGATCTAGTTTTTGTGTTTGGTTTGGTTTGGTTTGGTTTTCTTGTTTTGTGTTTCTGTTTTTCTTGGGTTTTTTGTTTTGTTTTGTTTTTTCTCACTTTTTCTGTTTTTTGCTTTGTTTTTATTTGTTTGTTTTCCTGTTTTTTTCTATTCTTTTCTTTTCTAAACAAAATGACAAGATGAAGGAATTCACCCCAAAAGAAAGAACATGAGGTAGAACTCATGGCAAGGGATTTAATCAATACAAGCATAAGTAAGATGTCTGAACTAGAATTTAAAACAACAGTTATAAGGATACTAGCTGGGCTTGAAAAAAGCATAGAAGACACTAGAGAATTCCTTACTATAGAGATAAAAGAACTAAAATCTAGTCAGGCCAAAATTAAAAATGCTATAACCAAGCTGCAAACACAAATGGGGGCCATAAAAATGAGGGTAGATGGAGCAGAGGAGCAAATCAGTGATATAGAAGATAAAATTATGGAAAATGATGAAGCTGAAAAGAAGAGGGAAAGAAGGGTAATGGACCACAAAGGTAGACTTAGAGTACTCAGCAACTTAGTAAACCATAATAACATTCATATCATAGGAGTCCCAGAGGATGAAGAGAAAAATAAAGGAGCAGAAGGTTTATTTGAACAAATTATAGCTGAAAACTTCCCTAATCTGGGGGAAGGACACAGACATCAAAATCCAAGAAGCACAGAGAACTCCCGTTAAATCCAACAAAAGGTGGCCATCACCAAGGCATATCATAGTCAAATTAACAAAATACATAGACAAGGAAAAAATCTTGAAAGTAGCAAGGGGAAAAAGGTCCTTAATCTAAGATAGATGACAGATCAGGTTTACAACGGATCTATTCATAGATACTTGATGGGCCAAAAGAATGTGCTGAATGGAAAAAATATGCAGCTAAGAGTTCTTTATTCAACAAGGCTGTCATTCAAAAAAGAAGGAGAGATAAAGAGTTTCCCAGGCAAATAAAAACTATAGGAGTTCATGACCACCAAACCAACCCTGCAAGAAATTTTAAGGGGGACTCTTTGGAGAAAAAAAAAAAAAAAAAAGCAACAAAGGACCAGAGAACATGACCAGAAACACCAACTCTACAAGTAACACAGTGGCACTAAATTCATATGTCTCGATACTCACTCTGAATGTAAATGGACTACATGCACCAATCAAAAGACATAGGGTACCAGAATGGATAAAAAACAAGATCCATCTGTATGCTGCCTACAAGAGACTCATTTTAGACCTAAAGACACCTGCAGATTGAAAATGAGAGGATGGAGAACCATCTATCATGCTAATGGATGTCAAAAGAAAGCCAGAATAGCCGTACTTATATCAGATAAACTAGATTTTAAAATAAAGACTGCAACAAGAGATGAAGAAGGGCATTATATCATAATTAAGGGGTCTAACCATCAAGAAGATCTAACAATTGTAAATATTTATGCCCCCAACTTGGGAGCACCCAAATATATAAGTCAATTAATAACAAACATAAAGAAACTCATTGATGATAATACAATAATAGTAGGGGACTTTAGCACCCCACTTATAGCAGTAGACAG
The DNA here is from genome assembly GCA_028534135.1 of Potos flavus. Lineage (NCBI taxonomy): Eukaryota > Metazoa > Chordata > Mammalia > Carnivora > Procyonidae > Potos > Potos flavus. Next base: position 123,780,550 of record CM052883.1, on the reverse strand, counting down.
ATCATCTAAGTGGGAAAATAAGGAAACAATGGCTTTGAATGACACACTGGACCAGGGAACTTAACATATATTCAGAACATTTCATCCTAAAGCAGCAGAACACCCATTCTTCTCAAGTACACATGGAACATTATCCAGAAGAGATCACATACTGGGTCATAAATCAGCCCTCGACAAGTACCAAAAGATCAAGATAATATCATGCATATTTTCAGACCACAGCACTTTGAAACTTGAACTCAACCACAAGAAAAAATTTGGAAAGACCTCAAAAACATGGAGGTTAAAGAATATCCTAGTAAAGAATGACTTGGTTAACCAGAAAATTAAAGAAGAATTAAAAAAATACATGGGAGCAAATGAAAATGAAAGCAAGACAGCCCAAAACCTTTGGGATGAACCAAAAGTGGCCCTAGGAGGGAAGTATGTTGCACTACAGGCCTACCTCAAGAAACAAGAAAAGTCTCAAACAACCTAAACTTACACCTAAAGGAGCTAGAAAAGGAACAGCAAATAAAGCTTAAAGTCAGCAGAAAGGACGTAATAAAGATTAGAGCAGAAATAAATGATAATAGAAAAAACATACACACACACAAAAAAAAACCAGTATAACAGATTAACAAAACTAAGAGCTAGTTCTTCAAAAGAAGTAATAAAATTGATAAAGCCTTAGCTAGACTTATCAAAAAGAAAAGAGAAAAGACCCAAATAGATAAAATCACAAATGACAGAGGGGAGATCACAACCAACACCTAGTTCACACTCTCTCTCCCTTTGAAGCTTCAGATTTTTTTTTCCAGCTAACTCTTGGTTCTTGTATGTACCTCCAATGTATGTACCTCCAAAGTATGTACCTCCAGACTTAGCATATCTAGCAATTATAATATCCGTTAAAAAACAAATATTTAGGGGCACCTGGGTGGCTCAGTCGTTAAGCGTCTGCCTTCAGCTCAGGTCATGATCCCAAGGTCCTGGGATCAAGCACTGCATCAGGCTCCCTGCTTGGCAGGAAGCTTGCTTCTCTCTCTCCCACTCCCCCTGCTTGTGTCCCCTCTCTCACTGCGTCTCTCTCTGTCAAATAAATAAATAAAATCTTTAAAAACAAATATTTGTTACTAACAGAATACTGATTTGATATTTTCATTTACAGTGGTTTATCTTTAACTTCTCTCCTTGATTTTTCACATCCAGACACCAGCTAGTCCCAGTCAGTTTTGTTCCTGGAATATCTCCATTTTCATGGTTCAGGTCTTTGTTTCTTCTTCCGTGTATTAGTTCTACTTATTCAAGCTAATAATCCTGGCTCTAGTGTCTTCTCTGCTTACCCATAGTACACTCAACATACAGATTTATTCTCCTAAAGTGCAATAGCTGATCATATTTGTCTCTAAAACCATCAGTGGCTCCCCATTGCTTGCAAATTAGAGTGATAGAAGATGTAGAGTATTTTTATGAGAAGAAATCAGAATCAGTGGTAACCAGTGCTTAGAGCTAACCACCGCATCATTTGAGTTGACAATTTTTCTTTCTTTCAACCCTTTTAGGATATCACAGTCTTCTGGCTTTTGCTGCCACTAATGAAAAATCTGCCATCATTCATGTTGTTCCCTTAAGTATAATATATCTTTATTTCTCACTGATTATAACACTTTGTTTTTATTATTTCTGGGTTATTTTCTTTTAGGCATATTTCTTATAAACTACATCTGAATTTAATGTTTAAATTCAATTTGAGAATCTTTGTTTTTGATGAAAGATTTGGTTTTACATAAGTTATCTTATTCTTCCTGAGTTTTTACTTTCTTATATTTTGCTTTTTCTAACTTTTACTATGTATATATACTTTGCTTGATTTTTTGGAAGTTTTTTATTATGTGTCTTTTACAAAAGCAGTTTTTAATCAGTATTTCTGTAATTAATAAAGGCAAAAATGAACCAGTATCTTTTATCTTCCCACTATGTAGGAAAATGAATTGTGTGCATTTACCTGCAGTTGCCTGGTTTTGTTTATGTTTTATAGGATTTTAATTACATGATCATGAGCAAATTGTTACATTTACATTTTCAAAAGTACTACTCATATTTTTCAGTACTAATATAACTGTATTTATACTTATTTAGACATAGATTTTGTTTTGGTACCCTAATTGTGTCCATCAAACCACCGCAAAACTTACTAGTTTTAAAATAGCAATTTTGTTATTTTTCACTAAAAAATATATCTTGATATGTCACAATTGCTGAAAGTGTTCCCCCATGCCTCTTCCCAGAGACGCCCACCACCCCTAGAGATAATCACTGTTCTGTTTTTCTACCATAGATTACTTTTACCCATTGTAGAATTTCACAGAAATTAAATTATACAGTATGAAATCTTTTGTTTAATGCTTCTTTCAACCAGCACAATGCATTTGAGAATCTCCCATATTGGGTATATATGTAAGTTTATTCCTTTCAACTGATGATTAGTATTTCATTGTGGGATTATACCACAGTTTGTTTAACCATTCTCCCATTGATCAATACACAGGCTATTTCCAATCTGGGGCTCTATGCTGTATGAACATTTTTGTAAAAAGTGTTTTTATAAACATATGCTTTTATTTCTCTTGGGCTAATATCTAGTACTAGAACTATTAAACCAGAAGGTCAATGTATATTTAGTTTTATTTTTTTTTAAGATTTATTTATTTATTTTAGAGAGATAGACAGAAAGAAAGAAAAAGAGTGTGAGTGCAGGGAGGGGCAGAGGGAGAGATCTTCAAGCCGACTCCCCTGCTGGGCATGGAGCCCAACACAGGGCTTGATCTCACAACCCATGAGATCACAACCTGAGCCAAAAGCAAGAGTCTGACCTTAACCAGCTGAGCCACCCGGTCACCCTGTATATTAGTTTTATAAGAAAATGTCAGATATGTTTTTCTTCCAATGTGTAACTGTGAAAGTTTTAGTTGTTTCACAGTCTCATCAATATTTGGTGCCATCATTGTTTTTAATTCTAGCCTTTTGGTAAATATGTAATGATATTTTATTATGGTTTTCATTTTAAATATGCAACATACAATAATATGAATATACAAAATATACAACTAATAACGTTTTATATTTTTTATGTGTTTATTTACCATTTATATATCTTTGTGAACTCCCAAATTTCTGCCCACTTTTAACTGGACTGCTTGTCTTTGTATTACTGGATGGTAGGAGTTCTCCATATATCCTGGATACTGATCCTTGGTCTGATATATGTGTTGTAAATGTTTTCTCCAGATCTGTATCTTGCTTATTCTTTTCTTCATAATGTCTTTTGATGAGCAGATGTTTTTAGTTTTGACGAAGACTAATTTGTCATTTCTTTCAGTTTTAAGGTTATTGCTTTCTGTGATATAAGAAACCTTTGCCTGCCAACAAATTAAGACTGTAGTCCCCTATGTTTTCATCTAAAAGCTTTATGGTTTTAGCTTTTACATTTGGCTCTATGATCCATTTCAGTAATTTTCGTACATGGTAGCAGTTGAGGTTCATTTTATTATACGTCCCATTTATTAAAAAGTTCTTTTTTTCTCCATTGGATTACTTTGGCATCTTTGTTGAAAAACAAATGACTGTGTAAGTGTCAGTCCACTTCTGACCTCTCTATTCTTTTCCAATGATTTGTCAATCCTGAACTCTTGCATTAAAAAAAAAAAAATCTTTATTAACTCCAATCAGGATATAAATCCTGCTATTATAATTTAGATTCCCTTGAAATTTTCCCATATGCTAACCAATCCCATTGGCATCTTGTTGGCTGTATATTCAATCACCGAATAAGTATTTGTTGAGCTACTTTGTGGTGGATACTGTTCTAGGTACTGAGGATTCAGCAGTGAACAAACAAGTAATATTCCTATTCTCATGCACCTTATAGTCTTTGGGAAAAGACAATCAGTAGATAAGTAAATAAGCTAGCAAGATAAATTCATGATGATGTGTCATAAAGAAAAAGCAAGATGCTTTAATAAAGAGTAACTGGAAATAGGTTCAATTGCAGATATATCGGGGAGAAAGTGACAGTTGACATTGTTATCTCATTCTTTGTTTTTGTTTTGTTTTTAACATTTTATTTATTTGACATAGAGAGAGAGAGACAGCGAGAGAGGGAATACAAGCAGGGGGAGTGGGAGAGGGAGAAACAGGCTTCCCGCTGGGCAGGGAGCCCCATGTGGGACTCGATCCCAGGACCCTGGGATCATGACCTGAGCTGAAGGCAGCCGCTTGATGACTGAGCCACCAGGTGCCCATTCTTTGTTTTTGTGTGTGTTTTTTTTTTTTTTTTTAATTTCATCCAGACCTAGTTTACCTATATGGTTTTCTGCTCTATCTTATATTTTATTGAAGACACTAAGCATAAGATTTCTGAAAGATAATGGCCCTTGTATGAGATGCTATCAAAGGTATATTTTCTTTAAGTTTTCAGGATGAAGTCCTCTTTCCCTGGGACTTCAGTGTTTACCAACTGGCAAGGCTTTGTGACTGGCCTTAGGCCTCTCTCACTGTCCACGTACATACTATTGAATCCCCCAACAGGGCCAGAGTGGAGCCCTTCAAAGCATGGAACCCAGGCCGGGGATTTGGACTGTCAGGGTCTCGAGCAATACAGACAAAGGCTGAGTACTTCGTGGTTCTGGTCCTCTTCTCCCCAAGCGGGGCTCTTCTTTCTAGATCCCTGTGCCTTGTCTGCATAGATCTCAGTCTCCAGTTCCTATCCTAGCCCAGCCACCATTCTCTCATCCATAGCCACTCTTGCCTACCTCCAGTCCATCCTCTACACAGCAACCAGGGTCAAATTGTACATGTAATGGGGATCCCTCTATGTAAGTTCAAGAACAGGCAAAACTACATCATATAACGAGGGAACGAATGCCTCAAAAGTCCCCTCAAAAGATGGGAAAGCTAACCAGATCATGTCAGTCTCTTGCCTAAAAACCCTCAATGTCTTCCCACTGACTATAATAAAATCCTTTATTAGCCCCACAAGGCCCTGGATGGCCTGGACTCTGCCCAGCACCCCTACCTCATCATCTGAGGTCACCCCTGTCTCACTCACATTATCCTTAGAAGCAACTTTGCCTTCTGCCCAAAATATCTTCCCTCCACCTCTTGGCCTGGCTAGTTCCTTTTTATTTTCCAGGTCTTGCCTTAAATATCATCTCAGCAAGGATGTCTCTAACCAACATTCCTGCCACCTCCCACACTCGGCCCATCCCCATTCTCATTCAGCATTTTGCTAATTGACTCGGTAGCAATTATTTCAATGCATATGTTTGCCTGGTTCATACACTCTCTGCTGAAACAGAAGTTCCATTAAGACAGGGACCATGTGCACAGTGCTTGGCACAAATTAAGTTCTCAGTAGATATTTCTTGGTTGAATGAATGGCTCACGATCTAGTTACCCAACTGAGATAATGCCATTCCCCAACTTCCTTAAATCTCATCTGATTTCTATGGCAACCAACTTTAGGTCAGACAGATTAAAAATTGCCCTTTTTAGTCTTACTTTTGGATTTCCCTTCCTCCATGGCAACCAGCCACCCCTGTGGGTGACTGTGGCTCAAAGTAGGCTTGGTCCTTCCTTACTCCTTTCACTCCAGAGGGGGCTCCCAGCAAAAACAGGCTGCATCAAACATAAAGTTCTCCATGCTTCCTGCATAGCCACTGCAAATAAGCAATGTATCTTTCTCCCAAATCAGCAACCATAGTTGCCTTGTTGATTATGCAAAACCCATGAGGGAAGAGGTATAGAAAATAAATATATATAAATACTCAATAATGGGCTGCTTAGAAGTATGCCATTAAGTGAAATCAGACTACTAATAGTTCCAGATATGCAAATTATAGATTTGAAAAGCCATTGGCACATATTATAGTTGTTTTAGACACAGTAATAACCAATCCAAGTTGCTCAGTTAGTCCAGAAAAATGTTACATTATCCTCTGTTTGAATTAACAAACAACAAAAACAACCAAGTAAGGAGTTCATTAGAAAAGCATTTATGAAACATTAATACATATAATAACTTACATGATTAAGAAGAACAGCCTCACATTAAAACAAAATGTGGGGAATAATGCAATTGTGAGAAAAGAACACTTTATTTTGAAGGAGTTATAAATTATAGTCCTTTATGTGTATATATAGGATCATATTGAATCACACTAAGAATTAATCCAAAAGAAACCTTTTTCATTTAAGTGTTAATAGCTGAGATCTTTAATGAGAGACTACTAAAAACTTTTATAACTTGGGAGAATTATTACCACATACAACTTTTTCAAAAGAAATAGGGTGTTTCTTTCACCCTAAGGACATTGAAATGATTGATATTAGTAACTAAGCAATTTCTTAGTTATGTAACAGAAAAAAAGCCAATCATAATCCTTCATTTATAAATAATTTTCTTCTATAGGTATGAGAATATGTTTAGCAAATCAACAATATTTAATGAGCATATACTACATGTACTATACATGCTAAATATAAAGAATATTTAATAAGCATATACTGTAATCCCACTTATTTGGAGATCCTGCCTACCAAACACAACTTTTTGAAACTCAGAAGAGAATTGGGAAATAAGTGCAAGTCGAATAAACACCATAAAATTCATATACTAGAATTCATACATTGGACACATCTGCTCCGATTTCAAACACAGTTCTAACACAACTTGCTATTTGTTGCCTAATCCATTGTGATACTCATTAGAGCTCATCACCAAATATTTCTGATTCTGTCCCTTTTGAGCTTATGGTAGGGTTACACTTTTGCACTCCCTCGAAATTAAATGGAGCCATGGGACTTGCACTGGCCAGTGAAACGTGAATGTAAAATGCAGGTATCTCCCCCATTTTACTGATGAGGAAACTGAGCCTCAGATGGGATAAGCCATTAGGCTAAAGTTACAGGGCTTCTGGAGCCAGGATTATGAGCTCAGGCTGTCTGACTCCAAAGCCCCCATGCTCAACTGCCAAGCTATACTGCTTCCCACTGTTACTGTACTGTGGTGACAAATTAAGAAAACAAAACTTCACTAAATGAAAGAAAATGGCCTGCCTTTAGAATTGCTGTAAATAACCCATAAATCAATTAATCCACATAAGCAAAATCAAGTACTACTATTGACCCCTTTAAATAAGGAGGGAATGAGGTCATACTATAAGCCAATGGCAATTCAGGGATGAATTCTGATTTCTGTGCTCAGAAATGTTGTAGGGTTAACTTATGTGATGTCATGATTTTAAACAGGATCTTGACCAAATTGCTTTCATAAGCAATTCAAAATGAAACTAATTTCACTTATTTTATATTTCCATTTTCAACATAATTAAGAAATGAAAAGAAATCTAGTTACAGGAAATAGAATTAGTAAAATAAAACTAAGGAAACATTTCAAATAAAGAAGTTATTCAGATCACACTGGGATTTGGGAGAAGATCCAGATAAACTTTATCTCTTTTCTCTCTACTCACTCCAGTGTCCAACCAATAAGGTCCACTCCGATTTCTAGGCATTTTTAACCTGGAGTCCATGGGTGAGATTTAGTGGTTCTCAAGGTGTGGTTCCCAGACCAGCAGCATCAGCATCACCTGGGAACTTGTTAGAAATATAAATATTCTGGCCCCCCTCCAGACCTGCTGACCTGAGAACTCTGGAGGCAGGGCCCAGACATCTGTGCTCTGATGCATGCTAAAGTTTGAGAACCACTGAGCTAATGTATGATGTAAGGTGTGTATGAGAACGTCTGATGTATACCAACATGGGTGAAATATTATCTAACTATAGGTACCAGCATTTTATGGGAAGATCTTTGACAAGCCCTCTTGGGGGTAGTAAAGATGTGAGGATTAGGTTTTAACTGCGTCCAGCAACCAGAGGGTATAGAAGACATTCTGTGTGAGAAAGGGAGAGAATTTTGTTCTTTTACATTTGAAATGGAGGGAGAAGAGAGAAAAGGTAAAAGGGAAGAATACGTTGGAGTTTAGCCAGAAAAATGAAGAGAGGCTGAAACTTAAGAGATTAAGGGTCAGTGAAATGCCCCACCAGTGGAAGGAATCAAGAGGCATTTTGAGAATGGTGAGGCTGGCATTTGATTCGAAATGATGTAACCCTATCATTTGTTTTTCAGAAAGAAAAAGAGAGAGGGGGTAGAGAGAGATAGAGAGAGAGGAAGGGAGGAGGAAAGGAAGAGAGAGAAAGAGAGAAGGAGGGAGGGAGAGAGAGAAGGAAGGAGGAAAGAACAAAAAGAGAAAACCTTCTTCATGATCTACTGAACTCATGAACGCTTGATGTGAGTGGACCTTTTTATGAAAATTTAAGAGGGAGTTGAATTTCACATTTACGTACAATAGATACAGCATAAAAATACATAGGAACTTTAAGGCCAAGGTAAGAATATGAACCTGCCAAGAATTTGCAGATACTTTGAAAAAGGCTTTGAATTTCCATAGTATTGCATGGTTTTATGGGTTCGAGCTAATCTTACCTAAGTTTTGAAAGACAAGCTTTAGTTGACACTTGGAATACATTACATAAACTATGGATGACATAGAGTGGCAAGTCTCAGTTGAAGGATGATGTCGTTTTGCTTATTTAGTGCTCCTTAACCAACTATCCTAAAATCGAGTGGCTTAAAACACTCAACATTTTGCTCATGATCTTATGGATCAGGAATTCCAAAACGGCTGGAATAGATAGTTCATCTCAGATCCACGTGGTATCAGGTGGGGTGATTGGGGCTGGAGGATGTATTTCAAGATGGCTTTCCACTCACATGTGTGGCTTCATGGTGCTCCTTGGCTTCTCTCTCCTTGCACTTGGCCTTTCATCCTTCAGGCTTCTTCATGTGGCTGGAGCTTCTCACAAGGTAAACAGAACTTATACACAGTGGTTCAGGGCTACAAGAGAGAATGTTTCATGGGCTAAGCAATAGAAGCTTCCAGTCACTTAAAGCCAGGGCCCAGTACAACTAGCACAGCATCACTATTAGATATTATTAGTGAAGTAGTCACAAACCCTACCTGGACTCAAGAGGAAAGGACATAGATTCCACCTCTCATGGGAAAAGTGGCAAAGGATGTATAGCCTTCTTAATCTCTGCAGATAATAATTTGCATGTAGTTGCAGAGTATCTGTTAAGTTTCAGGATTCATGTAATAGACAATATGTTATCCTCCAGCAAGTGTACCTGTACCAATATTTATCAACTTATAGGCAAAGGGCGAAAGATAGTTTGAGTAGCTACCAAATGAATGTCAGTGTTGTCATTATATCCTAGCTAATAGGTAGTATTTATAATTATGAAAGTGTTTTAGAGGCTTGCTTTTCAAGATTAGGTTGAAATTTGGAGTGTTGTTACCAATATTATCATTTTAATTTGGTAATGACATCAAATAATCAGGTTAAGCCTTTGCTTTGGGTGAATAAATGACGAATGCACACCTCACCCCAAGTTGAGGGCTCTCTCAAACCAATGGAGATGTTGACTCCACACCTTTGAATGAAACAAGTGCAAAAATGGCACCTCTATTCTGTGAAGAAGATTAATTAATAGAGAATCCAGCCAAGACGAGCAGATCTCACACTGACTTGAAAGTCTAAACTTCTAACATGGGGACATCGTTGTCAAGGTAGATTTCAGAACACCAAGCTCTTTGAAAAACTTCTATTCACATCTCACCGAACACAATTTGGTAGAAGCTTTCCTATGCTTTCTGTTTCTATATAAAACAAGAGGCATGTTATTTCAAAACTAAGATGATTCTTTTAAGCGCCCACTGAGATGGACCCAGTAGGAACTTGATACTTTCTTGTAACCATAGTTTCTTATACCCTATACTAATTTGTCCTACTGGCCAAGTGGAGAGATTTTAACCTCTTACATGAGAAGGCCACAGTTTCCTATCTTCCAGAGGGCCAGCAGTGGGCTACAGAGCTAATAGGCTTATTGTCAGTGCAAATGATACCTAATAAAAAAGGAAATTGAAAATCAAAATTACATCCATGTTTTAGGTACAAACCTAATCATTAAAATTTAGACATCTATGATTTTCTCAAAATTTATCTTTGCAACTCTTTCATCAAGAAAGCCTTGGATGAAAACAAATAATACATTATATGTTAATTTTTAAAAAAAGAGAGAGAGAGCGCGCCTTGGGATGAATGAGTTTGATCCAGAGTCTCATTTCTTATTTTCTGATTGCACATACATAGCACAAATGCCACCACTCTTCCCACCCAATGCCTATTGAAGACATTAGTAATCAGTCACAGTGTACAGGGCTGAGCTCCTCCATAAGCCTTAACAACCATTTTCAGCACAGTGGTTCATACGACTCCCAGCAGTCAAATAAAATTGAGGCCCCAGGTAAAATTGATTTGGCAGGATGAGGAAAGGAAGCCCCAAATGTCTATCACAATGGCTTGCACATAGTAGGCCCCACATAAATATGTGATAGGAACTACAGATGTGGTCCTTCTTTCCTGCATGTAGTAGTTAAAAAGCAGCTGATCTTAAAGTCAGACTGACAATTGATTATTTATTACCCCAGATTCAGCAGGTATCTTCATTCTACTTTAAATTCAAAAAGGTCAAATCTGTTTTAGATTTTTTAAAATATTTTTTCATGACAGGGGCACCTGGGTGGCTCGGTTGAGCTTCTGATTCTGGATTTCCACTCAGGTCGTGATCTCAGGGTCCTGGGATGGAGACCCAGGTAGGGCTCCCCACTCAGCATGAAGTCCGCTTGTCTCTCTCTCCCTCTGCTCGTTCTCTCTCAAATAAATAAATCTTTAAAATATATGTATTTTAGGGGCGCCTGGGTGGCTCAGTTGATTAAGCGTCTGATTCTCGGTTTCCGCCGGGGTCCTGATCTTGAGGTTGTGAGTTCAAGCCCCATGTTGGGCTCCATGCTGGGCATGGAGCCTACTTAAAAAAAAAAAAATAAATTTTATATATATATATATTTATGACAGATACATTCTGAAGGTCGTGGTAACATATCACATAGCAGACACAGGTTTCTGAAGTCCCTTTGTGAACATTCCATCCCACTAAAAAGCAAGAAGTTTCTCAAATCCTTGACAGTAGAAACTGATGATCTCTCCGTTTCTGCGCCTTCATTCAGTGGAAGTATCTGCAAAGCTTGTCATCTTGTTAAGAAATCCTGGAGTATGGTTCTTCACTCAGATGACACTTCTGTTAGGTCATTCCAAATAAATTGGCTTTCTGTTCCTTGTGGGTCATAATCATCCTTGGCTGGAGGCCTACGGCTACTAGCAAAGCTTCTTTATTTCTTTGGAGCTCATCAACATAAATTATTTGGGACTTTACTTGGGATCAGCTTATCTTAACTCTGATATGTTTAGTTTCCAAGTGCCACCAAGTGCCACTTTTGCCACCAGAGCCATAAACATTTCGGTAAATATTTATGCCGTCCCTTTCTGCCCGAGACAGCCAGTCTGGGGCCTCAGTGAGGACTGTGTTCCTCCTCCCTGTTAAGTAGTTCTTTACATTTGTGCTCCTCTCAGCCGGTATCTGTAATGGTCCATTTCTCATTTTAGGAGCAGATGACTGCGCAGACCTACAATAAATTAACATTCAAAACTATCGATGTGAGAGATTTGCTGTCAGTTACTCAGAGGCAGTTCCTGGGAATTCAAAGCGAGCGTTGGCTCTGGTCTTGAACCGCGTGTGGCAGAGGGCAAGGCTTGGTCGTGTTTGGTAGCTCTGCTCCTTGTTTTTCTTTTGAAATGTAGTTAATTGTGTTTTCCCACTGTAGAAGCTTGACACAAAAACATGAGTTCTTTACACTCTTGTTCATGGGTCTGATGATTGCTTTATCTCGCTTTTCCTGCTTTGTTTCTTTATTTCGCTAGGAGCAAGTTCAATCCAAAAGTTAATTGAAGTTGGTAGGGTTTTGCAAATAGTAACTTATTTTTGGAGCTATTAAGATTTCTCAAGTTTAGAGTTCACCAGCAAAACCGAGTCACTAGTTTTTACTTTAAAAATTTTCTAATTTAATACAGACACACAAGATAAAGCCATCTGGGATAGAAATTTTCTTGTAAAGTGTAATATTTATCAAATGTTCTGTGGATCAATTGTTTACTTTTGTACATAAGCTTTATACAAATTTTATTTAGCTGTCAAAAAAATTGACGAATGTGTATATTATGACTAAACTCATAACCTAACAATGTTCCTCACAGAGAAAATATTTGTATAATTAAGATTTGCAAATGCTTCTTTCTTAAAACTATTACAGTGCATTCATAGTAAAGCATTTTTACTCTATCAAAGATATTATTACTCAAAAATGGATACCTAGATTCTTGATATGAAATGTGCAGTTGATGGAATTCTTAAAAAATTAATAGAATCTGGAATCATGGAGGAAGTGTTTGCTTATCCTAGAGGGTCTGACAATAGTAGTTACAAATACATAATTCTTGGGGTGTCTGTGTGGCCCAGTTGGTTAAGTGGCCAACTCTTGGTTTCCACTCAGGTTGTGATCTCAGGGTCACGTGACCCAGCCCCACCTCCAGCTAGGAGCTTAGTGTGGAGTCTGCTTCAGATTCTCTTTCCCTCTCCCTTTGCCCTTACCCCCTGCATGTGCTCTTACTCTCTCTCTCTCTAAAATAAATAAATAAATCTTTAAAAATATATATAATTCTTCATTTGCAACAACATGGATGAACCTCGAGGGTATTGTGCCAAGTGAAAGAAGTCAGACAGAGAAAGACAAATACCATAGGATTTCACTTACATGTGGAATATAAAAAACAAAACAAAATGAAACAAATGAGCAAAAAACCAAACACTTTCTTAAATATTGAGAACAAATTGGTGGTTGCCAGTAGGAAGGGAGTAGGAGGATGGACAAAATAGGTGAAGGGATTAAGAGGTACAAACTTCCAGTTATAAAATTAAAAAGTCACAGAAATGAAAAGTACAGTATAAGGAATATAGTCAATAATATAATAACATTGTATGGTAACTATACTTATTCTGATGAGCATTGAGTAGTGTGTAGAATTATTGAATCAATATGTTGCACAGCTAAAACTAATATAACATATGTTAATTATATTTGAATAATCAATTTTTTTAAAAGAAAAACCTCCAGGCCATGTCTATTTATCTATATATCTATATCTATATAAATATATATATATTATTCTCTAAGTTTTATTCTCAACTATAGAAATTGCCTGATCTTTAGTCTTTAGTCATTAGTTGTATCATAGGGTTATATATATATATACGATTCTCTTTTGAATATTTGCTATACTAAAAGTAAGCAGGAATTACTTTTGTTTTATTTCCTTCGATGGCATCTATCCATAGATTTGTCACAAGATCTTAGATTAATGAGGTTATTTGGCATTGCTAAAAATATTCCAGACTCAAGGCATTTGATAGGTTTGCCAAATAAAATACTGGGAGGAAAAAGTCACTGGGAGATATTGTGGGGTGAAGTGGGGGAGGAACATGAATATTCTGGGATGTCACTTAGAGTTTTCCATATTTGTTTCTAGCCTTTTTAATTTGGAGAGAGTAGAAGTAGCGTTTCTAGGTAAAAACACAAGACACCCAGTTAAATTTGAATTTCAGATCAACAGTAAATAATATTTTTAGTATCAGTATGTCCCCAATTTTGCAAATATTGATCGTTGATCTGAAATTCAAATTTAACCGGGTGATCCTGTATTTTTATTTACTAAATCTGACAACCCTACCTACATGGCTCAGTTTATGCTCTAAGACGTATTACGATTTCACTGAGGAAAAGATAGCAATTAAGGCCACTCATAATATAAGCCATGAAACATTATGGGAAATGGAGAGATTCTTTTAAGATCATTTTATTTTTTTTTCCTTGATTCACCAAACATTTACTGAGTACCAGCCAAGTATCAGGCACACTCCTAGGGATAGGGTGTCCACGGGGGACCCAAACCAGGTCTGATCCTTCAGAGTGCTTACAGTACAGTGGGGGAGACAGGTGATGAACAAGCTAACTAATTACTCCAACTGTGGTAAGTGGTGTGAAGTGGACAAAAAGTCTTTCTCTGCAATAATTGTCTGCTTCACTGATTCAAATAGTTTCAATTAAGTGGAGTTAATGGCTCCTTTTTTTTAAATAATAAAGGATGTGGGCAAATTTGATTTAAATAAGGTGAGTGAGTGTCGTGCCTTGAATACTACAAGCCTGGCTAAGCACCATCTGGTGGCAGAGATTTTTAATTTCAGCTTGAATTTTTGTGGAATTTTCTTTTTTAAAGTAAAGATAAATTTCGAAGATTAAGTCAGCAAAGAGAGACTTATAAGTTGTAAGAAATTTTAATAAAATGAGATCCAAAGTAAAATTACCAGAGTAAAACTGAACCAAAAGGACAAAATCTATTCAGTTATTTTTGCATTGAAAATACCTATAAATACTTATGAGCCAATGAAAATAACAATAGGATGACACAATACTCTGCCAAATATTTATATGACAGAAATGTAATTGAATATTAATACAAGAGCTGTAAGTTGATTATTCGTGTGCCAAGTGTTTGACACATATTATCCCATTTAACCTTCCCAAGAACTGAGTGAGGCACAGAACCACACCACAGAATTTCCCCATTAGAAAATATCTTGGTTTTTAGTAACCAAACTTCATAGAACATACTTCTTTCTCAAAACAACATTTTTTTTAGAGACTTTATTTATTAGACAGAGAGAGAGAGAGAGAGAGCACAAGCAGCAGGAGCCGGAGAGGGAGAAACAGTCTGCCCACCAAGCAGGGAGCCTGATGCTGGGCTTGATCCCAGGACTCTGAGATCATGACCTGAGCCGAAGGGAGATGCTTAATGACTGAGCCACCCAAGCGCCCTCTCAATACAATATTTTTGTGCCTTCATTTATATTGGGAAAAATATATTTATTTCCCCAAAACTCTAAATAATTTTTTTAAACAAAATGAGATGTGGGAAAATTTTTGATTTATGTTCCAGATAGACTTGGTCTAACATCCAAATCATGTGTAGACAGACATGTTGAGAACCACACAGAATTTAACAGTGAGGCTGTGCATCTCAGTTGTCCCTGCTGCTGAGAAAGACGACTCCTCCTGCTGTGTTACCACCAGGCTGCTAACATTTAGCTCTTGTTTTTGCTTCATAGTATCTGACAAGGTGTCCCCTCCCGAAAAAGTGTTGAGAAGTAATCAAAGTGCTTACAATGGGAGAGAAGATTCTACTGAATATAAAGAAGATTCTACTGAATTTTATTAAGACTGTTTTGGTTATTATCAGAAAATAAACACTTGAAGCAATTTATAACCTAACATTTTTTTGTTTCATACATACAGATTCATTTTACTGTGTTTTCATTGTTTTAGGAAGCGCTTATAGGTTTTATCATGCATTATGATTTTTTCAATTAAAAATAATGGAAAACAGGCTCCCTGTGGGTGTTTTCAGGTGGAACCTGATTTTCAAGAATAGATTACTGATGTTAACCAGGAGACACCTGGGATCAAGTCCCACATTGGGCAGCCTGCTCAGCGGGGAGTCGTCTTCTCCCTCTACCACTCCCCGATGCTCATGATCTCTCTCTCTCTCAAATAAATAAAGTCTTAAAAAAAATGGGATTGGCAGCATAAAACACATAAGGTATATAAATTATATGTGTGTGTGTGTGTGTGTGTGTATGCCTTGTAACATACCAATACTAACTTAAGCAAAGTGTGTTTATTTCTCTTACGTAACAAAAAGTCTGAGGCAGGGCAATCCAGCGCCAGACTCATTTCCCTCTCCCATTCTGCTCTACTCTCCATCACAAGCCATCACTCACACTCATAGTGGTCACCTCATGGACACCAGATTTTGCTGCACCCCCAAGCTTTGCAGCTGTTTTTCAGAGAAGAAGAAAAAGGAAAGAGGCAGCCCCAGCCTTCCCACTTGCATTTCCTTGACCAGAGGAATATCACATTCCCACTCCACATGACCACCCTAGCTGCAGGGAGCCGTGAATTCAAGCTCTGACTTTCAAGCCTCTGACTCAGTAAGTTACAATGTGGCAATAAACCACAGAGTTTGAGCTCCTGGTGACGCATCCTCAGCTGTGGCTCGGCTGTGGCCATGCTCTTCATTTTGGGACCTTGGCTGAGGGAGCGGCCCTTCTGGAAGCCACACGTTTCCCACCGTGGAAGGGAGCAGGAGATGGCAGAACCGTGCCATGGCTCTTACAGACTGCTCAAAACCAGTATCTGTCACTTTCCCCCACACGGCATTGGCTAAAGCTAGTCATATACTAAGGCTGTCAGGAGGACAGAGAAATATAATCCTCTTACAAAAAACATCACAGATGCTTGGGCATATCAATATGCTCTTTCCTATATGATAAAGCAAGCAAGCGAGACTAGACCAAAAATGAAGTTGAGTCAGCCATCTATAGTGTCTGCCACAGTTCACACGCACACACACACCCCACCCACAACCTTATTTATTTATGTTCCAGAGCATTCCACAGGGCAAGTATTCATGTCCTTTGGGAACTGTGGTCTTGAGCCACATCATGTCCCTTTGATAAAATACCTACCTATAAAAACATCTGGTATAAAATACTTTGCCTTTAATGGGGACTACAGTTCCATTCAGCATTATAGTAGATTCCTTTGCAATTGCACACGTGACAATCTGTCACGGTTATTGGAAATTTTGTGTACATTAAAATCCACTGTTGAAAAGACAGTCTCTTCAGTAAATGGTGTTGGGAAAACTGGACAGCTACACACAAAAGAGTGAAACTAGACCACTGTTTTACACCATTTACAAAAATAAATTCAAATTGGATTAAAGATTTGAATGTAAGACCTAAAGCCATAAAGCTCCTAGAAGAAAACAAGCAGAGAAGCTCTTTGACATCAGTCTTAGCAATATTTTTTTTGGACCGGTCACCTCAGGTAAGGGCAACAAAAGCTAAAATAAACAAATGGGACTACATCTGCACAGCAAAGGAAACCGTCGACAAAACAAAAAGTCCACCTAGTGAATGGAAGAAGATCTTTGCAAATCATACATCTGATACATGGAATCTAAAAACAAAACAAAAGAACAAATGAAACAGGGGCACCTGTGTGGCTCAGTAGGTTAAGTGTCTGCCTTTGGCTCAGGTCATGATCCTGGAGTCCCGGGATGGAGCCCCACATCCGGCTCCTTGCCCAGTGGGGAGTCTGCTTCTCCCTCTGCCCCGCCCACCCACTCTTTCTTTCTCTCAAATAAATAAATAAAATCTTAAAAAAAAAAGAACAAATGAAACAAAACAGAAACAGACTCATAGAAACAAGAGACAAACTTCTGGTCACCCAAAAGCGGAAGAGTTGAGGGGGGTGCAGATGAAATAGGTGAAGGGGATTAAGAGATACAAACTTCCAGTTAGAAAATAAATTAAGTCCTGGGATATAATGTACAGCATAAGAAATACAGTCAATAACATTGTAATAACTTCATGGTGATAGATGGTAACTAGCTTTATCATGGGCATCATTTCATAATGCGTAAAAGTATTAGATCACTATGATGATGTGTACTTGAAACGAATAGGATATGGTATGTCAATTTTACTTCAGTTAAAAAAATCCACTACTGTCAAGGTGACATAATGAACTGCGTTTACTTATAAGCCAGGAGAATTTCAGAGAATAGTCATGTCTAGTTATTAAAGGGTTCGTTTTTCCTTTTCTTCTGAATTAGGTGCTGTCATACCATGCAACATGTTCAAAAGCTGAAGTTGACAAGTTTAAGGTAAGGAAGCAAAGTGTCCCCTGCTAGTACATAATGTTAAGCTTCACACGGCATTCTGACCCATTGTCACTTGCCTCTGTAGAATCATTCCTGCCCACTAGGTATTAGGGAAAAGAACTGGGCAAAGGTGTTTGAATATTTCAGTCTTAGAGGGGAAAAGGGACTTAAATATAACTGAGTAGCCCCTTCATGGTCATTTAAATGATTCAATATTTATTTCTTTCCATTTGTTAAGTAAGTGTGATATTAGAAAAAAAAATCTGTGTAATATTATGAGAATCGGGACACCTGGCTTTGACATTCGTTTTTCCTCCAACTTTCTGTTCACTTAAAATCTATATATTTTCATCTGTAAAAATAAGAGATTAGGATAATAATAGCTAACATTTGCCAACTGCTTACTATGGACCACAATACAAAACATTTTATCCATATAATTCATTTGAGTTTCATAATCCTGTGAAGGACGTAGTTTTACAGATGAGTCAATTGAGGTATGGAGATATTAGGTAGACAGGCCAAGGTCAAATGACTGTAAGGGATAGAGCCAGGCAGTTTGGCCCCAGAACTGGGGTTTCTAGCCACAGTGTTCACTGCTGTTCAGTGGGACCTTCTTCCATCCCCGACATATGATAAGTCTGTGAATGAGTCTTAGATATTCTTTATCTTAGCTTTTTTAAGATTGTATTTTTAAGTAATCTCTACCACCAACATGGGGCTCAAACTCACAACCCCGAGATCAAGGGTCACATGTTCCACCAGCTGCGTCAGCTAGGTGCCGTAGATATTCTTTTTCACCTAAGTCACCACCATTTTCAAAAAGGCAGCCCAGAATTCTTGTTCCTTTCCCTGCACTTCTAACCAATCACGGTCAAAACATGAGAATGTGGGAGACCTGATTTTCCTCCCTTTTGAAAGCTTTGGTCTCTGCCTTTTTAAGTGTTTATGGAGGTTCAGAATTATCAGGTTAGCAACCACAACAGTAAGAAAGACAGTGTTTTGTATTGTGATACTTGAATGTAATAACCCTTGGTGATGGCTACTCTCCTAAGAGTTTCATTTATACGCAGATGCGTTCATCTTCCCAGGAACAATGGCCCAGAGATGTTTGGACCTGATCCCTGAGTCAGATCATTAGTGTTGAGTCACCCAAATAAAGAGACAAGGGAAGACTCCAACCCAGAGTAGGGACGAGGGAACTGCTCAGAAGGGCAGGGAGCAGCACATTTAGCACGGGTGCAAGTCGAGCTGCATGGGCTCCAGCCAGGGATATGGTGCTCTTGGCTCAATGAGAGGCTTAGGAAAAGAGCTACAGTGGTGACCCAGACTAGGAGGGATATGTTGCCAGCAAGAGGTGACAGCTGACAGCAGAAGGAGGAGAGAGAACACTCCAAACTGTGGCAGTCAGGCCCTGTTGTTAGAGAGATAAACATTGTACGTATCAGCTAGAATGTGAGTTTCATCCAGGCGTCACTTCTTGTATGTTGTGTTCACTGCTCTATCCCTACGGTTCTGGGAACATGGTGGTACTTAGTAAATATGTGTTGAGTGGATGGGTGGGTGAAGGAAGGAAGGAAGGAATCCAAAAAGCATCAGTGTTCTGTAATTCAAAACAATTATTCATTAAGAATATTTTAAAACCATGGTTACATATGATTATTTTTCATATCTTCTATATATTTTATAAATATGTCCATCAAAAATAGGTAAAGCTTTTATACTTTAATGAAGTTTAGTTACCTAGAAATCCAATTTACGGAAATAACTTGCTACAAATATTTTACTGTCCTTACTGTTTTGTATGTTTACTGTTATTATCATTATCATCATTGCTAAAAGAAGGAAGGGACTGGCAGGGAGAAAGACAGCAAGGCTCACGGTGGGACAAATACGACTGTGGGAGCTGTTTGATGGGACACACGCAGAGGCACAGCAGGCCAAAATCAATAGCTGTGTACCCTCTAAACACACTACCCTTTGTTCGGCTTTAATTCTTAATTCCTTAGAGTAAGGAAAACACCGCTGTCTTGGAATTTGCCATGCTTTTCTATCGTTAGCTGACAAACATACCAAAAATATGAAGTATTTAAATTTGAGAACTAAGGGTTATTTCATCTTAAAATTATCAAGAATATTAACTTAACTGATTTATTCCAGATTTTATCCTGAAAGATATTGGTAAGTATCTTATTACAATGTAATTGAGATATAGTAGATAATTTTAACCTAATGGCTTTTTTTTCCCGATATATAGAGTAAACAAAACATTATCATAATTGGTGGCTGATGTCTTATAACTGCAGCAATAACATTAAAATGTAGTGCACTTAAAATAATCCTGCACATAGACACTGAAAAGTATTTACTGAAATTTCACACTGGAGTGTGTGCAATGGCAGTTTCCTAACATTGTAGCTAAATAGCAGTAAAAAAAAATGCTTTGTTTTGACCCATATGTATAGATAAGCCATGCTTGCATTCAAATATATTGTAATCTTTGCTACTTACAATAATTTTTTTAACAGAGATGGTAAAGAAAATAGATATATACAGAGAGATATTTGAAATCTGAAATCAGAGTTATCCCTAAAATTTCATCATTTCAGGATGGCTGAGTCAATATATTGGGTTATGTGCAGCTGGGACCAAGCTATTGATCAGTGACTCAGAGACAAAGTCAGGGTTTGGAAGGAAATACCATCCTCTAGTGCTGACAAGGACCTGGAGGTCAAATACACACATACATAGGCCAGACTCCGGTAGCAGCCCAAGACGTGCCATAGCTAGGATTCAGATACGCTGAGAACACCAGTGAGAAGGGGTTGTTTACACAAGAGACTCGGAGGCCTCCTAGTTAAGAACTCTTCTTAGCAGAAATTGAGGCCACAGGTCTGTGTCTAGATGATTTGAAGTTCAGCATGGGGTTTGTCTCTTGGATTTGTCCCTTACCTTACCTCAGCCTGCTATAGATACATCTTCTCAGCTACAAATGTGAATGGACACAAAAGGTATGGACCTCAGTACAGTTTCAGTGCAATGAATGACTCCGAGAGCATGAGGGTTCCAGAGTGCCAATAGAATGCAACAGAAAGTGGCAGCCCAAGGGAAAGGAAGCCTCGTATACACCAGAGAGAAGGCACCTTCTATCAAAGTGACCAGCAGAAGCTGAAGGAATCAATGCAGGCTGAGTGGTCACATTTTAAGGATAAATAAGGTATACCCTGAGAACTCTCAGAAATAAGTAGGAGAGATGGAAATCCCATAATATTGGAGAGTACAATACATACCATTAATTACTTTCAATTCACTACCATTTGTACTCCTCGGTGGGATAGTTTCAAGGAACACAGATTTCATAGATGATAAACCGATAGTCAGTCTTTAATAATCATTAATGCGAGGCTAATATCAACTTACCTTTTTTCATATCTTGTCTTCCTATTTCACACCTGTCCGTGTTTGGGAATTTCTTTTCCTATTGTAGAATGCCAGAGGAGAGGGAAAAGATGTCTTCATTTCTGTTTTGTTTTGTTCTATTAGCTCCATTTCTCCTGTTGGGAAAAGTCTCCTTCATGGGTGAGTGGTGGTGGGTGGGTGAAGGGTGGTCAGAGTGTGAAAACCATTCTAGAAGTTTTCCTGGATTATCTAGCCAGAATAAGTAGATGAAACAACATATAATTGCTCATCTAGGAATGTCAGAACCTAAGCTTATTTTTGTGGCTCTGATATATTATTTATACTTTGGGAAACAGTCTTTTTTGGAGGGTCACCTAAACACAAAAAGATCACAGAACTTCGTGGAACTAATGAATTAAATTTTTCAAAGTCTGGTTGAGGTTATGATGTTAATAATTTGTCCTTTATGGGCTGGTTGCCCTGTGCATTGAATGAGGAAACTAGGATCTAAAGAATGGTTTTTATCCTCATTAACATTTACTGATCTTCCTTGAACTTGAAATAAGAAAGGTGTGCCCAGAAAATTTGTGCAGATTTTAGTGCCTGTTTATATCTCTTGTGCTCTGTGCTAACGGGAATAATGTATAAAGACCATATTGACAATTAGATCTCTTTGAAGATGACTGGTTTAAAGGCTTTTAATAACCTAAAGATGCCAGCTGTGATAACATAAGAAAATGAGTTTAGTACACCAATTATATGCTCCTGTAATTTTATGCACTTTCCTAAGATTCCAATGCGGTGGACAGACCAAACAGTTCCCACTATATATGCCAGTTTACCAATTAAAATCAACTCATGGACGTTCTCATGTTATATTGCCACCTTTTATCATCCCTTCTTTCAATTCCAAACTGCATGGGTTATGGCTGCAATCAGAGATGAACTCGTTTATGGCACTATTTAACTGCCTCAGTAATTAAACACCGATAACTCATGTTGGGTGTTTGGGCTTGGACTACCTCTTGCGTATTTCAAGTTATCAATGTTAATGCCTAGACCACAAATTAACATCCTGGTAAAGTAAATAAAATAAAGTGCCCAGGAATTAGGTACCCCTTGTGGCCTTTACATACCGAAATAAGAATGGCCACATCAAAAATAGGATCTTACAACCTCCTCTGTGAGATAGAGGGCAGGGGACAGGCTGGACAATGGGATGGGATGTACTAGGCTTTTTTTTTTTTTCTTTTACGTAATTAAGTTTGAGGAGACATCTTTGATCCATGAAATATTCAAAGGTTATCATAAGCCCCGGCAGTTGTACGGGTAGATGTGTCTGTCATAGGTCCTGCACGAGGGTCCCCACGCAAGGAGGAAGGGGTTGGGGCTTGCCCCCACTCGACTGGTCAAGGGATGGGTTGCCTTTTAGTGACTGAACTCCCAGTGGGTGCACCTTTTTCTAATTGCACAGAGACAGAACGTGTGCTGGCTACGGCCCCGCCAACTCTATTTCCAGAGCTGTGGAGAAACTCCGGTCCTTGCCCCGGGTTCTTGCAGAGGAAAAGCCCCATGTAGACAGAGGGTAATGCCACGGCACTTACCTGAACCCAGGTAATGAGACAGCTGCCAAGGAGGGGAGAGGTAGGGCAGGGCACTGTGTGGCAGAGGCTTGGGGAGCTCATGTCCCCCACCGCTGTCAGTAGGAAGCACGTAACAGCCACTCCCCGGCAGGCTGGGTGCACCCACAGAGACACCTCCAGAGTCCAGGGCGTAATCCACGACCTCGGTGCCAGGGAGGGAAGGAGAGCTTCCTCTTGTTCCTCTAGCCTCAGTCCTCCCAGTCTCCCTGAAATGCCGCCTTTGGAAATCTCACCAACCAACCACTTCCCGGTTCACCTCTGCTTAGTTCTAACGTTGTTTAAAAGATGACCTCGCAGCAGTCTACATGGAACTTGGGAATCATCTTACACCTAACCTAGCCTGTCTCCTCTCTTGTCCCCACCTCTTGACTTGAGGGCTTTGTTGTTACTTTAAATAGTATCTATGCCAAATTTAATTTCCGAGATTTTCTTTTCTTTTTTTTTTTTATCACCCGGGAGTTCTTGAACTTTCAGCAGGAAACTGGCTGCAGGGGAAACCTCCGAGAATCGGCATCCAAAAGGGCCTATCCTGCTCCTGTGGCAGGAGGCTGAGCCGGGCAGCCTGCATTGCTTAGGACATGTCCACAAATCCATGGAGTGCTTTGTGTCCCAATGTCCATATGTTCTTATGGGCTTCTCTTTATGAATTGTCTCTTCATGGAATGTGAGGTCAGCTGAAAGATGGTTACACTCTGCCACTGTTGAGTGTCGACAACACAGGAGGGAGCGGCGTGAGGGGAACCAGGGGTGAAGTCCAGCCCGGCCTTTCCTACTGCTGCACTCTGTGGCTATGAGCTGAGGGCTCTTCAAGAACTCACCTGGCCGGGCTCCATCCCACGGTGACCCCGACCTTCTCTCCAGTCAGCTTCAACAGCCATCATTTATCACTTCTTTCCGTTTGGAAACAAAACAGAGACACTGTCTCCACAAGGTCATGAGGAATGTTGACTTTCCCTGAGAGGAAGGATGTGCCTGAAAGGCGTTCTCCCATCTTCTTGCTTCTACACACGAACACAGCTGGTCCACTGCACTTCTGGAGGGGCACACATGAAGGCCCAGGGAGTCTGACCCTGAGGGAATGAAATAAAGGGCAGTTCATTTTTGGTTTCAGAGCAGCGAGGAGTCCTGAGGTCCAGGGAAGACAGGAGTGGAGGATAGTTGTGTGGCCCGGTTAGAGCACTGACTTCTGAATGGTGAAGGGAGCTATAGAGGCCAAGGTGGTCAGAACTTTCCAGAACACTAGGGTATCTGCGACTATATCACTCTCCTTCTTTCTGGTTTGCCTCTAGTTGGAGCGATCTATGACAACAGGCATGGAACTGGGAACTAAAGAACTGATGCACCCTCCCCTCAGTGATGTTGATTTGGTTTACCAATCATAATGGTCGGTTTTCTCTTGCATCTCCTTCAGTATATGCAGGAGCTACAAAGCCCTGACTGTTATGCTTTCCTTCCTTCCCCATCCTCTCCAGAGGCCCACGTCGAATATAACTGTCCAGTCACCTTTGAGTCCTCACACCTCCTCACTCCCATGGGCTCTTCCCTCCATTATGACTTCACAATGTCTCCCATGCTCCCCGGTCCTCACAGTCACCACCAGCTCAGACCCTCATTCTTTCTCATGCAGACATTTGTTATGCATGCTCTCCTAGCTGGTCTCCCTGCCCCCCTTTCTCTCTCACTCTTTTTTTATTCTTTAAATAAGCTCTTAGACCCACCATAAGACCTGCTCCCAAATTCATCCTGTGCACAGTGGCCAAATTAACAGTATTCTGTTGGTACCAGTTTCCATCTCACGAAGCTCAACATCTTCCATAAGCCTCTAGATTCCATCATTTCAAATCCTTCAGTTGGACGTTAAAATGGGTTAAGACCAGTGGGAGATACAGGCTTGCAGTTACGGAATGAATGAGTCAGGAGTAAAAGGTACAGCAGAGAGAATGTAGCCAATGATACTGTAATAGCGTATGGTGACAGACGGTAGCATATCATAACGAGTAGAGAAGTTGAGTCACTGTGTTGCACACCTTAAACTGATGTAAACTTGTGTGTCGGCTATACTCACATTAAAACATCTAAGACAGATAACTAAATTCATTATAATAATACTTGTAAAAAGTGCTCTGAACTCTCAGCTCCAGTTCACTTTTCCATCCTGTTTCCCATGTTCCCACTGACCCACCCTTCACCTGAGCTCTATTTGATCTCTGTCCATTCTCTGCCCTTCCTGATCTCTGTTCCCATTCCTGTTTCTATCTCAGTGTATGCAGAGTCCCGACAATCCATCTGCTCCTGCTCAGTTGTGCCCTCCGTGAAGTCATTCTCGCTGTAATTCAGGCAAAAGTCATCTGCTTGTTTGCCATTTTTTCCTTATACTTCTCAGTTTCTACCTTGTGATATAAATCTTTGTGCACCTGTCCATTCGCCTGATTAAACCAGGAGCATTTTCAGGAGCAAATCCTTGTCTTACCCACTTTCATAACCCTTATATTTCCTTAAGTCTTGTCTTGCACCTGGGAGCTGGAGAAATTTCTACCAAATTCATCGAACGGTTTGCAGTTTTGATGGCAGAGGTGGTTACAACATGTGAGTGGAATTTGGAAGTAAGCGTCTATGACAATAAGAGTGTCTGCAAATTATATCTCAGCTCCTTGTTTTAAGTTCCAGATTGCTGGTTTCCTAAGAATCCTGAACTATATGAAAATAAAGAGATTCATTTACTTTGTTTAGGATACTGTCTTTGGAGTGCTCAGTATAACGATATCTGCCCTTCTCTACTGTGGACAAAGGCCCCTTGTCATTAATTCTTAGTAGATTTGGCAATTTCTATAATACAAGTACACCTTGGAGATGTTGAAGGTTTGGTTCCACAGTAGTGCAATAAAGCAAGTATCACAATAAAGTGAGTCAAATGCATTTCTTGGCTTCCCAGTGTATATAAAAGTTATGTTTACACTATACTATAGCCTATTAAGTGTGCAATAGCATGTCTAAAAACACAAAGAATATATCTTAACAAATGTTTTGTTGCCACAAGCTAACCATCATCTGAGCTTTGAGCAAGTCATAATCACTGATCACAGATATATAATAATATATATAAAATATAATAATGATGTAAAAGTTTACAGTATTTTGACAATTACGAGAATGTGACACAGAGACACGAAGTGAGCAAATGCTTTTGGAAGAATGGCGCTGATAGACTCACTCAACACAGGGCTGCCACAAACCTCCAACCTATAAAAACCAAAGTATCTGCGAAGCACAGTAAAGCAAAGTGCTTTTTTAAAGCAAAATGAGTCCTGGCTGTATTAAATAAGATTCTTTACTCATGTATCCTGCTACCACCATCCGGACGACTAAATCTGATAAAACTATTCTTTTCTTTAATCTCAGGATGCCTTTCTAAATTCTTTTTATTTGTATGGTCCTGCGTACTGTCCTTTCTGCCTATTTTTGAAATTATGTGCTGCTTTGGGTAGTTCTGCATCATTTCTCACAGTTGACAGTGGACCCACCCAAAATCATAAAAAACGTGCAAAAATCATGATTCTATTGATCTCAAGGCCCGACATGAAATACCAAGTTAGGAGAGAATATCTTGGTTGCCAGAGGTGTCCCTTTTGAAGCAGTCTTTGTAAGGCCATGGACATAGGAGAGAGAACGAACGTGACAAAGCAGCCACCAGACCTCTGGGTTCACTTAAAATTGCTGGGCCTCGGGTTTCCTCATCTGTGCAACAAAGCCATTTTCAGCTATAAAATGCTATAATGTTATGAGCCTATAAAATGTATCTCCAGGAGGGAAGGGGAAAATAAAACACATAGCAACATAAAGTTGATAAAACATCTTGTGGTTCTTATAATTTCTAAATACCCAAAGCTTTAAATTTAAGCTCTATTTAAATATTTGGGTATTTCCTGGACGACTTGCCTCAGCTTGATGTAATTACATATTATAAGTGATTTCCAAAGCCCACCATGGCTGTATTACATTTGAAAGGTAACGGTAGACAGTAATACTCGTGAGAAAGATCAGTGATTATTTTAGGTAGGACAAGAACCTCAACCTCATCAGTTTAGAAAGTATACACTAGGGCTACCTCTAAATGTTTAAAGAATAATAATACCTCAAATAATATGTAATATGACTTAGCGGTGTATAAAAACATTTTCCTTCCCATTATCTTACTTGAACCTCACACCTCTTGGTGAGGGCAAGGTCATTACCCTTTACATACAAGGTGACCAATAACCAAAGAACCAGCAAGAAAAAGGCACATGCTTGGCTTTGATTTTTCCTCTCCAGTGTTTTGTTTTGACCTTGAAGACAATGCTTCCCTTCAAGTGCTAAATAGGAAAATGTAAGCAATATCATGGAATTTTATCCTGAAGTCATTTCTTTTGATTTCACTGTTTTTCTTGGAACCGCTGTGGCATTTTGACAGTTTGTGAGCCAGATAAGTGTGAATGGTGATGATGTCTGGGAAAAACAGAATTTGGGGCTGAACTTAACGTAGACATTTAAGAAGAGGCTTTTCATGGTACTCTTTAGTCAATTGATATAAAATGCTATTTTATTAGAACCTTCTTTTTGTATTAGGGTTGTATCATCCATGTGACTTCCTGCCCTGGGGTTTCAGACTGCTTAGAAACCTAAGGAAATTGGAAACAGCAAACATTATGAAGATATTGCATCATTTTGAGCAAGGGGGTATATGATCCATTATTCTGACATCTTGCTTGTCTTCCTTCTGGTCTGATTGGCTATCTAGCTGTATAGAAATCTTTCGACATCTGGAAAGCTCAAAGGAAAGAGAACAGTCCCACTTTATTATCCTGTGCTCTCCAGGCCTGCCAAGTACCTTGTAAGAAAGATAACAAGGGTTTGAGATTGTGAACATCAGTTTAAGGATAAAGCATTTGTCAGGAGATAAAGTCTTATGTTTAAGGCATGAGGACTCATGAACTGGAGACTCTTTGGGGGAAGATATGAAGTGAAGAATGGGAGACTGGGTTTACATTTGTATAATGTTTCCTACACTGATGCATGGTATTAGGGACGTCACGAACAGTAATTTGCGTATCTGAAATATGACGACTTTAACGTAAGACTCTAAGCTAAATTTTTAAGGACTTTTGAACGTTATCATTCCGAATTAACCTCTGTAAATAGCCTCAATTTGTGTGTGTGAATATGTGTGGGTAGGGGGTGTGTCAGTGCGTATGTGCGTACACACTTTAGCTTATAGGGATAGTCAAGTGATTCAGTGTTTCAACTCTGGTGTTAGAAAAAGATGGCAATTTATTGTCTCCAAAGAGACAGGCAACGGAAAATCTGGGAGAAAACAAGATCTGAGATGAAACGCTTTGGCCACTGGGTGCCATCCTTGCTCCACGTAAGGATTTGCTGAGCCACATTTCTAGGAAAATGGTTAAAACCTGAAAGATGGTCACTGAAAAGTAATTTCAAGATATAATAATGTTTGTGTGTGCACATGACCTGGAATATGTTAGTGACACAGCAGCTTATTTATCTGCTGGAGCACGAGGTGGAAGGACGGGGGACATCTCCCCTCTGGTTCAGCCTGACCAACAAAGCCTGGGTAAAGCCCTCCTGCTGGTTGTATCCCAATGAGCCAGTGGGTACAGGGGAGGCACAGTGGAGGTGCTGGGAGTTGATGGGGAGGTGGTATGGTAGCTCTCCAGAGGTCAGATGCTCTGTTAACTATTTGTATGGTTGTGTATTGTGCGGTATGCACTCAGTGGAACTTGAACCCAGCCGTTGGTGTGGCTGTGCTCTATCCCTTCCAATCCACTCCTTTCATTACCAGAGCTGGTGGAGCCATTCAGCACTCTTCCCTTTTCTAGGAATGCTGGCAATGCATGCTGGGGGAAGAGGAACTCTGTTTGGGGTGCTTTTTCTTTCCCCAGAAGCAATTCATGGAGTCTGGAAAGATAACACCTTAGCCAGGCACCAGAACATCCCTAGTCAAGGACATAGTATCTGTGCAGGATTTTGTTATCTTTGGATTTGACACTAATATACACAAAACTGAGAAGTTAAACTCATCTTTATGAACAAGAGCAGCCACGGAGACTATTCTAAGACTGTCTTGGAGGACAGGCCGATGTTTCCAGCTAGGGCCTCACACATGTGGTTGAGACTAAAAGGAATTAAGGTGTGAACAAGTAAGAATTTTAATAAAAATCGACAATCTGTGACAGTCACACTGTAGCAGAAGACTCTAGAATCCTTTCTACAAGACCACATCGTAAAAGGGACCCAAGCTCAAATAGGTTTTACCTCATACCCCCAGGTTGGGGGCTATGCAGCTGACCTCACTGTTGGCCCGAGAAGCTGGCCCAGAGCAGGCTTCCAGTTACTTCTTCAGGTTCTCTCATCAAACCCACATGCCCATGAAAGGGGAAAGTGTAAGAAGGGCTGGTGAGAACTTTCAAAAGGGCAGGCTTTTCTCAACCTACCCAGGGATAAAGGGTTTAAATACCATCCTGCTGTTAAGCGTCCGCAGGTGGATGGGACTTTAAAACACATTTTTCTGGGCTTCCCGTAGGATAACAGGATACCAATCCTTGTATACTTTTAAATCTTGCTGCTCGATGGGAGTTGTGTTGTTACGCTGTAGCATCCCTTCTGATTCAACGTGCTTTCACCGCCCTTATTTCACGGGATGTTAACAGAAGCCCTTCAAGGAGGCTCAGCGGCTTTATCCCACTCATGGATCAGGCAGCTGAGGGAGATCGCACACCGCCCGTTTGGAGGCCTCCCTTCTTGCCACGGAGGTCTTTTTTGGGACTCTCCTACCCAGTATGTGTCCAGTTCACGCACATCTGGAAAATAACAAACATTTAATGAACATTTTACCGTGTGCCAGTTCTCTTTTCAGCACCTTACCTGTACTACAGGTGGGCGTGCTGAATTTGTCATATTCCCTTTCGAAATAGACGTGGAACCCTTTTTGTTTTAGGTTCTTCTGGTCGTGGTTTGGCCCTGTCCTTAGGGTCTGATGACGAGCCCTTCTGAAATCTAAGGCTTAGTTCCTTAATAGATGGATGAGTTCAGATTTCAACAGACTCTGCGACAACGGGCGTATTTGTTTGTTCGTTTCTAAGGTGACACAGTAGGAAGGCAGTCTGGCCTCCCGCTGATGTAGGTGTGCTTTCCAGACGGGCATCGGGGAATAGCAACTGCAGCGGACAGGTTGTGGGATCTAAGAGTGATTTTTCCCCTCGAAGGGTAAATCCCAAACAGCTCTTGTGCTGAATGATCCCATTCCTCTGTGTACCAGGTTCATTTTTCCTAAGATATATTATAATTCATCTTGGGCTTTCCAGAGACAGAAGGGAGCTCTGTGAAAACCAAGCTTTGTGATGGTTTTTGCAGGAACAGGTGGCCATCCTCACCACTGGGCTCAAATTTGTCAAACAACTCCATGAAACCCCAAAGCTGGATTTTTTTTTTTTTTTTTTTTTTTTGACAGAAAGAGATCACAAGTAGGCAGAGAGGCAGGCAGAGGGAGAGGGGGAAGCAGGCTCCTCGCTGAGCAGAGAGCCCGATGCGGGGCTCGATCCCACGACCCTGAGATCATGACCTGAGCTGAAGGCAGAGGCTTAACCCACTGAGCCACCCAGGTGCCCCCCAAAGCTGGATTTTAAAGAACGCTTAGTACTCTTCCCCTCACGACCAGCAGGAAAACCCAAGAATTTAGAAAAGAAAAAGAAGAGGGAGAGAGGTTTTCGGTGACTACATTACTCTAATATGAAAAAATCACAGGACTCACCCTCCCTTTATTTTTTTATGAAACTATCCATTTTCCTTTATTTACTTAACTTTTTTTTCTTACTCACCCTCCCTTTAAAACCAAGGAGAAAATTATTCTTCTGCCTAAAATATCTTTCAAACCATCAGTGATCTCTTTGCAAACAACTTTCCTCTGGTTCTCTGAGGAGTTATGTGTGAGAGCAAAGGCTGATTATTTTGATAGGCCCCTTAAAAACCAAAGGTCCAAGTATTCTGTAGTCCCTGTCTGCACTGGGCTGTGATCACGTGTCTGTCTCCACATGAGCTCTTTCTCCCATTGAACAGTGATTCACTTATGAGAAGGCAAGATGAAGGGGTTGCAAGGTCCCAGAGGTAAAAATCTCCTTCCTCTGTATGATATATGTGAGCTCAAAGTGCTTCCCGAGAAGTGTCACAAACAGGAGTGCTCTGTATACCAAAAGGACAACATGCCCCCCAGAATGTGCTTGGGCAGAGCCCACTGTTGCAGGCAGACCCACCCAGCCACCCCCAGAGCTGGCTGCAGCAAGCCCCCAAGGGGCCCCTCCAGCCAAATGTGCAGAGCTGGATGAAGGCAGCTCTTAGCCCCCGAATATGCTCCCTACAGCCTGGCTTTCCTTACAAAGGGACAAATGTGGCCTGTGTCAAGCCCTAAGTTTCTCATCTTTCAGCTACCCCCTCCAGAAGGAACTATTTCCAAATTCCAGTTCAAAACAAGAAATTCTTCCAGTTGGTCCAGTTTGGGTCAAGTGCCCATCCCTGGGCCAATGAACAGTGTCGGAGATATTGTCAGAGAAGAATATGTCAGCTCCAAGATGGAAAAACATGGCTGGAGTGGGATGTGGTTTCCTTGAAAGGAGAGGGAGTGGCGTCAGGGTGGCTCAGTCAGTTAAGCTTCCAACTCTTGATTCCAGCTCAGGTCGTGATCTCAGGGTTGTGGGACTGAGCCCCGTGTCGGGCTCCAGGCTCAGTGCAGTCTGCTTCTCACTCTCTCTCTCATAAATAAATGAATAAAATCCTTTAAAAAGAAAGGGAAAAAGGATGGAAGGAAGGGAGGGAGGGAGGGAAGGGATACTAGGCAGATAGTAAAATAGCGGGACTTCACAGGTGAGGTGTACAGGCACATAACTAAGATGTGACTTTTGATCCCCATCTAACCTACCATGGCCTCTCATGGAAAGCACACATTTCCTGGAGCACAGGTGAGATGCTCACAATCCCCCTCTTCCTAATTCATAATTGTAGACACTGGGCGACACCCATTGACCTGTCAGCCATAGTGGTTTCCTAAGAGACTTTGTCTAGATTACATTATTGAGAAGAATGTTTTATTATACCCTTAAAGCATTTCTATTTTTACCACTAATCCCATTGAGGGTCACCTTGATTTGGCTCCCAAACTCACCCAAATTTTATAAGGCAGATAAATATAACTTCCAGGGATGTGCCAATTAAAGTGGCCCACGGAATCCTCATTAACAATTGTCTCATCTGATCATCTCACAGCAGCATCTTTCCATTGCCCTTGAGTCTTAGGGGCACTGAGGCAGACCCAGGAAACTCCCTTTCAACTGGATCAACCAATAACCCACAACTCTCTTCTTGGGTAGCCATTTCTTCACGAACTAAATAGGACTTACTGGAGAATTGAGCAGATCCAGTAAGCCAGATATTCCAAAGATCCTGAAGATCTGATGTTTGAAACTCACAATAAAAGCTCAATTCCTAATCTACTTCTTAGCCTCATTAGAATTCAATTAGTAGAAGGACATTCTTTCCCAGAGGTTCTTTGGCAGATTTGTGTATGATCAGTTAACCTGGTGTTAGCAAAAGCAGTTACTTGTACCCAAACAGCTCTCTCTGGCTGCAAAGAGAAGCCCAAAGCTGTTTAGACAAGACTTTGCTTATCCTCCCACCAGGATGCAAATATTTTAAGTGGACAGAGAGAGAGATAAAATGCAGTCAGTACTGTGCTGACACTGACCACATCCTGTGGCTGCTGGATTTTTGGACTCGAAGGTCAGGGGAGGAAGGTGAAGGAGAGGACACTAGGGACAAGGAGACAAAGAAAAAAATTAAAAGGCTTCCTTGACATCGTTTAAAATTATTTCCCTGTATAAACAAGTTTGGAGTTTAAAATGTATCAACGCGTAACTACAAAAAGTATGTAGAAATACACATATATTTCTAGGACAGGTAGAACTGCTAATCCGACCGTGAAAAGCAGGATATTTGAGGGTAAGACAACCTTGAGTTGGTTTTTTTCTCCCCCCCACTTTTTTTTTTTTCCTGCAGTATTCCCATAACTGTTCTTCAGATGCCTAAATGTAGACTCAGGGAGATTTATTTTTCTTCTAGCAGGGTATGTTATAGTTGTCACTCAGCCTTGAAATAGTTTTCCTCTCCAGTGGAACATAGGGCCAGTAATATATTTGCATAGCTATTCCCACCTGTCATTCTTCCGCCAGCCTAATGCATCAGCATTGCGCAGGACCCCAACCGGCCAGTGACAAGCTTTTAAGCTGCTGCATTTATGGGGCATATTTTCAAAATATCCATAGTCACCCAGCAACAGGAAAAGGTATTTCATTGGCTCTCTCGCTGTCAGCTAGAAAGGAGGCCAGTCCGGATGGACTTCAGCTGTGAAGATCAAGATGAGGCATTGGAAAAGGGGCGAGGGGGGAGGGGGTATGCGGCGGGGGAGGGGGGGGCAGATGTTTGAACACAGGAGCCTCTCAGTGGCCAATGTGATGTTTTATAAGTATTGTGTAAAGCATGATGCTTTTATCCCTCCAGATTTAAGGGAAAAAATCAGATGTTAAAGAATAGCCCTGTAAGAGAACAGGTAGTTTTCATCTGCAGGGTCATGGGAGGCAGAAGAGATCAATCTGGGCTCCCAGTCTTATCTGCCTGATCAAAGGGAGTGCTGCTGAATTTGGAGTCCTGGTGAGAAATAAATTAGCACTTTTTAGTGTGGAAACAATTAAGCCTTCCTCTACTAGAGATCGGATGCCATCTATAGTGGGTATTCTAAATGCAAATCAATCCCATATGTTACTTTATCAATATCTAATCTTGTGAATTATCTTGCCCTTAAAAAGTTTTGACTAACTCTTCAGGCTGACCTCCGCCCCACTCCCTGAGAAAACCCAGCAGAGAGCAGCAGAGTAAGTCCAAGCGGCCTGGGCCTTAAATAACGGGCTATCTCACCATGTCCTCTGCCTTCTCCTTCAGCTGTTTCATGCAGTCTATCTATAAAGGAAAACAAGGCTTTCTCTTTCTGATTTTACTCTCTTATTGTTACTCTGGAGCAGAAAATTAATACCAACTGGGTGCTTAGGTAAAATCAAAGTCATCGGGGAATGCTCTGTAAACTAGACAAGGAAAAAAAAATACTTAAACTGACGACACCCAGTCCTTGCTGAGAATCCAGCCTCATCACTTTAACCTGTGTGATGGAAGGGCATACACTCTCAATAATTGAAAACCGTTAAACGCAAGGATTCGATGCCCAGGGCACGTACATATCTTGTCACTGGTCTAGTGCAGGGCAGGCAGGTTACTAGAAGAGCTCACTCAGCGTCAGCTCTTCCCTGCAGATTCACCTGAGCTGCTGCTCTTGCTGGCTTAAAGCAGCAAAATGAAGGGAAGGGGCTGTCTGCTTTTCCAGAGAGTTAGATTGGAAATTAACCATAATTACTAGTAATTATAACTAACAGCGGGCAACGTATTAACTATAGACCCAATGCTATTACATGCATGTTAATTCTGTAGACTCATATTAATAAATTAGTATGTGAATATCGTTTCTATGTATCTCTTAATGGGTATAAAAAAGGATGCAGGCAAGCTGGACTTAAGTAGACTCTAAGCTACGTGAAAATTGCTTTCTCTTCAGTGCCTAACATAATGCCTGATAGATGGTAGGTGCTCAAGAAATGTTTCTGGAGTGACTAAAGCAATAAATGGATGATGAAATTGATGAGTCCATAAATGACACAAAACTTGTGAACCCATGGGGCGCCTGGGTGGCTCAGTGGGTTAAAGCCTCTGCCTTCGGCTCAGGTCATGATCTCAGGGTCCTGGGATCGAGCCCCGCGTCGGGCTCTCTGCTCAGTGGGGAGCCTGCTTCCCCCTCTCTCTCTGCCTGCCTCTCTGCCTACCTGTGATCTCTCTCTCTCTCTGTCAAATAAATAAATAAAATCTTTAAGAAAAAAAACAAACTTGTGAACCCACCTGAGCTTCACAAATGACGAGCCTCAGAAAGTTGTGAAACATTTCGATCTTCTTTGAAATGTTTGGATTTATGCATCTCGTGGAAACTAAACGCAGGAGACCTGAGTTGTAATCTTGTTCTCTCACAAGTCTAGGAGATAGGTTTTTCTTATTACCTCATTTTATAGATGAGGAGACTGAGGGCTAAGACGGAATGTGACTCTCTTAAGGTCACAGCATGAGTAAGTCACAAGAATAAGAGTTGAACCTGATTCTAATCCAAAGCTCATGTTCTTACCATGATCCAAGTCGGCCTGCACACCTATGTGTTTTTTAAGTTCTGAAATATGAACCCCCGGGGCAGGACGTGTTGCCTTCCCGCATGGCATTACCACTTCTCCTGTCCCAAAGCACAGACTAGAACATTGAGGAGAAAAGGCTTCTGAGATTAAGATGCCATTTTGGGGATGACACACAAAAACTGAGAGTCAAGCTGCAGGAAAATAATGAAAAACCTGCAACTTTCTGAGTGTGAAACACGTCCTCGAGCTCAGACTGGAGTCTCAGCTTATTGCCTGTGTTGGGCTCTGAGGAGGTGGAAAATGTCGGTCTGGGCCTGGGTTTGCCACCATCATCATCACAAGACCTGGGTTCAAGGCCCGGCTCTGGCTCACATTTCCAGCAGGACTGTGGGCAGTGCCCACAAAGGAGTTAGGCCCTTTGATCCTCTCTTTCCACAATCAGAAAAGTAGGACAATAGGAACCACCCTAAGGGGTAGTGTGAAGATGAAATATGAAGACAATATAGAAAGAACTGTATTTATCCTAGCACATTGCCTATGCTCGATAAATATAAAACGTCTTTTCTCTTTCTCCTGTACCTTTAAATGAAAAGGTCGAAGAATCACATTTGTTTAGCAGGTTATAAAAGGACTCCATAAAATTAGCCAGTTTTTCTCCCTGGACTTTTTCATCAGCAAATGTTGATTCCTTATTCAAGGAGGAAGCAACATGCATTTTCTATTCCAGTAAGACTTTAGAAAAGCTCAGAGACAAGGTGAAAATTTGAGCTAGAAATTTACATGAGACAAGGCTTTCCAAGGCTCCAGGGACCAGGCTATTGCCCTTTCATTTCCCAAGCGAACTACACTAATGATGGACATTTCAGGGATTTTTATCGCCCACTAGCTCAAGTGGGAGACAGGCTACCATAAGTCATAGAGAAAGTCTAGGAAAGCTTGCCTACAACAGAGGTCCTCACTGTTTTTCACAAGGAAGAGCAATTCCTCACTTACCTGAAGTTGTGATATACCAGATATAGGTTTTCAGGGAAGGTTCTGGATAAAACAGATAGCCTCTTCCTTCCCATGAACATGGCAACTACCAAAGAAAAGGAAGTATGGTAGGAGTGGGCCAGTGAAACCAGCAAATCAACATGTCAGCTGAAACTTCAAGGTCAATTAGTGATCCAGATCTGACCCCAGAGAAAATGTCTTTCTCTGACACATTAGAGCTCTGTTCTGTGCACTAGAGAGGAGAGAGGGGACACTGGGGGGGCACAGTGGCAGGCCTCTGCCAGAGATTCTTAGCCCTGACTGACATTAGACTTACCCAGAGAACAGAGCCTTTAAAAACAATACCACTATCTGGGTATCACCGCAGATTGATTGAAAAGAAGCAAGCAGAGGGCTGGAATTGGTATACATATTTTTTAAAGCTCCCAGGTGAGTCTATTATGGAGCTGGGAATGAAAAGCACAGCTCTAGTTAATGTTTTCCAAACTCGTGTCCCATCAGAACACCCGTCCACAGAATATTAATAATGTGCCACCCACCCACCAAAAGCATTCAGGTAAATACTAGGTTAAATGAAGCTAAAAAGGTGACTTTACTGCACCATTTCTGAGACCTTGTGCCCTGGTGGGCATTGTGCCTCGTACGGTGGAGTATCAACTTTGCCCAGCCAGTTTTGACCACACCTTTTTCAAAGTGCACCTGCTCATGGCTTCTGTAACAGGCTACGCCAGTCTGAGCACATGCTGGCCTGGGTCCGCATGTCCTCAAAGGAAAGGCACAGGGAGTCCTAAGAAGAAAATGAGCAGAGGCATCCGCCAGTGGCCACATTCTGTGATCAGAAATGCCGAGGACATCCAGATCCTAGCATTGATATTATTCTGAGCCTGAGCCTTTAATGCTCGTGCTCATCGTTAAATAATAGTTGCAGTAAAGACTTGTCTCAGAAATTTCCAAAGATCAAGTCACTTTAATTACAGTAATGTATATTTCAAAGCTGCTCCATTTTTATTGTCAATATTTCTACCCTGAAAAGAAAATGTGTTGCTGTTTTGAGTTGTAAATTGCCTCAAAGAAGGGGAGCTCCTAAAGATTCATATTGCTGTAGAATAATATCCAGAGACGTTCAGGGAGCAGGTCTTTACCTCCAACCAGGGATCTCGGAAAGGAGGTGGAAATAAAACGGAACTGACAATGATATTGAGCTTGAGAGTGTGCAGGAATTAACGATGTACTAACTATCTAACTGCCTAAAATAAAAATGGGTAGTCAGTGATTTGTATTTTACTGGGCAGAGGTGGCAAGGTTTCTTATGTGCAGCTGAGATTATGTACTGTTGTAAGTGAAACCTAAACTCCAGTTTTCAGGATTGGAGAAGGGAGCTCCCTGCACCTGCATCTTCCCTTCCACCCAAGACATTCTCGAAATTATCCGACTATTTCTTTTCCCAACCAGTTCATCATTTTTCCATTTGTAGTTGGGAACACGTAACAATCAGCAATTTCTAAGTCACAGTAAAACGATGATCATACTCCATGCCAAATGGCCAAGAGCCTTAGAGTTTATTCAAATGAGGTGTAATGAAAATAATAGCAATGACAATTATTATTACTATTATTCTAGCTATCATTTGTTGAGCATCTACTATGTGCCAGGCACCATACATGTGTTATCTTAATCATCAGTATAACTCTGTGAGATTAGTGATTTGGGCCTTCTTGACCTAATGGGGAGCTTCAGTTCAGACACATAAAATAACTTGCTCAAGTCAGCATTGAAGCTAGGATTGAAACTACTGTCCATAAAAAAAAAAAAAAGAAGAAGAAGAAGAAGAAGAAGGAGAAAGAAAGAAACTACAGTCTATAATTCTTTTTGCAATAAGCCCTTCTCTTAAATGTATGGTATACATTGTTTCATTAGTTAAGGGAAACGACAATACAGAGGAGAAAGTGATACGTGTTTATAACTTTATCCGTGAACTATTTCAATATACTGAGACTTCAGTCTCTATAAATACTTTTGCAGCATTTTTCAACTTTTAAAAGATGATTCGGCATCATGTAACTGCAGCTCTTATTTACAAAACGATACATGGGGCTTATAATAGCAGATTAGTAGACATGTATATATTTATATTTATATAGATAGAGTTACATGAACATACGCCAGCTTTTATCTTGTCTAGTGAGCATTCTTTGATGTCTTTCTTATGGGAAGATGACTTTCCAGCCCTGTCTCTGTGGCACATCAACTCCTAGTTCTTTAGGGACCTATAATCATTGGATTTGCGTTACCTGGCCACATTACTTTAATGAGCCCCTTCATGACACATTTATTGATAAGAAAGATGGCTAGGGTAAGGACCACTGTCTGTAGCCACAGAAAATAACAAAGCTAACTAGCTTCTTAATCCCGCAATCACTACCCAGAAAGAGAGGTATAATTCTGACATACTGAATTCGTCTGAACTATGAATCTGATGTTTGGTGACTCTGGAAAAGAAGTATAAAAAAGAACCACCACCAAAAACCAACCAACAAAACAAAACAGAGAGCAGTTAAAAGATGAACTCCTATATATCCAGCAAAAAATAATGTTAGACGGTTGCTAAAATATATTGGAAGTGTGTATGGGAAAGTAGTCCACTCTGGCCTATCCTGGCAATAGCATACTCTGCATTTGACTCAACGAAAATAGCTTTTAGCATTTATCCACATTATTTTTTATCACCTTATTCAAAAGCAGAACATTCCTAGTTCTGGCAAAAAGCCATTTCGATATTTTATTTTTATTCTCCAGAAAACAGTTTCCAATGCCAAAGAATAATTTTATCAATATAAATAATCTACCTTCAGGTGTTTTATATCACATTCGATGACAAACTCTGAAATGTAACATTTTGTACTTTGACAGCCCATGAGATCCATTATCTCTCTTCATAGATCTTTCATTCAGAAAAAGATTTGAATTTAGAGGATTTATGGTCCGATCAGAAATATTTGAATAAAAGATTTGCAGCTTTTAAAATCAATATCAGGATTTACTAGTAAAAACCTAGAGTCAGTGGGTGAAATGTTATTGTAATCATTTATCCTTTGTGACCTTTAAAAGAATAAAAAAAAATAACTGCTGTCTCATGCCCATAGTTCATATCCAGCAACACTAGGCAAGAGCAAGAAGCTTTTTTCCTTCATCCGGTGGTTCATGACTTTCCCAAGAATTACCTGAATACTGTTGCTATGAGGAAAAGGGCGCTGGGTGATCTTGGTATTTAATGACATGAATAGGTAAGATGGAGAAAAGTTTTTATTCACCTGGTGTGTCTTTATAAAAGTAACTGGAATGATGAGATATATGACTAGATTCACTTTCATAATATAAATCTACAGGCTTGTCTACTCTCTTAGATGAGTTAGCATGCTGTTCTTCTATGGGGTCCATAAAATGGACTCAATCTAAAACTTCCGTTGAATAAAATCATTATCATAAAGGAGAACTATTTCCTCTCAGTGTAATTACAACATTAAGACTATTCTCTCTTGAATAAATTCTATTATTTATCATTTATTAGATTTATTACAATGCTCCCATGTGCTGGAATTTTCTTGGTATAGAAGTATAAATACGATCATTATGTTAAAATGTGTCATCTAAAATGCCGCAAACTCAAAGCAAAGCTACAGAATGTGAATAATTAGAGTCCGATTTAAGGGAGAGGTTGAACAGAGCACCCTGAAAGTTGGTAAATTCTGCCTCAAACTTGAAGGTCACTTGGTAGGGGCAGTAGGGTCTGGTCCAGGGAGCCCTGGACCAGGAATCGTGAGATCTCAGTCCTGGCTCTGACACCAACAGGCACTCTCACCGTTTGGCCTAGACTCTCCTTAGCAAACTCTGGGTGCTGCCCTGAGTCCATCTGGCAGGGAAGTATGGAGACTTTGGTGCAGGGAGAGCTGGAGGCCGGGCTTCCGGGAGTTCGGTGCCCAAAGTGAATGATCGCAAAGCGGAACACTCAACAAGGTCAAGAGCAGGTTAGTTCCCAGAGTGGGGCAAAGTTAGAAATGAGAGACAAATTTTCAAAACAGGACACAGCTGAGGGAACATCAGGCACTATTTCAGGAGTAGTGTAGGAAGACCCTGACAAAGTCTTTGGTGCTTCTCCAGCTTCTCAATGTCCTCCCCCTCCTCCACTGGTGAGAATTCTCTCCCCAGGACACCCTACTGTGAAATGAAGGCAACAAGTCAAGCGATCCCCCACTGCTTCTTTCACCTTCACCTCAGCAAACCTTTAGAACGTTCCTACTCCCACCTCTAACAAGCTACGATCAGGAAATGTTTTCCTTCCCTTCTCTGCTCCTTTCCTGTGCTTACTCACCTCATGCTATCCCCCAAACCTCCATCTTGCCGTCAAAGTGTAACACTTTTTCTTCTAGATGGTTATGAGTTTTCCCCTGGCAGTCACTCTCTCTCTTATTTCAGTAGTCCTTACGTGACTCAGGTAGTAGATAATTCCAGTCAATCTCTTACTATTTCCATTTAGAGTTGGCTCTCTAAATTGTAAGTTTCCTCGTTTGCCACCTTTTTCCTGTCCTTGTCATCTTCCACTCTCTCAGAATCTCTGTTCAGGCTCATTCATTTGGTTACAAGCACTGAATCCTTACCTAGCCACAGATAGCCTTCCTTCACACTAGCAGGTGAAGCCCGTCTTTGCCAGGCATAGGAATCCAGGGCTGTAGTACTTTTGTCTCACATGGGCATAGAAGTTGTCTTTTGTTTTCAAGGTTGCATTGAGAAACCAAATACTCATCTGACTCCTTTCCCTTTTTGAGTTACTCATTGTTAATGTTTAGCAGCTTGTAGATTTTTTTCTTCCTTCTACCTTAGATTTCAGAAATTTTATCAGAATATGCCTGGATGTGGGGCATTTTTCATTGTTCCTGTAGACTTCAGTCTTTCATCAATTTAGGGAGATGGCCTATTTTGGTTGTTTAACTATTTCCTTTCTTCGGGAAGTTGCTTTTTCCCCTCCTGGAATTCTTGGTGTTTGCTCATTTTCTTCCTGGATCTATCCTCCAGGTATTTTGTCTTTCCTTTCCAGATTTCTAGATTTCCAAATGTTTCTATTTTTCTTTGTGCTTAATATATTTCTTTCACTTGATCTTCCAACTCACTACTTTGGATCTAAATGAGACCCATCTTCTTCACTTTATCTACTGATTTTTTTTTTTTAAGTCACATTTTTTTGGTCCCACTTTCCTGCAGTAATCCTTAGATGTGATGGTGACGATGATGATGTGCCAATTGTCTTCTATGTCTTTTAGCAACTCTATTTCTCTCTGGTGGCTGGTTGCCCTCCTGTACCTTGTTATTTTCCTTTGTTCATGGAGGTCAGGTCCAGTTCCTGGGAGGCTTCAGTGGCAGCATCCAAGGAGCATGAGAAGGCTCAGAGCACCCCCCTCAAGTAGGCAGTGAGCCAATAGGGCAAGTTGTCAACCCCCACACAGACTTCAGCAGAAGAAACCTTGGCTTCCTTGGTTTTGCTTGCCTGGCTACAAGGAATGATGCCATTCCTGCCTTTCACTGGTAAAGGACAACTTGGTTCACCCTCTGAGAAGCTTGCAGGGGAGAAGCTGAGGAGAGGCCAAGGAGAACAGATACACTCACTGGTGCCATTGCTGCCCTCCTCCTAGAAGGACCCTTGGGGACTGAGTGTTCCTCAGATTTCCAGAGCTCTCCAGTGATGGGCTCAGGCTCTCACCCGGTTTGGAGAAGCCAGCATCCAACACCAACCAGCCTTCTGACCAGAACACTGGCGCAGTCTGGATTCCTCTGGTACCCTTACAGCCCTCCAGGACTGTCAGTGGAGGGGGGCTGGTGGTGAGGTCCCAACATGGCATCTCACCAGCATCACTTGAGGAATACTTAGAGAATAAAGACTCCAGGCCTACATCCTAGACTTACTAAAGCAAAATTTCAAGTTAGGGCCTGGAAATCTGGATTTATAAGCTACCCATTTGAATCTGGAATGGAACTAAGTATCAAAACCATTGATTTAAGGTGGAAGCTGGTGCTTTCTGCCTAGGGGTGCTAGGAGTCATTCTAGTGTTGATAGGGTCTGTATATGCTCTGGTGAGCGTTCTGGCCATTGCGCTTTTATACCCAAGGGTGCCAAGTCTCCCAAAAACCTGAGATACACTCAGTCTCTTTTTCTTTCTCAATATGCCAGTCTTTCTCCCTCTACTTTTTTTCCTCCCTCTTCTTATGTCATGATTTTTCTGTCACATACAAAGTCTGCTATCTTTTGGGATAAGAAGGAAAAGTGTCTATGAATGGAAACGGTTATCCTTTACTATGGACACTGGGCCTAAAAAAGCCAGGGCAATATAAAATGAAGAGAGTGTACAAAGGAAAGGGTCATTATAGCGACTCTCATTAGGTTCCTTTGAGGAAAGAACCACAACAGAGGTTTGTACTAGTTCTCATTGTATGTCAGCTGTCTGTCAGCTCTGGCTGGCTCCTTCCACACATCTTCATTCCAAGGCTTGAGCTAGAAAGTTGGAAATCACATGATGGGCCCTATAGATTTGCTCGGGGGGGGGGGGGTGGGGTGGTGTCCAGTCACCCCCACTCACATCCCATGGACCAGAGCAAGTCATGGCCAAGCCTGAAGTCAATGCACAGGGAAGTATTGCCGTTCCACGGGAGGCACAGAGTCGTGTGGTAGTGCAAAGGCATGGAGAATCTTCTCACATGGAGAAGAGCAGATCATCAAGAACAATAATAACATTTATCATAGTCACTGTGCGTCCCTTTCAGAGGTTATCCCGTAAAGAGGCCCAATCAGGAAAATCCCCTGATAGACAATGAGTGAATAACATAACCTGGATCTCCTCCTGGCTGGTCGATCTCCTGGTGGGTCCTCCATGATTTGGGAAATGCGGAATCGTCTTTCTCCTCCTGCCTTCCACAGTGTGAATGTGCCGAGAGGAATTCGAAGAAGGTTTGAACATATTTTAGGTTCATGCTAATCTATCTAATGTTACATAGTCAAGAAAACCATGGAACATTGATAGTCGTCTAGCTCATCAGCAGTCTCCTCCAGCACAGAGGATCACCGACAGACCTCAGAAATGTCCTACCAGGTCACCAGAGCACGTTTCTCCTCCTGCCTTTCTCTCCGTGCTCTCCCACATATTATTTCCTTTTCCTCCCCCAGGATCTCTGCCTTTTTCCATGTCTAGTCTTTCAAGGTTCCCTCCTCCCTGTGTTTCCTGAGCTGGAGCCCCACTTTGGTCTTAGAAATGTTGAAGTCTCCAGCCCTTCTTGCCTGGTTTCAGTGCTGGTGTGGGGGCAGAGGAGGAGGGAGGGGAGGGAAGCCCCATGGTGGCCTGGACCCCAGGTGGCAGCGAGCTCATTTTTCTTTTTGAACGATCCAGATACCTGAAAAGTACAAGCCATCTCGCCCAGCCAAGACTGCCATAGATTTAGTCTCCTGCT
Source organism: Potos flavus (assembly GCA_028534135.1). Taxonomy (NCBI): domain Eukaryota; kingdom Metazoa; phylum Chordata; class Mammalia; order Carnivora; family Procyonidae; genus Potos; species Potos flavus. The sequence continues at coordinate 123,736,866 of CM052883.1, read as the reverse complement.
CACGTGTTTTCTCACTTCCATTGAATTTCACACACCGGGCCTCTTCAGCAACCCCTTCCTCATGCCCGGCTGTTTAAAGGTCTCTGAACTCAGAGCTCTCATGCCTCCTTAACTTACTGGGGCTTCTTACCAGCAAGTTAGTCATCCTCTCTGAGCCTCGCAGGGTTGTGAATATTCAAAGAGGAAATAGCTGTGGTGGTACCCACTCAGAAAATGCTAGTTCCTTTCTTTTTATTTCTCTTCAAAGGTTCTGAGAGAACTACTCCTTGGTTCTGAGAGAACTACATCCTAAATCAGGTGAGGTTGATTTTGGAGACATTTCTCCTCTGAGCCCTCTTATCCCATGCTCACCCAGTTCAGAGCATACAGTGAGCACCTGATGGCCCAGTTTCCTTCCCTCATCCTTCACTTCTGTGCCCCTCACCTCATCGGCCCCATGCCCTCCACACGTGTCCTCTTCTAATCTCCTTTTCTGCACGGCCGAAATCAAGAGAGCAGCATTTGCACACTTAACTCTTGTGTGGGACTAACAATCAATGATCCCAGTGATCAGAGACTGTTGAGAGTTTAACAGAAAATCAGGAAAGCGGCAAAGTCCTGTTAATTTAAAACTTAAGTTCTACTTCTGGTGTCTGTAATCAAGCCTCTCTATTAAGCTTTGATTCTTCTATCCCTCTCCTTGTTTCAAGGAGAATGAAAGAAAAACCATTATAGACAGCTTTATCAAACGACTCTTCACATCATTAAATCACTGTTGTTTATGTAGAAGAAGGACATGAATTCAGAAACGTTATCCACAAATTCCAGAAGCAGCTGAGAAAGGAAGAGCAGTAGATATTGAGCTGCCTAGTAATTCCCCTGTGATAGGGGCGCCTTATCGGTGCAGTCGGCTAAGCGTCTGCCTTTGGCTCAGCTCATGATCCCAGAGTCCTGGGATGGAGCCCTGCATCGGGCTCCCCACTCAGTGGGGAGTCTCCTTCTCCCTCTGCCCCTCCACCTGCTTGTGCTCTCTCTCTCTTCTCTCTTGTTCTCTCTCTCTCTCTCAAATAAATAAATAAAATCCTAAAAAAAAAAAAAAGAAAGAAAGAAAGAAAAAGAAAAGAAACCCAGGCCAGTACATTAGAATGTGACTGTATTTAGAGATAGAGCCTTTAAAGAAGTGGTTCAGGCTAAGTGAGATCTTAAAAGGAGTCCCCATCCAAAATGACTGGTGTCCTTAAAGAAAAGGAAGTGGCGTAAGGGAAGCCCACACACTGAGGAAAGGCCAGGTGCAAGCCAAGGAAGGAGGCGCGGGAGAAAGCAAACTTGCCAGCACCTCAGTCTTGGACTTGCAGCCTCTGGTCCTGTGAGGAGGTACATTGCTGTTGTTTAGGTCCCCCAGTCTGTGGTACTTGCTGTGGCGCCCTTAGTGGACTGACACACTGCCATCTACCAAGAGCCTGGCACTGTGCTAACTGTCTTATCTCACTTAGCACGTTTAGTGACTAGGAGAGTTATTTTTACACTCCTTTTTCAGAAGAGGAAGTAGAGGCCCAAGGCCAGAGCTCTAGCAAGTGGCGAAACCCAGAGTCAAAGACATAAATAATTGTTGGCCCCAGACAGTATGCACTGAGCAGACTGCCAACCCCCATTTACTAAGTACAGCCATGAAAGCAGTACTAGGCTATAATAATTGCTGGCATTTGAGAATCTTAATCTTTTCCTTATGGAACTTACCAATGATGAGAGACAGCCTTACAAAGATAAATACATCCATGCGTACTGCATGGACGAGAACATCTGGAATGAATAACGCAATGGCAGCATCACTGTGCGTGTAGGCTAAGAGAGCGCTCAGATGATTGCGAAGACGGCATAGGGTAATGATTACACACAGAGAGGGCAGGGGGCAGAAATCCAGCAGTTTTCTAGTTATGTGACCTGGGGGAAGTTACTTACATTCTTAAGTTCATTCTCCTCATTCATGCTAGGTGGAGCTAAATTGGGCCTAATACTAGAACACTACCCGTCAGGTTGTTAGAAGATTCAATGAGATGCTGTAAGACACTTTGCATGATGCTTGGTACATGGTGCATCTCAAGAAGTGTATCATAGTCATACAAAAAAAAAAAAGACATTCTTAGAATGCATATGCTGCTAGGAACTAATAAAAATAGCCAACCTGTTCAAACATGGTTGAGTTCTTAACTGTTTAAGTGAAAATTATTAATGTTGTTAAATTTATGAATATTTTCACTGACCCTTATGTGTGGGTTTCTAAATATAATTTCACTTGCAAAATATTTTTGTCCTATCCAGCACATTTAGCTTGAGTCAGACAGCAACGCACACCACCAACAGCCCAATTGGGCAAAATGAAAAATGCTCATCATCAGTATGGGGGCGACGGTCTGACAGAAAGGCAGGACACAAAAGACTAATAAAATATCTGAAAGAAGTCAAAAAGCAAATTAAAAATAAAGCGTGTGTGCACATACAAGCGTGCGTGCGCATGACATTATGTGCATGGAGGTATGTGTGAGAGTTTTCAGGAGCACCTCCATCCATCTGGGAATAAATCCGAGTACGATTCAAGACAGGGAATTGTGGCTGAGGAATCAGCACCGCACCCCGCTTTCCTCACTCGCAGATTGCGTCTTTACTGCAGGCGATTGTTTTATTCACCCCAAAGAGTAGAAACTTCTTTTAGAATGCTTCGTGGGCTTTTATGGCACAAACCAATATATAAATATCTACTGGATCTATAAGTAAAAGTAGATAAATTCTTATTTATCTTGCTGCATAGGGGAACCATGAAAAACATGTGGAAAGTTGAGATTATTTCTCTCCCAGAAGTTACGCAACTACATGCTGAGGCAACAGCAGAGAGATGCTTAGAGTTAGAAGTGATAACGAGGCTCTACGATACTTTTTGATGCACAGGACAGGGAATAGTTTCTACTGACTATGTGAATATTGAAATATGTACTCTGATCAGCTCACTGGAAAGTGATATTTGGGTGGTCAAGCACATATGTCCATGGCGACCGATTGTACTCCTAACCCAACTAGCAGGCCAAGAAGACTATGGAATTCAGAGTATGGAACAAGGGGAGAGAGAAGGTGGGATCAGGCCCGTAACATGAGCAGAAAACCCAAACAGAGCCCTGTTCTGGTCACTGACTCACACCATCCTCTTCACCCCCAATATAGCCCACTCTTGCCACTAGCTTCTAATTTTAATCCCATCCTTCAGGTTTTGCCCGTCCGTGGTTCTGTTCTCATGGTGGGGTGTGTGGAACTCTGGAACAGAGCTTTGGGACCCATCACTCTAGCACACACGAGGCAGGGCAGTTAGACATCTACTAAAACCATAAAGAGAGAAAATTGAGCTTCCAGTTCTCTTTGATCCCCTAACATTATCCTTCTCTACCATTCACCGATCTCCAGGCTCCATGCCCCTTGATGTCCTCTGTGCTTAGCTATTATGGTTGAGCATTAGTGTTTGCTTATTCTTGTGAATTCTTATTAGTGGAAATTCTTTGATAAGCCTGTAATTTCAGCCTACAGAAACAAGGGAGTATAATGTTCCTTCGTCTTTAGCGGTTTGTTAATAAAGTGCAGGACTAACCCACCTGGTCCCTATTACTGGTTTCTAAACCCTGACCTATCACCAGGGGCCAATGTCCCGGACAGCCTCATTTTTTGAAATAGCACCACTTGGCGGTGCTATTTTAGGCAGTCAGGAGAGAGAGCTCACCTGGAATTGTAGACCTACCCCCACCCCCATCCTGGCATGTAGGCAATTATCCGTTCAACCCATGTCGAAATCATATTTGTGCATAAAGTTGCAGTTTTTCCTTTGCGTTATTCCCACCGAGTCAGGAATTTCTGACAGTCTTGCAAGTTTCTGTTTGTGAAATTAACATCTAAGCCTGCTCACTAAATCCAAACGTTTGAAAAAATTACAGCATGCCAAGGCTAACAGCAGAAGTTAACAGCGTTGGGTGCATTGTTTTATTTTCTAAGATGCCTAGATTGTTCTAAACCTAATATAGAGTGGCTACTCATTGGAGTAGTTGGTATTTAAGCTATAAGAAGCTGACATTTGATGTGTCCTTTTAAGTGGAAACAACATTGATTGAATCTATATTATTTGATATAGACTCTGTATTATTTCCTATCTCCTTCTTAGAGGGATGAAGCAGGCTCTCTTGCCACTCAGAGTCACTCGGCCGATGAGCTCAGATTAGAACCTGAGGACCAGGGCCCCAGGCTCAGAGGTCCCTCTGAGTCTCCAACTACAAGTAGCCCTCGTGATGTATACACAAATAGTGCATTAGGCTCACTCAAAATTTGAAGGCCATTTGACTCACTGATTTCACCTGATCTTGGATTTCTGCACATGTGGGTGTCTACACGTGAGGGATTCACGGAGGTGGTGGCAGTAGGTCCCATAAGTTCAAACCCACGTTGCGGTATGGCTTGGGGAGAACTAGTAAAATAACTTTCAGCTCGATTATCCGGTCTTCATTCCCTCACTCAATAAATGTTCAGGGAGTTTCTTCCAGGGGTGAGGCACAGCCCTGTGAAACTCTACTGGACACTTAGGACACAAGGCTAAACAAGACAGACACAATCGCTACCTCCCTGGAGCAGACCTATAACAGATATTTACATAGCACATTATTGATGATGCAGGGATGTCATCATCCAGCTTCCCGCCCAAGTTCAGGTGTGCAGAGCGCCTCCACCAGCACTCCTCAAGGTACCTAGGACCCTGCCCTCTTTCTTGGCTTTATTGGTGGCCTTCAGTATTATGTGTTTGGGGACTGAGCAGAGGGGCGGTTGCCCAGATGAGTACCACTCCCATTGAGTGGTCCACAGATGAGGTGCTGACGCTGATGAGCTGAAGTCTTTACCAGTCTCCCATGGGACAAGTAGCTGGTGAGTCCCTGAGTGCAAACCAGGGGAGATAGCCACTGAGCGAAGGCAGGCAATCCGTGCGTGGACCCTGATTCCGCTACCGTGTGGCTCCCAGGAGCTCAAACAGTGCTTCCAGGGCGGCCTTTGGCTAGGTGCACCTATTTCCTCGGCAGACGCCCCGGGATCAGCCGCTGTGCTCCCAGAGACTCTCGCCTTCCTTTCTTACCCCACTCCGTGACCTCTGTGAGGTGGCGACATTCTCTCATCTCCCCCAGGAGCTCCTTTGGTTCTTTCAGAATAGATCCCGATGGCCCATTGACTCAGAGCCCCATTCAACCGAGAACAAGTTCCTTTTCTTGGAGGACTCAGAGGGCTGCTTGATCTTCACATTTTCCCAGAAGGGGAAGGAAAGGGTTTGCTGCTGAGTGCAGCAAAGAAAGGGAAAAACGAAGACATAGTTTTTCCATAAGAAAAGCGTCCCCAGTCTATCACCTGCCCCAACAAAAACTGTGACCAGAGCTTTGAAGGTAAGCTTCTCGGAGCTCTGACCAGAGAGGACAGAGACTGGTGACTGCCCAGCGACAAGGAGCAGGCTGGCAGGGACAGTGAGCGGAAGTCAGGCCTGGAATCACAGGCAAGGCACGCTCCCAGGTTGTGCTCCAGGGCCGCAGACGGGAGCCTGGCTGAGCTGCTGCCTCGCAGGCTCTAAGGGCCCATCAGGGCAAGTCCTGAATGGAGCCATTGTCATCAGCCTGGGACCCCGGAGGTGTCTCCTGGTTTTGTGCTCCCTGCAGATGAGACGGGAACTCTTCTCTGTCCATGCTGTTCTCAGCCTGCAATCGTCCGTGTTTCCTGAGGCTCCTTGGGAACTTGTGTTCATCCTTCAATGCCCACATCAGCCAACACTCCTCCACTGTGTTCCTTAGCCTCCTGTGTGCTCCCTCCCCTCGTTGCCTCTGAACTTCCTGCTTCCAATTTGTCACTAATCGTTCTGTTTCCTCTTCTTTCTCCCTGCATAGACCATGAGCATCTCGGGAATGCAGTCAGCCTCTTTTCTTAGGTTTCAATACAAGCTTTATGACCTTGAGAAAACTTTTCATCATAGTAACTGTTGTTAACATTTTAAATTATTCTCAATATGCTTTATAAAGTTGGAGTTTACTGATGATTTAGAATGAAGGCAGCGACACTAAACTAGTGCTATTTCCACCTGTGCCCCCGTCACAGCACTTCTCACACTGTATTATCACTCTATTGTCACTGTTGGCATCATTGTGTCCCCCGACAGACCGAGAGCACAGGGACCACACTGATTTCAGAAACATATCAGTAGCGCAGTGCCACCCATGCCTGTCATCGGGTTAGGCACCCAATACAGATGTGTTCAACAACCTGAGGGTTGCTGGGGGTGGAGGGGAAGGGAGGGATAGAGTGGCTGGGTGACGGACACTGGGGAGGGTATTGCTATGGTGAGGGCTGTGAATTGTGCAAGACTGATGATTTACAGACCTGTACCCCTGAAACAAATAATACATTATATGTTAATTAAAAAAAAAAGAATCATTAACTATGAAGGGGCCCCTGGCTGGCTCAGTCAATGGAGCATGCGACTCTTGATCTCAGGGTTATAAGTTTGAGCCTCATGTTGAGTGTAGAGATTACTTAAAAATACAATCTTAAAAAAAAAAAAAAGAATCATCAACAATGTGATAAAGCCTCCATAAAAATCCCAAAAGTTTGGGGTTTTGGGAGCACATTCATGTGCCAGGACAGTAGTGCACCTCAAGTCCACGGGACAGACTTTTCCAGACCTCACATTATGTATATCTTTGTCTGGTTCTTCATTTTTATCCTTTAAAATATCCTTGGTAATAAATCAGCAATAGTAAGAAAAGGGAGTGGGGAGAGTGGGTTCCTCAGGGTCTAGTCACTGAAATTCCTTACGTCCACTCCTTCCTTTTTTGAGGCTATAGGTATTAAAATTACTCACAGGTATACCAGTGACGTGCCACCAACATCCGCGGTTATACGGTCACTATCCGTTACTGTTTCCTATTTTCAGGCACCGTGCTGGACCCTGGCCCTGAGTGGGCGTTACTTCATTTACTCCTCTCAGCAACCGCACAACATAGTTTTATTATTGTGTCTACACGGAACACGCTTAGTCCCAGGCTTACCTCAGGGCCCCTTAGCAAGTAGGGTCGGGGGTAGGATTAGAGCCCATATCTGTTGTGAAGAGGGTTCTAGGCAGCTACAAGGTAAATGTAATAAATAGCTTCAGAAAAAACAATTATTAGAATTTAGACCACACTTTTTAGAAACATCACTGCACAAATCCCTATGGAACTAAACCTTTTCCTTGGAGGATTGTATTGTTAGGTTGATGTTTTATCAGTTGTTGGCAGTGAATGATTTTTTCCCCCCACATTTTGTTACAGAAATTTCCAAACATAGAAAAAGTCCAAAGAATTGCATAGCAAACTCTCATCCGTCAGTGGCTTTTCACTTCATTGGGGGAGCCCCTTATACTCTGCCTTCCATCCCCCAAATTTGCACACCACCCAGGGCCACCCCAACTCTGAATAATTCACTGCTGTGTTTCTTGAAGGGATCGTGTTCACAGCAGTGGTTTTCAAACATTAGCAAGCATCAGAATCAAAGGGCTTGTTGAGCATAAATAGAGTTTTCCCGGTTCAGAATTTGCATTTCTAACAAGTTTTCAGGTAGTGCCAGCTGGTCTGGAGTCCACACTTCGAGAATTAGTGGCTTGGGAAAATTTTCCCTAAAAACCACAAGAGACGTTTCTCTGTAAACTCAGAGATAGCATAGCTGTGTCTCTGGGTTTCCTTAGCCCCTGTCTTTTTAAAAAATCTTATGAACTCTGTAAATTATCTAACACACCAGATTCTCTTTATAGTGGTTGCTAGGAAGCTGTCTGTAGACAATTTGTCTGTAGACAAATTTCTGGCTGTCCTTACAAACGTCTTGACACAAGGGCATGCATTTTGTCTAGTAACTTCACTTTTGATCATAATTTATATTCCTATCCGTAGTTTCTCTTTGATTTCTCCTTCTGGGCTATTTCTATTTTCTCTTAGTCTTTCTTATTGCATGGATTTTTGAAATCCACATTAAACAGTTTTTGGACCAAAGCAGGTTATGTGTATAGCACTACCACCACCAACAACAAAACAACACTTTTATATACCATACTGACTAAACTTTAATAAGAAAGCAGTAAACTTTTCTAACAGAAACATTTTTTTAAAAGAAAAATAACTTCACAGCGCTCCCCTCACTCAGGGACCATTGGCTTGAATTTAAATTAAAGATTCAACACATCATCATCTCTTAGTGCTAATTCTCTTTCACCTTACCCACTGCCTTTAAGACCACTGTAAAGTGTTCAATGCAAGATGGATTAATCTTGTACTTTTAAACGATCTTCTTTCATAAAGAAACTACAGAAAACATGGAAGTATATAAACAAATATTGTATCAACTGACCTGGGATATCTGCATGTGTTTAAGAAGAAACACTTGATACCTTAAAAAAAAAAAACAACTTATATCGAATTACTTTTTATTTTATCTTAAATGTTATATACTAGAAAAAACAAAATCTCTTTAAAAATGGCCAGTTTCTGTTGAAAGGCAGTATTGAAATTTTCAGTGCTGCTATGGAGACTGTTCCGTTGATAAACATAAATAAGGAGGGCACATTAGAAATATGAAAGAGCCGGTGTTAAAAAGACATCACATAGAAGAAAGTTTCTCTGTTCCCAAAGGGAGCACTCACTCTGATGTTTCTTTTACTTTTCGTTCTCACCATGACAAGAAAACTCTGTGGGAATCATGCCTCCTGAGGCTTATGTTAGCACTTGAAAGATAACAAAGGTGGTTCCTGAGATCAATAGGAAAGAGGTTGAGTTGAGATTATTTAGCTGGAACAGCTCAAACGGAAATAAAAGAAAGGCCAGAAGATTTTTAACTTCCAGTGAAATTTCTGAAAATCACATGTCAAGAGATAGTAGAAGTCCCACTCTCCTATTAAGAGATTCAAAGTAATAGGTGTACTTGAGCCTAAAAAAACCAAAGTGAATTAAGCAGTAATTGAGACTAACTAAAAGGGACATACTGTACCTAGGAGTTCATATTTCTTTAAACTTTCCTCTCTTTTTCAATATAGTGATTACTGACTACCAATCTTCCTTGCTTTTACGCACTTAAAAAAGACAAAAACATAAAATGTCCTTGGACTTGGTTAGCTGTGTGATGGGAAGCGTTGCCACTGTTTAGGTGAAGCTTACATATTCATGTGTACCAAGATTCTGGGAGGAAACAGCCCCCAGCATGTACAGGAGGATCACCTGGTAATTTTGTCAAGCCACAGAACCCATGTTAAACCAGAGGAGTCAGAAGAAAGCTATGGGCCCCTCTCCCCATCACAAATAATCACGCTCAAACCAATCAGCATATCTGATTCAGGGACCTACTTCCTGCTCTAATGGGCATACGTGAAAACCCTAGAGTATAAAGTGACTGTAAATATTACAGTGATTTCTTTAACTGCAGAGAAGGACAACATCACTGTAAGATGAGATAGGAATGAATGAATGAATGGAAATGAACTTGTAAAGAAGATAACGTTTGAATTTCAGTTGGCACAGAGTAAGGAAGAAGTAAACCCAAATGGGGGTGGTGGGGGCGGGGGGTAGAATAATCTGAAACAGAGAGGGAGAGATGAGAGTTAGGATAATGAAATGCCCAGCCTGATGCTTCCACAGACGACTGGAAGATGGTAACGCTGGATGGGCAATGTTTACTAAGAGCCTTGAATGCCGAGCTAAGGAATTTTACTTCATTCAGCAAGCCACATTGAACACTTAGAGGTATTCAAAGAGGGAGTTACATGATAAAAACGGTGTAGGCTGATTTAAAGGCATAAAGTCTGTTTTAACATATAAACATGTTAAAATGTACTGTGTTTATATTTTAACCTGAGATCAGATAAGACCTTATAATTCTTCTTTTAAAAATATTTCTTGACAATTCCGAGACATTTATATTCTCTCTTATGTTCTAAATTTTGCTGTTTGCACATATAAATTGAGCCCGTGAGCTGTAGTGTCTGATCATCTCGTTATTGCATGTCTGGCCTCAGGAACACGACTCAGAGCTTCCCATTACTGCCACACAGCCCACGAGCTGGCTTCCCAGCCCTTTGTGGCTTCTGGCGGTGTTTTGTAGACAAGCAAGATGGGTGTCGCCTGCAGATGGGCTGGGTGGCCAGCACCTCTGCTAGAACTTTGTCGAGCTCTCTCCTTTGAACTCTGTATCTTTCCCCCATGTTTTACATGTCATGGGCTCCCAAATAGCCCAACTTTCCTGTTTGAAAGTTGATTTAGGAAAGCAACATTGTACTGCAATTAATAAGAAATCGTTTCCTCTTTTCCTGACCAAGAGGAAATTCGTTAAATGTCACTCTTCGCCCCTGGAAATGGGACTGCATACCACCTAAACTACTAGCTACTTCTAGTACTATTAGTCCCTCTAAAGCCTGAGTGCACGCGTATGTCTTAAGCACTTCTCAACTGTGTCCCAAAGGTCCAGAGAAATCTTCCCACGTTTCTGACAAAAGGATCCCTCAGCTTCGTGCTCTCCACCCAGCATCTCACCTGTCTGCGGCTTCTCTTACTGCTGCCTGGCCAAGGGTAGTGTCAGCCCCCTGCGTGCTCTGCTTTCCCGTCGGAAGCTAATGCCATTTGCCGGAAGTCTGCTTCTGCTCCCTCAGAGGAGAAGTTATTTTTTTCAGGGTGGACTCGGGAGTATTGAGCCGATTCTATATTCCTCTAGTCCAAACAATGCTAATGACTGGGGCTATTCTGAAGGCAGTCGTGAACTTAGAGACTTCCTAGACGAACTCATGTAAGACCAAAACATTGTCCTCTCAAATGGTTCCAGGCTGCCCATCATGAAAAATGGATCGATAATTATTTGGATCTAAGTCCCAAACACCACCTCTGGTGCACCCAAGTTAGCTTGCATGAAACAGGGATGGGGGAACCCCTTGGCTTGGCATCAGTGCATTTTTAAAGGTAGTGTAGTGGTTAGGAACCAGTCTCTAGAACCAGATGCCCCAGGTTCAAATCTGTCTACGCCAGTTGCCTCGTCCGTAACATGGGATTAAAAATACTCCCTACCCCTTCTGGTCCTTATGAGAAGCAAATGAGTTAATATGCAAAAGGTGCTAGAACAATGCCTGGCATGTGGTAAGAGATATAAAAGTGCAGCAAAATAAAGAACTTTGCAGTCCTTTCCACATTCCTATAGCCCCGTCTCCTGTCTTCCTTAATCCTAGGATCGTAAAGCCCCCAACTTCTGCTCTTGTCCAGAGGGGTCCATGAGTGAGTGGGCTGGATTGGCAACAAGTCATTTTGCCTTTGAAATGCTTGGCCTGGACCCCCACCCACTTTGTTGTCTCTTCCCATTTTCTGAACATCACAAAATGTAATATTCATGTGTCAGGGGATCCAGGATTGTATTTTAACATTTTATGGCCTCTTTGTAAAGCTACCTTTTCAATTTTAGAGGAGGCAGTTTTATGACTCCCTTTGATAACCACTTAACTATTAAGACCCAAACAAAGAAGAGGAATGGTCAAAGGATATCAGGTACTCCCAGCCAGCCAGAGTCCCACTTCTTGAACATTATTCAAATTAGCTCCAGGACTCATAATTCTGTGTTTTCATTTATTGCTGCAGTAAAGTAAATGGTTCTTTTATCCAAATGTTATTTCCTGGCTATTAATTCAGTAGTTATTTTGGATTGTAGCACTCCTCTTTGATTTAGGGATATGGTACCTTATAAATATTTAAAAGTTGAAGACTGACACTTGGAGAAATTGACTTTGATTTGTTTTGTTAATATCCTATGTCTAGAGTAATTATAGGTTTGGAAGATGTGGTCCCATTCTCTACTTATCAGAAGATATGTGGAGCTTGTGTTTCTATAACAAGGAAATTTGGCAACAGAAAACTCTTCCCAAATCTTTTGCAGACAAGATCTCCGTGCATACCTCCTCAGGACACACACTACTCTTAATTCTTTATAATTTCCTCCAGAAACTGCTCTTGAACCCACGAATGTGGATGAAAACTATCTTCTATTTCTCAAAATAGCTGAAACTGGCCATTTTTGAAAAGCTGGGGACTTTCTCTGCATCTACAAGTGCCAGCAAGGGTTTACGACAGGGCTCAGGGTGATCTATAGACTGGTATGATTTAACTGTGGATCAATCAACCTATTAGGGGAAAAAAGACAAGGTCAATAAGTACGGGTCTTGGTGAACCAGAGGTCACCCTACATTTTTCAACCTAATGTTCTTATTTCCTTTCCATTAACATTTCATAATGAAAAAATGCCTATATTCTTTAATTTTTAAGATAATTAAGTGAATTTAGTGTCTTTGAAGGGTAGAGGATTTATAATGGCATCAGAGACTACACTATTAATAATCCACAAGACAGGGGCCACCTGGAGAGCAGCACGGCCTCCACCGCCGGATAAGCTCCTCGGCAACCAGCCGGGAGGGCCTTGGACTTCTTCTGCCGGCTCAGGGCCAGACTCTTCTGAGAGCAGAAACGCTTGTGTCTTTCAGGACGGGGCTCCTACCCTGTTGGGAAGTGGTTTTCCAGTTGTATTTGGGTTTGAACTTGAACAAATTACCATGAGCATGATATTCTTGGTACTGAGAAAGCCCTTGAAACGTGTGGTGGAAGTAGAGAGTCGTTCTGGAGTTTCCCTAAGGGAAAGAAACCTCACATCCGTCTCTAAGATTGTTACAGCCTAAAAGGATTGACACAGGTGAACACACAGGGGTACAGAATAAGAGAAAGGGGAGTGCATGGCTGCCACCAGGCCCATGCACATAGAAACAAAGGGACTAAAAACCAAAGGCCAGTTTACCTCTGAGTTCTCCAAGCTGATCATTTAAGGCATCATTTAGCAAACATAATTTCAATGATTTTTGGATAACAATGGTAGAGTGAACTGACTCATTTTCTTTCGTTCCTTCCTCAGGCCCCACTAAAAAAACCATGAAGAAATTTTTTTTTAAGAAATAAATTCTCAGGGCGCCTGAGTGGCTCAGTCGTTAAGCGTCTGCCTTCGGCTCAGGTCATGATCCCAGGGTCCTGGGATCGAGCCCCACATAGGGCTCCCTGCTCGGCGGGAGGCCTGCTTCTCCTTCTCCTGCTCCCCCTGCTTGCGTTCCCTCTCTCACTGTGTTTCTCTCTGTCAAATAAATAAAAAAATCTTTATAAAAAAAAAAAGAAAAGAAAGAAATTCTCAAAAACAAATTGGGAGAGGACTTAACAATAACAAAATTTTGAAAGCTAGAAAACAGATGGATAAATATTAAGTAATTTAGCAAACCCGAGAAAGCCAAAATAAGCCAACAATGGGAAAAGCTGAGAGGCAAACAAATTTATACCACAGAACCCCTCCCAAATAGCTCCAGAACTGGCTAATTAAGTACCGTTGGAAGTGGGGATGAAAGTGGAACTATATACAGGAAAATGGGGAATCTAAGAAACAGTGACATCTCCAGATCCTTTGTTTCACGCCTCCACTTCCTAAACACTGGGAGCTGTGTGTAGCTTAAGAGCGTACAAGAGCTGCTCTTTGGGTTAGGGAGACACCAGCACAGAGCTTGAGGGTGGGCCTACAGGCTGCAGACGGGCTTGAATGAAGAGCTAGAAACCTATGCTGAGGCTCCTCCCCCAGCCCCCTTCCCAGCCAGGCTCCGCCCCCAAGACTCTTCTCTGGGTTATCTGAGTAGCTAAAGAGCAAAGCCCTAAAGATACCCACATTTGGTGGCTTTCCCAAGGAAACAGGTCAGTTAGATTCCCCCTCCAGAGAAGGGTACAGAAGCTTTAACACAAGCTATAGAGCCTAGCTTGTAAACAGAAGCCAAAAATCCAAGATGACCATACAGCTAAAGAAAACCTCTAACAATCTAACCCTGTAGTATATGAAAGTGATTGCTCGACAGATAAGCTGATTGAGACAGAAACTAAACCATCAGAGATGAATGGATAAAGAAAATGTATTACAGTTGACCCTTGAACAACATGAGGATTAGGGGCATCAAAAATCTGTGTAAAATTTTGACTTGCCAAAAATGTAACTACTAGTAGCCTGTTATTGACCAGAAGCCTTACCAATAACATAAACAGTCGATTAACACATATTTTGTATATTGTGTGTATAAGGTACTGTATTCTTACAATAGAGTAAGCTAGAGAACATAAAACATTAAGAAAATCGTATGAAAGAGAAAATACATTTATAGTATTGTGCCATATTTATTGAAAAAAAGCCGCATATAAATGGACTCATGCAGCCCAAACCCATGTTGTTCAAGGGTCAACGGCATATACGTGCAATGGGATATCATTCAGCCTTAAAAAAGAAGACAATATTGTCCTATAGTACAACGTGAATGAACCTTAAAGACATTATGCTAGGTGAAATAAGCCAATCACAGAAAGGCAAATACTACATGATTCCACTTATATAAGGTATCTAAAGTAACCAAACTCATAGAGGAGAATGGGGCTGGAGGGGAGAGGAGAGGGAGGAGAGGAGAATGAGGAGTTGTCCATTGGGTAGAGTTTCAGCCACACAAGGTGACAAAGTTCCAGATACCTATCATACAACAGTGTGCATATAGTTAATACTGTACTGTATTTATATATTTGTTCATTATTCTTCTGTGTTGTGGGGAATAAACAGTGTTCGGATTTTAACCTAGAGATGTAAACTCTTATGGAGGAGCATGGAGTTGGGAAGGAAGGATTGATTATATGGTTTCTAGAATGCTTGGAGTGACCAGCATTGGATTTCATTGCTCAGCCAAAATAGTCCCAGGGTGAAGATAACTCCTTGAGTAATTTACACCCAGTGAATAAACTAGAAATATGAATCCAGAATGTACCCAATAACCTGAAAAAGTAGAAATTATTCCCTTACCAAGAGTGGCCCAAAGGATATGGTGAACCCAATGAAATCAGCATGAAAGTGATTCTCCCCAATTTTTTTTTCTTCCCTTTAAGTTTGTGTGGGGCAACTGACGGACAGCTGCCTAACATGAGTGTTTTGAAAACCCTGAATATGTATGACCAGTATTGTTATTACGTTGTGATGTTTATATAGAATGAAACTAAACGGTATTGTGAATTTCTTCTTTCCGTGAAACATATGCTGGTACTGATCCTCCAAACATCTCTGTTCTATTAAGAAAACATTTTGCTCCAGAGCTGCTCTGTCGGATCCTTTCCATCTTTCTGAATATACAGAACACACGTGCAACAAAGTGCATGTGCCGAGCTACAGGATATAAGGATACAAGAAACAAGGCAATAAGGATACAAAAAAACAAGGATATAAGAATACAAGAAACACGGCAAAGGGGTGTATTCCCATGTCCTCCTCTGAATAGCAGCAATTAAAATTCACAGCTGCTGGCTGCCCAGATGTTTCTCGCATTTAGTGCTCTGTAATATGCACCAGAATATATTGTATGACTGCAGTTTCGGTAAACGAAACAGCTTTGTATTCTAAATTCTGCAGACTAGATCCAGTGTGTATATTTTATCTTCAGATTAGCTTCCCTTCCCCCCATCCACCCTCTTCATTTGCTTGGGGCATTTGCAGTTGGGAAACAAGAGACATTTCCAGCTCAGAGTTAGCTGTATTGGAGTGTAAGTGCAGGTCAGGTCTGATTTATGTGGCACATCTGATAAGCAGGAAAGGAGAGCAAGATGAGGGGTTTGGAAAAGCTGGTGAACTTGGCTTGACTTATGGCTTCTGTTCTGTAGGCAGCCAACGTCCCTCTGGTGTCAGAACTTGCCATCGATGACATCCATTTTGATGACTTCTCTCTTGACGTTGACGCCATGATCACAGCCGCCCTCCGGATGTTCATGGAGCTGGGGATGGTACAGAAATTTAAAATTGACTATGAGGTAAGATGTTCTGACAGGGTGATCCATCTGGGACAACATGGTAGCCAGGTTTCCCAAATGCAGCTTGAGGATGATACCACTCAGCCCGCACCCCTCCTGGGATTACCACGAGGACTCTGGGAGGTTTGTGGAAGGACTGGGGTGGTGAAGGTCACTCACACATAACGCATCATTTTGATAACAGCCCACTGGGGACACATCCAAGTGCCTGATACCACCTTTCCCTTCCCATTTCAGACGCTGTGTAGGTGGCTGTTGACTGTGAGGAAAAATTATCGAATGGTTCTCTACCACAACTGGAGACACGCCTTCAACGTGTGCCAGCTGATGTTTGCGATGCTGACCGTAAGTGGGTTTGGTGGCGGTGGAAGGTCATCTGTCATTTGTATGGCCCTGTAGGCCTTCTCCTTCGCATTTCCATTTCTCTGACAAATTGCCACATGACTTATTTTGCACTGGAACTTACCTGCCCCGGTTATGGGAGTATATATTTCTTTCTGGGCTTTAAAGGAGTAAAATCGCTGGCACCTTGAAGCAGGTGTAGTCTTGGCATGATTGCTTGAGCCTCTTTTCGATGTTTTATCTCGGGAAACTGGTTCTTTGTACCAAAGAAATTCTTGGATTTTCAAAGTAATCTTTCTGCAGAGGATAGAGGCATGGGTAACAGAACAGAGGGATCCCTGGATAAAACTCTGTCGGCTGGTGAAAAGCCATAGTCGGGCTGTGTGAACATTACCCACCCAAACGTGGAAATCCTGAGAGAATGATTATCTGCGAGATGCCCAGGGTGGCCAAGGGAAGGAAATAGTGAGCAAATGCTGTTAGGGCTTTGGGCACACTAGGCCTAAAATCTCTGTTCTAGGGGCTGTAACCCAGGGAAAGTGGTAGTCTGGTTTTTGGAGATGGTTAGAGCAAATGTTTGTGGCAAAGATTGAAACCAAGTCTTTTATCATCTCCATTTACCGGCAAGAAATAAGGCTTGTTTTGGCCTTATTTCCACTTACGCTGTTAAACCGTAATCCAGTAAAATGTTTTCTGGCTTAAATATGTTGGCTTCTCTGGCCTTTTGGTTTTAGACACACACATATGTATGTAGACATACATATATGCACATATATTTGCATGTATCAACATATTTAGCATACAAAATAGAAGAGAACACAAGTTTTAGATTATGATAACATAAACCTAAGTACCTTACATCTTTGTACCCACACTAAAATTTAAACCCAAAGTAGGGAACTCCAAATGATATACATTTTTCTTTGGTCAAATCAACAAATACTGTTCTGCTCCTTCCTTATGAAATGCTCTGTCCCATTCTCTGCCTATTAAAATTTTACTCATCCTTGAAGGCACTGATCTATGCCAGGTTTTCCACAGAGTCTTCCCCTATATCTCTAAGCATCAATAATTACTTCTCTCTCCGCACTGTGTCTAGTACAGCATGTCTTTCTTTCTGCTGTGTGTCTTAAGTCACAGATCGCTTATTTTGCTACAGAGTCAGCAGCTTGAGGCCAAACAGGTCATTTCTTATTCTTTCAACAACATTCATTTGCTTGCCCAACATTTATTTACTGGGCCTTGCCAGCACTTTGCATGCCCTCATACACTTGGTAGGTTTTCAACAGATGTGTGTTAGATTAACTTGAACTCCAGTGTGCATTTAGCATGAGAAAGTGGGACCAAAATGTCTTCACTTTTACGCTGGAGGACTTCTGTTTTGGATCCTCAACTGCTGAAGGAGCAAGCGGATTGGCCTGGAAAAACTGGACTGACCCTGTCCTTCTGGAACATACCCCATGAAAGCAGTGGGCCAGGCAAATGAGGGAGAAAGATGCTTTGAACTATTAGCCTTAATTGCTCAAGTGCCAATGTTGTTTAAAAACAAAACAAAGCAAAACCGCTTTCATCTTGCTTTTCCATATCAGATCTCAGTAGACAAGGAATCATTTCCTGTGTGCAGACTTTATGGGTCTGGCTCACAGAAGACATTCAGTAAAGAAATTGTTAACCTGTTATTTTGGAGAACCTATGGATTTATGGTGAATTGCCAAAAGTAAGTCCACAGGAGCCTTCGACGAAGGGAAAAAGGAATGGCTTTGCTATTAGAAGTTAGAGATGTGAAAGACAAACTTCTGTGACAAGCCTTCAAATAGTTGGGGCGGGGGAAGTTAGCAAGAGCAGTGGGGTCAGGGAGGATACTTAGGAGTAAAAGGAAATACATACCCAGTTTTCTTCAGTGTATGTTTCCAAAATACAGACAATCTTGATCCTTTCCAAGAACTGGAAGAAAGCAGAACTCTCAAACTCTGTTATGACAACGAGGGTATTCATGCTGCCAGAGTATTCCAAGGGTACAGTTATTTTTGCAAGTCTGCTCAGCAACCTTGAAGAGTAGCCCTGTGTGAGAAGGTTTGGGTTTTGTTTTTGTATTAATGCCAGCTCAAAAAGGGGAGAATTCTCTGCTGAAGTTCCCACCCTGGCTTTGAAAAGAATACACTGGTTAATGTTATTTTTTTCTCCCTCCCATTGAATCGAGAAGCCACATCTGGAAAAGATATTATTTCCTGCTCATTGAATTTTGCTGAACTAGACTAAGGGTTACAGTAGGTTGAAAATGTCAACTTTTGTCCCTACCATAAGCTGTCTCTTCAACTTGACAATGGCAGCCCGGTTAATGAGAATTTTTTAACTAAGAAAATAATTACAGAGGTGAGAAAAGATTACTTGATCAGTGAAGAAAAAAATGAATTTAATTTACTCATCAGTTCTAATTTCTGGAATACGACCTCAGCTTATGGCAAAATGATAACCTACTCACTTCCGTGAATGGGCATTAACACTTCAGACCCTCCTGAAGACTAATAGGGACTTTCACTGTTCTGTTCTCATTAGTGATTATGTTTCCATTCTAGTTATCTCATATTCTATTTCCATGTATTGAGTTAGAAACAAAATTTTCTCCTAATATTAAAAAAAAAATTACCACACACCAACCAACCACTGGATTCATTCTGAGTCACAAAGCCAAGAAAGCATGGCACACATATACTGAGTTTTCCTCTAGATGGCGCTCCAAGGCAAAGTTTCCCAGCCAGTTGCAAAGAAGGAGGAAAAACACCTTCCCAACCTTCCCTGAAAATACTTCTTTTCGTCTAGGACAGGAGATCATGCAGCACACACTCCCACATTCTTTTCTTAAAAGAGGCACCAACAAAGCCAGTGTGTCCCAAAAAAGCCCCTCCTATCAGGTCAGACTATATTATGACTGCCTTGCCCACAGAGCTGTTAGCAGGAATGATACAACTTTCTCCATGTGACCTTTTATCTGTGGATGTATGTATTTTTCTAAGCCCATTGTCTCTGAGAGTGAAAAGATGCATAGTTGTGTGTCATTGCTGAGCAAATTATGACACCATGTACAACAGGACAAGCAAATAGTAAATCTACACACCTTTCTAAACCTTTAACCCTAAAAGGATTTTGACATGGAAAAGAAACTTATTGACTCAGAATTATGTTTTGCAAAAGTATTCAACCTCACGTCTAGGTAACGAATCAGTTTTGTTCCTTTACAAGGGAAAAAGAACGAACTGCTTTGAAGAATAAGCAATTTGATATAAAACGATGGAAATTTAGTTCACTGGAAACCCTGCTAATGACTAATTTATTCCATGCCTCTGGCCTGAAATTCCCAATTTTGAAATGAAAGCTCCAACATTATCCTTTGCTTCTAAAAGATATTTAGGTAGCTAGAATTTACCGAGTATTTTGAATTCCTTGGATAAATACAGTGTGTACTGCCGGTTACTATTTGGGGCTAAAACAAGGAATAAAAACCTGCAGATCAAGAATAATCACACAAATTCTCTTTATCTATGGAAGCTTATAGAATAAATATTCCATTAAGTGCGTACATAATGAACAATGAGAAGCACATCTCTTCTATTCACAATGCAGACCAGATAGAGAAAACTACTGTGCTTTTGTTTGCATTCTGTGAAATAAAAGGTATGCGGCGGTGCCAAGGTTGCGGAGACATTTTTTGGTTTTATAAATGATGTATGAGTTCCGACAGATTCTCCAAGGGGGCGGGGGGGGGGAAGCTTTCCTTAAGAGTCAGTGTTCTTTACTATCCCATAAATGTACTCATTAGCACTTTGGGCCATGCCCCGCATCCTGTCGGGCTCAAAAGAGATTAATTTGAATGAGTGGATTTAGTTGAGAGTAATATTATTCATGTTGCCTTGTGTCCAGTTTTTTAAAAAACTATAAAACGATGAACAACGATCACTGCTAGAAATCTTGTTTTTTCTTCATATCGCACTGAGGTTCAGCTAGGGTTCATATAGAATATTATGATCCTGCAGAATTCACGGGATATGAAAAGAGAAGAGCACATGATCGCATTAAAATTTATGGTGGTGCTGGCAGCGTGGCGCTGGTGGGGGATTGCAGTTAAACACTAATAATAACCAAGTATCACAGCAAACACACTGACACCCCCTGACATTTACTGGGGGCTTCTTAAATCTTAAATGTGGAGGTAGTGTGTTTAGGTCCATATTTGTGTTGTCAACAAGGTTATTTTCGGAGATAAGCCAAATCATTTTATTGATAATTCAAACTAGAGAGCAGAAGGGATGTTTAGGGAGAAAAATCCATCCTGTTCACCAGCTTGAGGATAAGGTGCTGTCTGCTGTCTGCGGTTTTCAGAGGAGTCCTTGATCTTGGAGATAGAAAATTTATTCTGGACGGAGATCTGAGAGGCACAATTGGAACTGTCCCCCACTCCTTCTCCTCCCCCCATCACCCTCTCCCCGGCCTCCCAAGAAGGACAGAGCCAATTAAATTTTTTAGAACCAATTAAATTGTTGAATAAAATATTTTCTCTAAGTAACCAGAATCCTAATCTTAACAGAAATCTAATTTTTTTTTTGGTAGATTGTCACATTGGGAGGTCCACAGAGATCTACATGTTCTGTTCTGTAACTGCCTATTAAAGTAACAAACAATAATCATGTTTATAATCATCAAACATCAATTTCACATTGTATTTCCTTTTCATATAAGTAGCAACTAGTGTATTTCCTTGAGAATAAATGGCAGCAGCATCGTAAGAATGCGGTAAAATCTGCATGTTAGAAAAGCCAGTTCTTTAATCTTCCTGTAGGTATGTCTTGACTTCTAGTGTAACTTTAAAGATGGCAAATTTTCAATTTAGGAAAGGAGTGATTTTCAGTGCATTTGCAGAATATCAGCCCTGGGCACTAATCAGTTTGAATACCGTGCTTAAATTACATTTCAGAGTCTGCCTTTTCATCATTTAAGAAGGTTTCTATTTTTCTTCTCTCTGGCCACCTCTGAGAGCCCCAATTAGGCACTCCATGCTTCTAGTTGACATTCCCTTTATCCACATTTATTTTATAAAAGGAAAAAGGCAAAGCCGCACATAATTAAGAACCCGGTACGCTAATAACCAAACATACAATTGGGCAGAAGGAGAATCCAATCCATTTCCTCACACAGGAGAGTAACCTCCATAACTCACTTTAAGCGCTGCCATTCATGAGTTATGGGTCATTCCCTTCCTAGTGAAAATAAATTCTCCTGCACCATCAGCCAGAGCTGGGTATTTTTCTTAGGACATGTAAATTGTAAAAGTGTATGAACATAATCATGTCCGGCATTTCGGGGAGCGTATAAGTTCCCGCTCACGGACACAGGCTGGGGAGGAAATGAATGTGGTTTCAGGGCTCCGGCTGCCTCGTTACAATATAGGATTTTTGATTAAAGGGAATTTATTCTTGAGATTTTTACGGTGTTGGTAAACTGCTTAATCTGTCGCTTTGTGTTTTATGACACCAGCCGAGTCCTCCAGGTCAGGGAGACCCGGCGGCAAAGCCGCGGTCATTTATCACAGCCTCCATTCTCCCCGGTTTATAACTTAGTGATGGCACTTCCGTGGGGCTGGAAACTGGCACTTCAAGGTGTCAGACTGGGAGCTTTAAAAACTTTTAATTCTTCATGAGTCCGGTGTTTAATTTTGGCTCAATGATGGCTAATAAAAATTTGGGTAAGCTTTGAAGAGCCCTCATAATCTTGAAATTCATCAACCTGGCTTCTCATACTTGGAGAGGTCTGTCTCTGCACAATTAATGTTCACCAAGTGATCTGCCTCATTTTCTGTGCTCACAAACCACATGCTGTATTTTATTCAGTTCGTGAGTAATTTATCATAAAATATAAACTACCTTTCTAAACACGAACAAAAAATCTTTGCCCTCAAAAAATCACAAAGTACATATATTTTTAGTGCTGAAAGCTCAGTCCTTAAGAATCCAATATGCTTTTTCTTGTTTCTTTTTGAAATACAATGTGTGCGGCATGCACACAGATATGTAGTTGTTGTATTATCTAAATGGACGTAGAAACTTTGTTTCTTTCCAAGTCTTATTAAGATAGCCACCCTGAAATTTTCCTCAAACCATTTGTATATCTTTTTACACATTTTATCAAAATGTGAGAGCGGGGCTATTCAGCCAGGTTTTATTTGACTGCATCCGGACATCTTGAGAATGAAATAAAGAGTGTTGACAGATGCTGGAGGTTTGCTCTGAAAGACTCTAGCACACAAACAAACAAAGCAATCCATGCACGAAGATGAAACAGGACCAGCAAACCCCGGAGCCTGTTGAAGTTGGATAATGAAGACGTGGGGGTTCATTATAGTATTCTATTTTTTGTATGCTTTTAACTTTCCAAAATGAATATTTTTTAAATTATAATAGGTTAAAAATTAAGTCTTGGAAGTGGTTAAAAAATAACTCCATAAAATTTATTAAAATCAACCCAATTTTTTTTCATGCATCAAACATTCATTCAACATAGGCAGTCACACCAGACAGACCACTGAGTTTTGCTCCCTCACCTGTCTCAAACATACATGGGCAGACAGTTGAACATTACTTGAGGGTGAGAGTCACAGTGTATCCAAAATATGATGTAGGGTTTACTGATTGATGACAAGCGCCTTTAGAGGCTTCTGGTTGTAACAGAAAGCATTTTGATGTAGACTGGAAGATTTTCCCAACTCTTAGCTTGGTAAGGGAAGGGTCATTATAGATTTAAATCAGTATTTGGCTCCATTCATCTTGAGGAGAAAGAGAAGCAAGTTTGATCAAAACTACCCCTAGTCCCATGGATAATTAGACAAACTACAACTGGTTTGTGTTACGTTACATGCTTTGGTGAAGGGGACATATAAACATAGTCCTGGATGGTGGTCCCCTAACAGCTGAAAGGGTTTTCATCTCTGGGCCTCAAAAATAGGGCTGAAGTGCCTCTTTTTCAGCTCAGCACACCCAAACCCTGGCAGATGAAGATTGCTGTAAATTCCAAAGGGGTATGACCATTAAATCTAGATGCTCTGGTTTGTGCAGTAGGGTTTTTTTCCCCGGTAGGGGATTGTGGCTATGAACTCCTGTTCTCCTCATTGTGTTTTCATTCCCCCATCAGCCCTGGTTGGCAGAGATAGGATCCTATTTTAAAAAGAAGATAGGCTATGGCATCAAGTAGTGTAAATTTATTCTTGGTAAGCAATTGAAATCTGCTTCCATCTTAAAGCTTGAGAAAGTCCTCTGCCTAAACTCATTGCTTGGGAGCAGTTGAATAAGTTGATGCCCGTCAGCCCGCTCCTCGGATTTGTATGTTGAGAGGTAGCCATTCCATCTTGAAGCCAACAAAACAGAGTCCCAAAGAGAAACATGCTGGGCTTGCTGTACACGCCTGTGGAGGCCAAACACGTGCCTTAACAACTCTCCCCGCTCGGATCCACCCACACCAGGCTATGTGCTCAGTCGGGAGGGTGACTGGAGGCACCTTTGGTTCTTGCTTGCGGATCTAAGTTTCACAGACAGACACGAGCATCTGGTATGTGGCATTTACAATGAAACCCTCAAAGAGTGCTCCTTGGCGAAAGTAAATTTGATTTTAATAATGTATCAAACAAAGGCCCCAGACAGTGACCTTGCAACACTCTGCACACTAGAAATTAAGGAAACCAGAAATTAAATGCTTCTTGTCTAAGTGCTGTATTTCGGCCCCAAGCTCACACCACTTTGAAGTTGGAGTATTCTATGGGTCCTTTGAGACATGACGCAGATTAGGGATGTGGTACGCAGATTCTTCTAGAGGGCACTTCCTTGAGAAACCATGTTCTTCTAAACCCCTTGGAATGGTCTGAGCTCTTCTTACCCAGAAAAGAGAGAAAGATGAAAGGGAGAAGAAAGTCTCCACAAAAACTAATCGCGTTCTCCCTCAACTCGAGCCAATCTACTGGGGACTCTTCTTTGTGCCCAGGTGTCAGCATCCATGGAGGAACGTTCAGAGCCAAGAACTTTCAGTTTGAAATTTCTACGAACATTAGGAATTCCTAGTACATCATTGAATTCCATTCCTCTTAGTCTGCCACCTGCTAGATCTTGAAATCAACAGGAAGATCAGGAAGTCCCTCGTCATTCAGTACCTCTGACACAGAGGTGCAAAAACAAATGTGAAGGCAGAAATTTCTAGAATCACTCAGCTTGCCAGGCTAGAGCTGAACACACAATAAGGGGCTTGCAGTCCATAATCTACCTTCTCCAGAAAAAGAGCAGGGGTGGCTGACCTCTTCTAACATTATTCTTTCCTACAAAGCTCAGCCAGTGCTGTGATGGTTTCTCACTAGAAAAGGGACCTTCACGGCTCTGCCCGGGCTGGCCAGGGTGGTGCCTGTCTTCCTCCGAGCTCTCTTCCTGGTGCCTGGGACAGTGTAAATGCTTCATAAATATTCGCTCAATGAATCAATGAATGAACGGACACTTTTCAGGGTGTTAGTCCTTCCCTAGTGCCTAACATGGAGAAAATGCTTAATGAATATTTGCTCAATGAATAAATGAGTGAATGACACTTGTGAGGTCGTCACTATTTTATTCCAGGCTAGGACAGTTTGATGAAACATGGGTTTATTCTTAAAACAAGAAGAATTTACACACACACACACACACACACACACACACACACACATATGTTCCAATGAATAAATTTTTTTTGGAAATTTTGGACACAAAGGAAAATTTTTAAGTCAACTGTGATCCCATTACTGGTAACATTTTGATGTCCTGACAGTCTTTTTTTGATGCATGTAATGAGTAAAGTTGGGATGTTACATATAAACCATTCTACCTTTCTTTTCTCTCCAAATCTCATTTGTATGTCACTATTTCTGATCAGTTCCATCTTGATGCGTCAGAGCTCGTGTTTAGGGGCAAGATGTCCAGTGGCTCTGCGGTATCAACCTATCACCACTCAAGAATAATAGCCTCTGCGGAATAAAGCACACCTCAACTGATCCTTTAAAGCCATGTCATCTAACACTGTATCATCACAAGAGTGTTTAAAAGCTGCATAACCGTACCACCCCCTCTCCTTAGTGGGCTGAATAACAGAGCAGATGAGAACACACTCAGGAGACAGGTTGCCTGAGCTCTAATCCACCTCTGTTATATTCTAACAGTGAGTTTTAGTGCCTCAATATCTTTGTCTATAAAATGAAAGATAAGAACAGCATCTCCCTTAGAGGGTTCTTATAAGGATTAAATGAGTTAATGGATTCGAAGTATAAGAACAGTGCCCGGTGTTAACACTAAGCACTACAGGAGTGTTAACTACTCTTAGCATTATCCCAAGCCTTTTCTCAGATATGAAATCATTATCCACAACACCAGTGGCTTGATATATAATAAGCACTTAATAACATTTGTTAAATGAATGAGCCTCTACAGCACCATCTAGATTGTGTTGATATTATGGCTCTTGCTTTTTAGACCTTTTTGGATTCTACAGAGCCACAAAATTACAGTCATTTTTCTCTGCCCATGATTTCCTCCATTCAAGAGTATTGTATGGGGTCAGCTTGGAAATGATAGTATATCCTAGCTGGTTTAAATTTTATGTTGACCAAATGATAGGAAATTACCGGGTGGACTAGGGTACCCTGTGAGTCAGTCTAATTGTCTGGGTTCTTTGGATTCCGGTGATTGTATGCTCTGGTGACTAGGAGTGGGATTATCCCAGCATACGTTTTAGCCCAAGCAATGACGATCACTGGAAGCCTGCTCAGAGAGCCTAGTCACAGGCCTTTCTGAAAGGCTGATGTGAGAACTGGGTCGTATGACTTGACTGTCTCTTTGCTTAGATGTAGTGTATTCACTGCTTTACATTTTTTATATGGACTGTGAGAGAATACAGGTGAGAAAACAGATTAATGTAAAAGTCAATAAAACCCATAATTATTGGGTCAGGAACAGAAAAGATATAATTGTATTTGAAAATAAAAGAATAGAGTCGGGCATGGGATAAATACATTAAAATATACTTTCCACTGCCACTGTGTTCTCTTTTGAAAGTATATTGTCCTCAGCAGGCAGTTGACTTTTTCTCTTCAACTTGGGTCAGTGTAGGTCTGAATGGAGAGGGCGCGAAGGAAGGTGGATGTGGGGGGGGGAGGGGCAAATGGACACTTACTGGCAGGTGGACACTTTTCAAGCCTGATGATTCTCAGAAACCATTTACCAGGCAGCTTTAAATCACAGTCAAGAGATAGATAGGTGCTGCTTTAGTAATTCAGGTGTCACGGTTGAGAGAGGTAAATATGTTCTGTGTGACTATGCGTGTGCTGGATTTCAGGGACTCTTTATTCTGAGGATCTAGAGGGGGGCTCCATGGTCTCTGAACACCATAAACTTATAGAATAATTTCCGGGAAGAGGAGCCATGATTTTTATCAAATTCTCAAAAGTATCCATGATCCAAACAGTTTAAGACCTACATGTGGATTCCCAGGAAGGGGCAAGGGAGGCGGGGGGAGGAGATGGGCTGCATAGAATATTATAGTAAAATACATTCCATCGTATTATTTAAGGGATGATAACTGGTGGCTTAAAAATGACTCAGGATTCTGATCTTGAGCCTATTAGAGGCGTTCAGTTTCATCTTCTAATTAAATATCTAGTCTAATTACCTTACTTTAACATTATCCCTATTCTTACTATTCTAATTCATCAGCTCATTCTAATCAATAATACTTTCACAGGCAGAACCTCTGTAAATTTTAGTGCAATTCTATTGTTTTTTACAGCACTGATTTCCACAGTATTCTGGATAATTATTTCATATTTCGTAGGCTTTCAGGACTTACTTATCATTAGCAAGATCCAGACCCAACAGAGCCAACTTATAGTTTCCAAGATGACAGAGATGAAAAATAAAGACCTTTATACTCCTTCTCCTTTCAAAATCACCCCCAAAAAGCAAGGAGAACAAGAAATGGATACACATTCCATATATTATGGCATCATAATATATGAAGGCAGAAAATGGAGAGAGGATGGCTCATAGCTTAGCAAAGAAAAGGAAGATCTATCCCAGGTGCCTTCAAGATGAGGGGATAGAGGAAGTGGTCCACATGAGAAACATCTCCCCAGAACCTATCAAGGCTCAGGAACTGGAAGCATCAGATAATTTTTTAAAAATTGGGTGAAGTGGAGTGAGGGGGTGCTGAAAACTTTGAGCCCCCAAGTCTCCACCCCTTCTCCATGTAGTCAGAGGGCTACTCTTCCCATCACTTATGCAGGAAACAAGAATATTTGCTGGAGAAACTAAGCTCCAACTCGGGGACACCAGCAAAAGAAAAATTAGGGCGAGGTACACCCTGAAAATGAGAGAATTAAGCGAAAGTCTACTTTCTCAAAGATGAAAAGATAGAGGTCTCTTTTCCCAAAATGCCAACACCCATGTTTACACCATTTCCAAGCAAGAGATCGCAAGTCCAGAGAACAAGAGTTTAGATACTGACATTTAGGGATCTCCAACAAAAGACCAGCTGGCCATCTGCTCACCTGGTGGTAAGGCCCAGAAATCTACAGACACCACTCCCATGTGCTGGTGTGTGGTGAACATTATAATGCTTTCCTCTTATATGAGTAGACACTCAAGGATATCAGGCATTATCAGAGGGAAACCAGCAAACACAGAGAAAAGGAGTTCAGAGGAAACAGGCAATCAAGGAGCAGAAGAGAATTTCAGAGGAATTATAATTATTATCTTCAAAAAGATGAGGTGATAATGCATCCATGAGAAAAGAATAGCATGCTATGAGAAAAGGAGCAACAGATAAAATGCTTATAAATGATTACTCCTGGAAAGTAAGAGGGAAAAGTCAATATGAGCAATGGGAAAGAAGAGACAAGAGTATAAAAGAGATCAATACAGGAAGTCCAATGTCCAGCCAACTGGAGTTCCATTCAGATAGGACCCAAAAAATAGTGAAAAGGAAATTATTTTTTAAAAATAAGATTACAAAAACATTGTACTGAAGAAAATGAATCCCCAGGTTGAAAAGCCTCACGGAGCAAAACGATGGGAAAAAAGTTCCAAACCAAAGCATATCTTTGTGAAATTGCCAAAACCCAGGGATAGAGAGAGGATTCTAAGGGAAAATCAAATAATGTCTGATTTGTTAGGAATAAGAATTGGATATACTTCTCAAAAACAGCTTCAGGAGTTAGAAAACAATAGAGCTCTTTCAAAATTCTGCGTGGAAATGTTGCAAGCTAGAATTGCAGGGGAAGCTAACAACTGAATAGAGAAATAGACATTTTCAATCATGCAAAGCTTCCAAAGTTAACGCACTCCCCAGTATTGAAAAGTTAACACCCTTTCTCATGAAGCCACTGGCAGACATGCTCCTGCGAAATGAGGGAGGAACTGAGGAAGGAGGGAGGCGTGGGATGCAGGACCCTGGAGGTCAACCCCAGGAGAGGAAAACTGGCAGCCCACAGAGAATCCAGACCAAAGAGCAGGACCAGGCTACCAAAGGGAGTCCCCAGGACAGGAAGGCATTGAAGAAACACTGTAACCCTTTGGAGAGCTATGTAGGATGTGAGAAGACTTCAATGTTCGAGGAAATCTTAACCCAGGAAATAAAAACATTTATATCAGAAAGGAAACAAACCTTGAATACTAGTTGGCTCAGTCGTGTATATTTATAGAGTGCAGATCTGGATTGCATTGTGAGTGTGAGAAGTGAGGGAAGAGAGGAAGAGAAGAGAATTCTCACCTGTCACAAGACCAAGACGTCAGTGTTTAAGGGTAAACTCTGGTGCCTGGATGCTGGGAGCTCGCCCACCTCTGCCACGTACTAGCTGTGAGTCCTTGGGAACGTTACTTAGCTTCTCTGTGCCTCAATTCCCTCACCAAACCTGGGGATAGTGATTCCTACCTCACAGGGCTGTGGTGAGAATTAAGTCAGTGAAACAGCTATAGAGCTCTTAGGACAATGTCAGCACAGAGGAAAGACTATATACATACTTGATGAATAACCAAGTGCCAATAATATGGACATACTATCTAGAAATATGGTAGGAAATAACTACCAAATTAGGGAAAGGAAAGATTAGGTGCCTTTGAGAATCAGGAAGGGGGAAGGATGAGAGACTACTGGTTTTGATTCGAAGCCTCTTACCATGATCTGATTTTTGTTTTTTACTTCAAGTAAAATAAAATTAACTTAAAATGAACAGTTAACTCCAAACTTTAAAATGAAGGGGCACACACAGCTTTGATATGGGCTATTTCATCCCCCCAACAATTTATTAACATTCCCATTTGCTGTGCTAGTGAAATTATGTGTATTTCTAAATGTAGCAGGGGACCCAACTTAATTTTTAAAAATAAAACAGTCAACACAGAAACTTATTGTTCAGTTATTTCTGCAATTAAAACATAATTAATTAAAAAAACAAAGTTTTCATTGCTCTAAAGTATCTTATAGTATCTATAAAGTATCTATAGTATCTGTAAGAGCCTATCTAGTGGTCCAAGGTTTGGGGAAAAAACATACATGAAAAAGGAAGCAATTTGAACCCTACTTTCCCCTCCTCCTGCCCTCTGGTAAAGATTTTAATAAGTAATGAAATGAAATGAGAGACTTAACTAAGTACAAGGGAGAAGACATAAAGGCTTTGGGTCACGAACATTCATAGACTTGTGTTTCCAGAGGCTCACTTCCTCTTCTAAACTAACCGAAGGACAGCAGGAACCAACAAGCCTTGGTTCCGTAATTACATCACACTGCTCCCCAAAGATCTCACACCCAGCCTACGCATTCCACGAGCATGCTACCAGAGGCTAAGGAAAAAAGGATTCCATGCAATAACACTCCACCCGATCCTCAATCTGTGTTGCCTAATCCTCTGCCAAATCCTAGTTTCCAAGACGTACCCTGCCTCATTTAAATCTAATCTGTCCTCCAACCTAATATGAATTAAGATAGTCACGAGATAACTTTTAGAATGTTATGTAGCAATTTGAGTAGCTCTAAGTTGCTTCTTTTAATATACACATGAAAGGTGCTTTCTGTTGCCTGCCTTCGTTGGAGTGGCCACTGGTGGGTGTAGCTTTCATTTCTCGATTCACAGCCCTCTTTTCTCCTAGGGCTAGATGCTTATCATTGCCACGTAGAATCACAAAACACATTTTGCTCTGGGCCGCTGCCAAAATGTCACTGTATCTGGATAGCGTAGCCTCTTCTCTAAAAAGGGAACAAAATAGTCTGAATTGTGTCCTGGCATGCCAGGGTGGGCCACTAGACAGCTAACTAATTCATCACTGTGCAGACCTTAGTCTGTGCAACTGACCACCCAACTGACTGTCATCGAAGGGGGTGGCAGTTAATCATTTCCTTAAATGACGTGAGTATGAAAACAGAGCTGATCGTTGCTCGGCGGATGAACCTTATCCATCCTCCCTGCCCCGAGGAGTGACTGGTGCCATTTTCCCTTCTTCCCAGACCGCAGGGTTTCAAGAGATTCTGACAGAGGTGGAAATTTTAGCGGTGATTGTGGGATGCCTGTGTCATGACCTCGACCACAGGGGAACCAACAATGCCTTCCAAGCTAAGTAAGTGTTCTAATTGTTGTTATTTTAATGCATTTGCCTTTCTGTTCAGAGCCAAAGGTGACGAGTGCTAAAGAGTCAAGCATTAATTTCTGGCATCGGAGGCCAAGGCCACGCAGGCTTGGGTGTGCATGTCATGGGGCTCATCTATCTTTATAATTCCCTATTCTTCTTTTAATTGCAAATTTGCCCTTCATGTCATGCTTGTTGATTTGGTCTGTCTCTGTTGACCTCAGTCAGATAACAAAGCTCAGATTTTAAAGGGCCTGGTTTTTTTTCTCCCAGAATATTTGCCTTCATGGCATTATAAGCATCTTGGACTTGCTACTCTCAAAGTTGGGTTTTGAGACTATTAAAATAAAAGCGGTCTTAGGGAATTTTATGAAGCAAAATATCTTTCTTCACCCAATAGAATCTCTTGCAGGCTCTTTAATGGTGGGTGGTGTATAAACTGCAGTGAAGTAAAGCGATGTGAGGAAGAGGGTCTCTGCTGCTCTCATCCCTCCCCCATCCCTCCTCCCATAGAAAGGTGGGAAACAAACAAAGGATTTCATCAGGCCTGGGGATGAGCGAGCACATAATGAGCACGGACAGAAAAATCTGCCCCTAAGCAGGTTGGACTGGTCAAGACAACCGTTGCTTGAATGGGGGGGGGGGGGGGCGTCAAGCTGTGGCTAAGGCTGTAGAATGTATGGGTGCTGGAAATAAGACCAAAACCCCACTCTCCCAACTTATATTGAGGGTCTAGTTTCAATCTTCTTTTTACTCTCTGTTTGCAAACAAAATGATATGTGAGTTCAGACTCTGGAGCAAAAAGTTGGGAGCTGGAGAAGTTAAGGAAGGCTTCAACAAAGAAGTAAGATAACTGTGAGATGACTGATTTCAGAGCCCCCGAAGAGGTCTGCTGCCACAGTATGAACGTCAGCAGGCCACTGAAGGTCAACAGCGCACTGTTTGAAGGTCACTTTGAGGCCCGGCAGTCCCCAGCACCTTGCATTTACTCCTGATCGAGCAAATTAATTTTTATCTTACACACTTCTCTATGCATCCTGGATGCTATTATAGCTCATCGCTTCAACCCTCTCTTCTCAATAGCCTACGATTTCTTGACCCTCTTAACCTTCTGTGACATCTACTCTGCAAAAACTCAGCCCCAGTTCTGTCAAACAATTCTATTTCTTGCTCCTTTACCTAGACTTTTAAAGGCTTTAGGAGAAAATGTCACAGTTGTGAGAGTCTGAGACATACCAAATATATATTGTCCCATCCCAGCTGGTGGCTCTGTGTCCCCCCCCCCCGATCTTTCTGCATCCCCAGCCAGCTCCATCCCCCATTGCTCTGAGCAGTTAAACATGTACCAAACTGCTCTCCCTTCCTAAACCACCTCCTGTCTACCAGCACCCCCGCACCCCCCAGCAGATCACCTTGCCTCCTCCTTCACCAAGAAAATTGAGGCCATCAATTGAGCACTCCCTCAATTTCCTCCCCTGCCATGTAGAAACTTATCTGTGTGGCCCCATCCTTTCGTCCTTCTCTCCTATCTCAGCCAAAGGGCTGTGCTGTCTTGTGTCTGAGGCTAATCCCTTCACCTCAGCTTTGGGTCCCTTCCTTGCCCCCTCCTGCGGGACCCCACTCCATCAATCTTCCTCTCTCTGCCTTGCGTCTCTTTCCCTTCCTACTAATGCTCAGCATCCTGTTAATGTGAACGATTTTCCTCCATCTTGAAGAAGACACCTCAATCCCCGCTTCTCCCTCCAGCTTCCATTCTCTTTCTCTTCCTTCCTTTCTAGTCAGTCTTCTTGGAGAGTTGTCTGTTCATTGTCTTCACTTCCTCAGCCCCTGCCTTCCACATGGCTTCTAGTGCCGCCTTACCAGGGGAGGCCACCAATGGCCCCTTTTCCCAAAGCTGAGGGACACGCTTTTTGTCCTTCTTTCTTGGCCCTACTTGCCCTCAGGCACATTTTGCCACTCCCTCCTTCTGAGAACTCTTTTCCTATTGGAGTCCCCCACTCTCCTCAGAATCAGTCTTCCCCTCTCCCTTTTCCTCTGTCCCAGGGAATGGCAGCACCAGAAATCCACAAGGCACACAGATCTTCTCCTTAGCACCCCTCAAAGTCCACATCTCTGCACCTTTACTGTAACCGTTGCTTCTTTGAGTCCGTCCTAGATTGCTACAACAAGCAGCCCAACTTCCCTCCTCTGGTCTTCTCCCTCCCTGGCACTCTAGAATAATCTTTGTAATTCACAAAACTGACTAGATCACTCTCCTGCCTAAAAGACATTCACTGGCCTCTGGTGACTTTCAGGATAATATTCAAATTGCTTAGTTTAGCCCCTGAAGGTCCTTTTCAGTAGGGTTCCTGCCCATTTTCCTGGCTTAGCACCCCCCTCCCTACCACCCTCATTAGCGCATCAGTGTTCCAGACACAGGGTCTATTGGAGTGCTCGAGAGGGGGGTCTGCTTAGTCACCTCTCTGCTCCCCAGTATGCCGCTTCCCTTGCCTGGAATGCCCTTCTCCTTTCCCCAAAACTCCTCTGAAAGCCCCACCTCCGGGTTTTATCCCTGAGGTACCATCCCCTTGTCAATCTTCTGTGCCCACATAATGCCCTCTGCTTTTTCAAAAGTGTGCATCTCACTACATTTTAATTGCTGATTTGCCGCTGTGTCTTTCCTTCTTCTTGAGTACCTGCGATGCATAACAAGTACCAGGAGCGTAAGAAACATACAAGGAATGTTTGATAAGTGAATGAATGAATGATGAATGGATAAATAGATGAGATTTATTTTAACTAATTTAACTATTTTAATATAGGCTTTCAATAAAGTTTCCTGACTTCTTAAACAAGTATAATCTTTTATAGATTATTATAAAATATAGTTTTTATACACACAGGTTTGATTTTGCACTAAAGACAATAGTGTCCCTGGGGCCTACTGAAGCGTAAACTGAGTATACTCTCATTACAGGGTCTGACAACTCCTTATGTTTGAATTCCTGTGTCTGCATTTCATTATTTTTTAGGATGCCTCTCTCTCTTGGGTCAACGGCATCATTGTCAGCATATCTTCCTTTAGCACCCTCTCTCTAGCCGCCTACCGTTCTGCCACTTATGCATAAAGAAGAGATAAATGTATTAGAATTACGTTCATAAAACAAGACTGAGCACCTTGTGGGTTCTTTTTAACAGTCAAGTGCACAATGCCTGTGCTCAGATACCCATGTCCCTTCCCAGAGAAAGCCTCCGTATCACGCTGGAGTGGCGGCCCTTCTTGCTAGTTGACCTCTCAGCTCTTTGGACCGAGGATACACAGCTAATTAAAACCCAGCTAATCTTATTTTATCTGCCAGGGAGTTGGAGTTGGATAACCATGATCTTGACTCAGTTAGCTGTTGAGATCCAAGCTGCAGATCCAGAGGCTTGGCAGCTATAGGCTGCCATTCTGGGAAAGCCGTGATGACCACATCGAGTAGATAAGAGAAACAAGAAAGGGAATCTGCAGAGAGAAGAGAAGAAAGTAGGTATTCAGAGAGAAACGGAAAGGAGAGATTGAACAACCCTAGAGAAAGACAGAGAAAAAGCAGGCTTGATCCCTCCTTTCCACATCTCTCCTCCCTTTCCAGGAGACCCAGCCACACTTGTGATAATTGGGTTCCATCAGAGTTCCTTTTATCCTTTAATCAACCTTCTCTTTAGTGAAGCTGCTTCTAATTGATTTCTGTTCTTTGCAAGTAACAGTCCCTGAGACCAAGAGAAGAACTACAATGTGTTGTTTCCTACCTCCAGTGCTCACCAGCATACCTGTGGGGTAGATATTTTTGTCTCCATTTAACAGGGAGGGCCTGAGACTCAGGAAAGTAATTAACTTGCCCAAATTCATATATCCAGAATGTGGCAGAAAGGCTGATTCCAAAAGCCATTCTTTAACCACTGCATCATACTCTTTTTCATGACTTTGTAATACTTATTTGGGGCCTTTGAGCTTCTGGTTTATTGGCTGCCTTGCCATATACGTAAGCTCTGGAAAACTAAAATTTATTTTGATGTCCAACAAATCAAGACACAGAGCCATAAAAAATTATAGACCTGAACTAGACCTTAGTAGTCATATTTTTTTCAACACCTTAATTTAACAAA
Source organism: Potos flavus (assembly GCA_028534135.1). NCBI lineage: Eukaryota > Metazoa > Chordata > Mammalia > Carnivora > Procyonidae > Potos > Potos flavus. Next base: position 123,701,795 of record CM052883.1, on the reverse strand, counting down.
AATGGAAACTAAGGTCCCCAATCTCAAGTGACTGGTGTAAGATTAAACAACTTTCAACATATGAGATAGGTGTTAAGTTGATGATATTAGAATTCAGGGATTTTTTTGCACCCTCATACCACTACCTGTTCCAAGATAGTCTGACGCGTTTCCTCGAGACGATTAATCTTGTACACAATTTACCAACTCACAGTATATCCATCAGCCCTGCTTCTACCAAAGAGAGTCACTTTTGAACCCAACCTCAGTTAAAATTTCCTTCAACAGTGAATATTGAAAGAGACATTTTACATCATGGGGAAGGGATTACCTTTTCGTTGATTAGAATAAGACTTATTCAGTAAGCGTGCCATTGTTTAGAAAAGCCCTAAGAAGAAATCTAATCCTTATTTCCTTTGTTATTCCTCAATAATTGAGTGCTTTTTTTGTGTGAGGCTCTGTGCTGGGCATTGTGGGAGACATAAAGAAGTATAACAAACGGTCCCTTCCCTTAAAGTACTCACAGTATAATTCCAACCTTTCAAGTGATTTGGAAATGGGATTTAAATGCACCAATTATTATGTGGCAAAGCATACAGTACCTTTTATTCATATATAAGGCTATAAAGAAACAAGAGACATTTAGCAAGGGACAAATTACTATATAAAATGCAAAATGCCTCTACAATAAAAAGTTGTGACTTTAGTTATAGCACAACATGATTTATTCTCTTAGCCTTTCTGATGAGTGAACCTTTGCATTTTCATATTTTATTCTTAATTTTTAAGTATTGGAGCATGTGCGGTGAATGATCAATAGGCAGAGAGGGCCGCCATCCCACCATGCTTGGCAAGTGCTCTGTGAACCCCTCTCTCCTGTTTTCTCCAGGGACTGCCTTTCCCACTCATCCCCCTCTCCATTACAGCTGCCCCCGATGATTAAATATCAGTACCAAGCAGCTTTGTAGTATATTCTCCTAGGAGACTTCTTCTATTCATTTCTAGCATAATCTCTTATACTCATTTATTGGGAATGAAAACCCATCTTGTCGCTTTCGGCCAGGTCCCAGAAGTGAAATCCTGGGGCACATTAATCTGCCATGACAGCCTAATCCCATTCCTCACCACCTCCCAGCAATTCTCAATTTCCTAATTACCTTTCCTAGTTTTCCTTTTAAAACTTTCCCATAAGCCACGGCCACACACTTCCATTACATCTCTCTTCCAAAGAATGTGCACGTCTAGCAAACTTATGCACGTTTTTGCACGTTTATTTTTTTGCTCCCCAGGCAAAGTGCTGAATGCCTGTAGGGAAAGAATTTTCACTTCGACTTTTCTTTTTAATAAGTCTCTCCTTGGTGTGTCACGTATCCAAAAATGACGAAACTTCAGTATGTCGGGATGACCTAATCAGTAATGAGCATCATGAATAATCACATGTATAAATACTCCCGTGCTTATGGGGTTTGGATATATAATACGGATATTCACAATTTGGAGATATATAGGGCTCCATAATTTGGATATGTAATATTTTCGTAATTACATTGTGCGTGCCCCAGAGCTCTCATACGGTGGATAGACTTACTACAGACAATTAAAATGAGGGCTGGTGTTAAGGTTCATTTTTTTCCATATGCAGTTGATTTGGGTATCTTTTCATATTTTACATGAACAACTGGAAGTACACCTTGACACAAAATATATTACATGAAAGACATGGCCTCTTTTAAAAAATGGTTTTATGATAAGGGGCGCCTGAGTGGCTCAGTGGGTTAAAAAATGGTTTTATGATAAAGTAAAATTGGTTAATATTGCATATGACGTGCCCCGCCTGCCAAATCACAGTGTATTTTCACATATTGACACCACTGGGAAATCCTACAATAAAAAAAAGAACTTAACTTTTTAAACCCAGCATTTCCCAAATGTATTTGACCATGGGACCTTTTTCTTCTTCCCATATGCCATTTCATGTTTCAAAGAACTAATATTCTGCAGACTACTTTTTGATAAGGTATATCCTATCAGATGCATTTTATTGTTTGCCACTTATATCAAGTTTAATGTCTGTGGGCCTCACTCCTGTGGCCTTAGGAGGTTCATAGCCTAGTGGCAGGTAAGGCAATACCCTCGATGAGACTTGGCCTGAGAGAAAAAGCACCACGAGGTTTTGCAGTCTTAGAAAAATTGACAAAGACCAAGTCTAATAGTGTAAACTGAGGATCCATGTGGAAATGGAAACATTCTTGCTTTTATGATTTTACTCTAGAAAACTGAAAGTGGGTTTAGTCTCATGCTCTATTCCGTGAATGCTAAAATGGCACCTCGCTTGCAGAAAGGTGAGCATTATTAAAGCAAGTCTAATCAGAGAAAGTCTCCTACACAATTAGAGCAGACTGCGAGCTTCCTGAGGACAAGAGCCAAGTCTTATCTATCTTTGCATTCCTCACGCCTGCAGCCTGGCTTTGTGAGTCATCAATACTTGATGGGTGAATGAGTGATAGATGAATGAATGAATGAATCACAATGTCTTCCTGTACTTTTGTAGCTTTAGTCTGCTTCAGTTGCAAAATCTACATATCTTTGTGATGAACTCAGTGTTGTGTCAGAGTCCGGAGAATGTAGGATACAATTACAAGGGGAACAAAGAGGGATTCTGCTGTTGGAGATGCTCAGACCGGAGACAGTCACTTGGCTGTATTTGCACAAATACCCGAGCGGACATCTGACAGAAGGCGGCACTCAGAAGCCCTGTGGATCTGGGGAAGAGGGAGAGGAGCAACATAGGAGGCACCGGAATATTGGTTATAAGGTGTCCCCTGGTTAAGGGAGGAAACATCCCACTCATCCTGAAAAAAGAAAATATAAAGTGATTTGTGATCTTCTAGCTAGTTTAACTTTTGTGAGGTCTGCTAAACCAACATGATAAAGGAAGAGAGAATATTTTGCATTGTGACCTTAGCTTGTATCAGTGACTGTTATCAGGATTCACATCACTAAGTGAGGGGCATGTGGGCATGGCTGGTTAATAGAAACAAATCACAGGAATCTGAGCCAGTGGTTAGCAGTTATACAAGTAGTATTCTGCATTAAATTTTGAAATCTTCTTTCATTGATGATGACCAGCTTGGCAAAAATGGAGACTCAGTAGCTGAAATGAGAACATTATCTTTCTCATGGTGTAATGAGAAGAAACTTACAAGATTGGTTTCCAGGCCAGAACTGGTACCTGTCAGCTGTGTGACTTTGGAAAAATTGTATAACTTCTCTGAGCCTTGTTTTCCTCATCTGTAAAATGAGAAAAATAACACCTATTTCATGGTGGTTGTCAGGACTAGATGAAATAATATAGTAAGTTGTTAATATGTTGCCTAGTGTATGAGAGATAGGTACGATAGCTATTATTGTTAATGACATTATCACAAAATATGCTAACACGCTTATCACTGTCAACTTTCCAATTCAAACTATAGTCTCTAGCCACACCACTATAAGCTTATTAGCCAAGCAGCTAATATTTTTTAAGCACCTGTTCCATGCCAGGCAATTGGATGTGACATGCGCATAAGACATCCTAGAACTTCAAAAACTAAAACAAAGGCATACGGTGTACACTTTGAAAAATGTATTTTCATAAAAATGAGCTCTGATAGAAAATACTAACCAAAATAAAATATTAATTAATCACTGACTACTAAGATTAGCCCAACAAATTTTCATTTTTTAAATGGTATAGATTAAGGTAAGATTTAAAGAAATAACACCCGATTAAAATCTAGTTCCCTCCTTACCAACTCTATTCATAATAATCCCTATGGAACCCTGTGCTTCCCCCAACATGTGGTCAGCTCTGAGTCTTTGCAAGGATCACAGGTCCCTGGGCGTCTGATCTGGCTGGGACCTTGGGCTGCTTCACAGTGGAGATGGAGGGCGGCTTATGACCAAAATCCTTCACATTGCACATAACCTCAGTTTTTGCTCCTCTCATTAGCAGGGCGGACTGTGAGCTGTCAATCTCTGGCATTTCCAAGTAAAACCCAAATTGCCCTTTTAATGTCCAAACTCTCTGGAATGAGCAGGAAAGAATACAAGGAATGGATGGGTTGTTAGTCAGAGTCCCGGGACTGCCCTTTAAACTATAGGATTCTCTGTTTCTCTCTTGGCTCTTAAGATGCTCTAATTCCTAATCCAGGAGAGCTGGAAATGAACACACTTCGACATTTCCAATGAACACTTTGCCCAACTTATGTTGTTGAGAATTAAGTTGTTCTACATAAGCAAAATTTACAGATAATTCAAAATAATTTTTCTCAACTATCAATATTTTCTTTTTTTAAATGGAAATATATATGGGTTTTAACTGATTTACTAGACTGCAGTCTACTACATGTCATGCATTATGACAGGCACTTTCAAATATTTTATTTTATTTTCAGAAATAATAGGAGGTAGATAGCATTATCATAATTTTGGAGACAAAGAAGCTGAATCTTAAAGCACCCAAGTAATTGTCCAAAGCTATTACCAAGAGCCAGGGTCTGACTCCAAATCCAGGGAACTTTCCAGAGTTCTATCTTGAGACATAATGGGACTGTGGGCTGGGAAACCATAGTAGAAGCTTGTCAGCTGTACATGTATTGGTTCAATGAGCTCTGCCCAATATTCCCAAGGGCTTTTCCCATGGAGAGTTAAATACATTTAGTATAAGGCAGTTGTTCTGGACGCTCAGAAGCTACATAAGGTTTAGTTCATGAAGCGTACCCTAATCCCCTGAGCTAGAATCATCCACAGCACTTTGCTTGGACGTGGAACGCTTTCTGTGGTATCTGGGTATTTGTGTTACATGCATTATCTTCCCTTATGACCACATCTCACCTTCCTTACTCGTCTGTAAATTTCTCAGCAACATGGACTCGGTCTCATTTATTGCTGTATCATCCACAAGCTTTAGCCTAACACAGGTTTTCAAAATGTTTCCTTCATGGATAAGTGAACTACCCAGTTTCCTGAGAATGTAGATGCTCACGTTCCTTGGCCAAAGCAGGAAAAGCAGTTTGATCCAAAGCGCTGGTGTGGGAGAATTGTTGGCAGGTAGAAGGCCCGGGTCACTCACCCTTCTGTCCTCTTTCAGGAGCGGCTCTGCTCTGGCCCAACTCTATGGAACTTCCGCTACCTTGGAGCACCACCATTTTAACCACGCCGTGATGATCCTTCAGAGTGAGGTACGGACCCAATATTCTGCTTCCCCACTTGGCAGAAAACCAATAAAATGGTGTTTGCTACCTCTTTCTTTGTAGCGCCACAGGTAGATACGGAGAAGAGGGACACGTTTTTATAGGCCAAATGATTGTTTTTCTTGGTGGCTTTTTAAAATTCTTTCAGATGCATGACCAAGAACCTTATTAAAATTATTCCTGAGCAGATTCATTTGGGTCTCATTATTGGTAAGAAGACGTCTCAGATTCACTCAGCAGAGGGGACTGCTTAGAGAGCTTGTCACCAGAGCACAGGCTTACCTTCCTGAGGGCATACGGAAGCCCACTAACGGAGTGACTTGATCCCAGTAGTGAGTGGCCCAACGTTCCCATTTTGCAAAATCCAAAGCCATTTGAAAAGACGGTAGAAGTAGAAACAGGGCGAGAAAATTATACTTTATTAGCACAATTGAGAAGGCTATAAAAGATAAAAGAACCCAAAATTGCTGGTGGGAGCAGTCTGAAAGTGAGAATTGCAGCTAAACTTGAGACCCTGGGCCAAGGCCATATGCCTTATTTTGTTTCATGTGGCAATGCAGGAGTTGGAAATAGTTGGACTTTTGTACTTTAGCTCTCCATGGAGAAAAAGAAAAACCACTAACTGACGCTGGCTGAGGCATCTGAGTTTTAAATTGCCAGGAAAGGATCTGTTTAATTTTCTGCAAGCGTACAGACTTTTTTTTTTTAGGCCAAGAAGGGATCATCTGTTCCCCATTATTTGTCAGTTCTCTAGCTGTGCCATTAATTATTATTATTATCATCATTAAGGCCCTGCTTCGCTGGAATAGCATCATTAAATATGGAGGGTTTTTTTCCTCCAGCCTATCTTGAGAAAGCATGTCTTTTGCAATATCACAAAAGCCTTCTTCGACCCCATAAAGGAGAGTCAGCACTCCAGAACCCAGTGCAGCTGGGGAAGGGCAACCCCGCTGGGGGAGATGTATTTTCAGTTGGGAATGAAACATCAAGGGTTAGGCTCTCAGCAACTCTGACAGAAACCAGCATCCCAGCATCTGCGGCTCTGGAATTTTCCTCCGTAAGCCGTGTTTTAGCTGAGTGCTGTGGAAGACAGCGGGAGGGAGGGTGAGGAGGAGCTTGGGGGCAGACTGTCTTTTCTGTACCCCTGACCCCAGAAACTCCCCCTTAGTAACAACAGGGACTATAAAGAGGGTGTTAGGTTCTCTCCGAAGGCCATTTGTTTGTTTCCTGGGAAAAACAAACCCCGCTAACTCAGAATTTGCCTTCATACAAACGAAACACATTGGCTGGCCTTGACTCCAGGGTTCTCTGTGAAGAAGAACGGAACCGCGCCCTGAGCAACTGGTGTGTGGGTCGTGGCCTGGCGCTTCCCCCGCTTCCCCTCCTGTCCTGCCCCTCAGAAAGGCAAACACGCAGGTGTCATTATCACCCCGCTTTTCAAATGAGGCAGAGGCCTGCGGAAAGTTGCTCCAGACCTCTCTCCCTCCACATTTGGTTTTCTTTTCATCAGTACCACTCCTCCCTAAACAAGGAGTAGAAGCAGTATCTCAGGGAGACAAATCTGTTTCAGGGACCAAACCCTCGAGGCACTGGAGAAGGTCAATTTGCATATAAATAATTCGCTGATTACAAATTAGCTGTTGTTTTTTTTTATTAAAGCTTATCTGGCTAGCTTTATCACTCTTCGCTTAAATTGTGTCAGTTACTATATGTGCTTTAAAATTGGTAAAGCAAGCTCTCTCACAAAATGATCAAGATCCTCGAATTCAGACCAAGTCTCTCCTGAGCTCCACGTAGTTTTTACTGTTACTTACTCCTGAAGGCTATATTTCTTTCACCGGGAGATGCTGGACACATGGATCTGGATCTGGGTGACTATTTTTCCATAGTTTCCACCCACTTTCTCCCAGGCCCCCAGCACACTGGCCCATGATTGATCCACGGGGCAAGGCTCAGGCAAAGAAACCTGGGCAGAATTATGGCATGGCCTACCTTTAGTTATTTGTCTTCTTCCTAATGGCTGAATTAAGGGTCTGGAAGAGTTCATTTGAAAATTATTATTAATATTGGACCTGGTCCCAGGTGGAACCAATATACTCTAGTCTTTGAGGAGTGGAGAGTTCACCCAATAAGATAAATTAACTCAGGGAAAGAGATTATCATCTGGCGCCTGGTAAAAACTAATTTGCTAATTGATATTCTGGTTCCCTGAAAGAATTAATTTACCTCTTGGTAGAGAATAGTTTATTCTCAGGCAGTCATTCTGCCCCTTCCCTCTTCAGCATCTTCTGGCTCTCAACACCGGGTTTAAAACTCCTCTAGTTCCCAGGCCTCGTGTTTATGAGTTCATAATTCATGCTAGGAAAACTTGATCAATGAAAAATTCCCTGACTTTCAAAGCAAATTAAGCGAATTGTTGGTCGCTTTACACAAGGATTTTTTTCACTTTATAAAAACATGGCAGAACTGTCTCATGCAGTTAAAACACGTTTTGATGAAAAAAAAAAAGTGTGCTTTGCAAAGGTATGGAGATACAGGTGCAAGTTTTCCTAAGTAAAAGTCCTCTTACCAGTCCCAAGAACCATGCCAAGAACCGTATCTTACACATTCTAGCCCCTCAGTAATGACGTTCTGAGCTTAAACTACCACACACTTCATTGGGATGTATTGTCACAATTTCACACAGGGTTTCTCAAACTCAGCTGTGTCGCCATGCTGGGCCAGGTAAGTCTTTGCTGTGGGGGCTCTCCTGTGCATTGTGAGAGACTAAGCAGCATTCCAGGCTTCTACCCACCAGCAGCACGCCCAACCAGTGTGACAATCGAAAGTGTCTCTAACCGTTGCCAGAAGTCCCCATTGCCGAAATCACCCTCAGCTGAGAACCCCTGGTCTAAGGTTTTTTTTTTTCTCCTCCTTGAAGTCATTTGTTGCCATAGCAGTTGCTCCCAAAATGCCAGCTTAAGTCTTTATGAGTGAAACTAGTGTTCATTTTAGAATCAGAAAGATTCCCAAATGTTTTGTCAACTTCTACACTCCATAAATGCCACAGGAAGTGGCGGTCAGATGGAGTTTGGCACGAACCTGTCCACAGTAAGTTTAAACATTTTCAGTTTTCTGTTTAGGACTAATAAAGTCTAATAAACAATAATAAAGTGCCCCCTTGGTAGTCCTCGAAAAGGATCGCACTTTCTGGCTTTGCTCTGTCCGCCCGAGAATCTGGATTTGCCCAAAATGTCATTAAATTGTTTTAAATGGTTTTATCATGTGCCCATACTTTTTTTTTTTTTTTAATATAGGAAACACATGTAATCAACAACCTCAGGCTTAATGTTGTCTTTCGTGACTTTTTACTTTCTCATTACAGGGTCACAACATCTTTGCTAATTTGTCCTCCAAGGAATATAGTGACCTTATGCAGCTTTTGAAGCAGTCAATATTAGCAACGGATCTCACGCTGTACTTTGAGTAGGTATTGGCATTTGATCTATATGACAAATGGATATCCAAAATTTCATCCTGTAGTTAATTTTAAGGTCCATGTTGGGAGTTGCCTGTGAATCTAACACTGGTATCAATATGTAAATGAGCTAAACTTTTTGTTGAAAAACTTGAACTTCGTTAAGGTGGTATCTCTAAGACAAAAATCAGGGCTACCATTGTGAAATGTATAGCTTTCTTCTATTTTATGAGCTTTGTGGGAGACTTTTGACTCTGAAGCCAAGTGATGGCCATTTTTATTTTAGAGACTGTCTAAGATTGCTATTTTGGACCATTATTTCTGGTCAGATCCCTAATGGCACTGATGATGCTAATGAAACGTTTGTTGCTGAAAGGTTGACTTGAAATCCAAGTCTTCCTTTCTTGCCTCTCCTCTAGTTCCCTTTCTCAGAAGAGCGGTCCCCCTTTTCTCCAAAGTTCCAGCCTCCATCTGAGCTGGAAATTCCATCGCTCTTATTTCCTCCAAGACCTGCTCCTTCCCGTACCACCTATTTCAGCAGCCTGGAAGTCTCTTCCTTCACTGATATGCAGAGCTTCCTCTTAAAGACCCATTTCCCTTCCTTAACAAATCCTTTCACTTGATCCTATAGAGATCTTTCATTGCTTTTCAATTTGCCTTTCTTTTACTGCCTACCTTTTAAAATAAATGGAACACGGTAGTACCTTTATTTTCCTAACATCTATTGACACTTTGAAGACCCATGTGCCCTTTCACATTCAACCAAAATTGTTCTATCAGAGGTCACCAGAGACTTCCTTGTCCTCGATTCAATGTCCGTTGTTCATTTCTGATATTGTCTGGCTTCATTGAGACCTCTGAAGGTTTGCGGACTTCTCGCTGTCTATTTCTACCCTCTTCTCTTCTCCAACATCTAGCTGCTTTTCTCCCTCCTTTTCTGGGTTCTTTGTAGGTGTCTTTTCACCTTGTTCCCACGAATAAGTTCTTGAACCCATGTTCTTCTCTCTCTACTCAGATTTGTTCCCTTAGCCTCATCTCCATATAACCCTATATAGGGATGTAGAAGGCTCAGGAATTCTTCAGTCTAAACCTCCCTCACATTCTAATCCTGTATCTCCAACTTCCATCTCAAAAACTTTTAGTGCCTTCATTGCTTTTGAAGAAACCTCGAAACTTTTTACAAGTTTCAAGGCCTTCCATAACTTGCCCCCTACCTTTTTTCCTCCTTATCCTCCACTTCTCTCCTACGTGATTTGTCTACTCCAACCAGACTGGTCTACATATTACTCTTTGAAAACATCTCATGAGGCGCCTCTGTGCCCTAATCACACTGTTTCTGTGCGAGATCCTCTCCTTGCCCCTCTCCCCCTGCTTACGCCCCCGGCTGAACTTTCACTGAAGGTCCATCTCCTCCATCATGTTTTCTAGGAAGCTCGTTTCACTCTCTTTGAAATCTTACTGCACTTTGGCATTGTGTCAGTTCAAATTAGATTCAATTGTCAGGGAAGAAACCCCAAAATAACAGTGGCTTACTTCTCTGTCACATGAAAGAAATCTGGAGATCCGCAACCTGGAGTTGGTAGAGTAGCTACATTAAGTCATCAGGGACCCAGTGCTCCTTTTATGTTTCTGAGCCTCTGCCTTCAGCACGTGGTTTCCACCTTAGTCCAAAATAGCTGCTCAAGCTCCAACCATCATGTCCACATTGCAGCTAGCAGAAAGAAGGGACAGGGAGAAAAGGGGCCAAAAGGGGCCAAAAGGTGATGCAAGCTATCTTTTAGGGGAGTTTTCTGGAAGCTCCACATAACTCTTCCACTTACATTTCTTGGTCAGAATTTAATCATTCAGCTATACCTAGGTTGAAGGAAGTTTGGAAATGGAAGTCTTTATTCAGGGTAGCCATGTGCCCTGCTAAAAAAGTAGGGGCTCTATTATTAATAAAGGAAGGATGGATATTTGAGTGCACAACTAACTATCTATGCCATAAGTATTTATTGTTGGATTCTGCTGAATGACTTAGTATATGGTATTGTGGAAGGAGACAAGGCTTTGGAGGTATGCTGGTCTGGATTTAAATTGCATTCTGGCATTCTAGTTAAACCTGGTAGATTGAGTCCAAGTGTCTATGTCCTCTCTCTCCTGAAATTCTACTGAAAGGACACTAAATAAATTCAAAAGAAAAATAAAGGCATAAATCTGCAAGGAGAAAGAGAGAGGGCACACCACAACTGAGAAGAGATGTCAGTACATTAGTGGAAAATGGAAGACTGACCAACAAATGTCAACTGATCTAAAAGAGTAGAAGCGAAAAGTAGGACCTACAGAGGAGAACAGCTCTGAGAAGCAAGGTAATTTCCCTATAAGAGCTTGTTTGGAGCCCAGAGACAAAAGGTGCCATGAAAAGGGGATGTGACTCTCAAAGCTTAAGTAAGACAAGGAGATTGATAGCAAGCCAGTTTATACACTACTCAGAGCCCACAAAGTCTTCCCCCAAAGTAGCCAGTTAGCTTCCTTTCCTCTACCCTTGGAGACAGCTAGAGGTTTATTCCCTGGAGAAATGAAAGAGCAGACTCTGGACTAAGGAAAATACAAGGTAGGAAGGAGATACAGAACTCAGAAGAGGGAATGAATTGAAATGGAATGAATCTCTGGATTGAAAACCCGTAGCCCAGTCACCCAGAAGCTAGGAGTTCATAAGCCATATACCTAAGGCTGTCAGATTTAGCAAATAGAAATACAAGAAGCCCAGTTAAATTTGAATTTCATATAAACAATGAATAATTTTTAGTATAAATATATCCCGTGTAATGTGTGTGTGGGACACATACATACAGCTCGTGCTCAGTCTTTCAATGCCTTACTATTACATATGAACAGATACGGGGGATCACAGAAAATTTTGTGAAGACCTCCCATACGAAATACAGAAGCCAAAGAAAATAGGAAAAAAATGATATTCAGAGCAAACAGGGAGAAGAAGAAAACAAAACCCCAAAACTATTGGTTATATCCTTAGACAGCTAAGATATTACATCCATGAAACAAGAACAGGATGCTTTAAAAAATAATAGGAGTGGCCATAGAAGAAGAAAAAGCTCTTGAAATTAAGAATATTATGGCCAAAATAAAACATGAAATGAAAGCACAGGGAAATACAATCAAAGGACAAAAGGCAGTAATATAGAAAATGCTGTTTTGTTTCATTATGTGCTTTTCAGTACTGTTTGATTTGTTAACTACATGCCTATGTTACCTTGATAAATATAAATTTAATTAATTTTTAATATATATTTTAAAAACAAAAATTCCAATTCTGCCACCACCTGGCTGTGTATCATCAGACAAATTAGTCACCTCTCTGAGTCTCTTTTTCTTCATGTGTAAAATGGAGATAAGAATACCTATGTTATCTGTCTTATTACATCTCGTAAATGCCTCGTATGTCTCATAAATGGCAACATCTGCAACCTCATAGCTTTATAGCCCATTTATTTTGCATGTTTTGTGGCCCTCATGATTGACTTAGCTATCCCGATCTTCCATCTTTTTCTGGAATGATGTTTCTTGATTTGGGATTCATGGAGGCCTATATCCCTTCAATGTTTTTATTTCCTGTCTCTGACACTTGCAGGATTTTGCATTATTTTTCTCAAAGCCGAAGCATTTTCCCAAGCTAAGTTTCCAAGTAACTTCTAAGGAGGAAAAAAAGTCTCCCCAGTTGGAGTCCATTTATCAAGGCCTGTTAGGGATGTGTCCAATCACTGAGTGACCACTGGGACGCAGCCGAGGAAGTTGGTTGCAACTCGTTTTCTCATTACTCTGTTCTTATCTTAGTGCTGCAGCCCCTGCTGTTTGCTGACTCCCAAAGAAGCAAGCTTGTTCTCTTTTTGTCAGCATTATTGTCTTCTGAGGTTCCAAATAGCTGCTCCTTCCCTAATCTAGACATTCGGGACGCTGATTCACTTGCTTGTCTAAAGTTGCATTAAAGCCTTGCCATATTTTTAGCCGAAACAATCCCTAGAGTTAATGAGGGGAACAGCAGCCACTACTAACTGTCACCCAGATGCTTTTATTTCACAAATATACAATGTGGAACTAGAAGGGATGTTAGACATGATGTAATCCAATTCATCTCCTTTATTTTGTAGATCAGGTACTGAGCTTAAAAAGGTCAAATGGTGTAGCTTGGGTAACATAACTAATTAGTGGCTAAACTGAACCCCACACCTGCTTTTTCAAGGCTTTTCCCAGAATCATGACATTCCCTCTCTCATGGAAGAATCAAGAAATAGTTGTCATTTGAGTCAGAGATACATTCTATGGAACATTGACCTTCCCAGATGTATATCAATCAGTTTCCTTTGAAAACCACCATGGGTTTCCCTCTCCTAAAGCAGAGCTGGAGACAAGGGCTTGCGTGCAGTTAGCATCGTTTTGGAGGTGCCATCAGGAACAGGAGCGGGGGACTGGGACAGTGAAATGGGAGGTAGGAAAGCTATTATAAGGACACATTTCCTTGTTGGTCATCACTGTGGTCAACTGGGCTTGATCCTGCAGGAATTGTCTGAAAAGTCTCAGATGCTGCCCCTCAGAATTATCCACTCGCTTCCATTCTCCGTCAGCCAAGGTTGTTCCATGGGTGTGAACTCCCAGGACCTGGGACTTCTGTGACATACACACCCGAGGGCTGGAGATTCCTCCAGCGGTCCCCATCCCATACAGAGAGTCAGAGCAGCCTCCCCACCCCCACCACCCACCAGCAGAAAGTAGGCAAGGCACCACACAGCTTAGGCAGGAGCTCGGTGCGGCAATAGCTGGAGAAAGGTGGGCCAAGAGGGTGTGGGTGGCTTGGCACGACTACTCTCTAAGGGTCTCGAGTATCACCGGTTCTTCTGCCCTGGCTACTCAAATTGAAAGTCAAGGGGTGCCCGGGGGAGCTCAGTCCATTAAGCTTCCGACTCATGATCTCAGCTCAGGTCTTGATCTCGGGGTTGTGAGTTCAAGCCCCACACTGGGCTCCACTCTGGGCATGGAGCCTACTTAAAAAAAAAAAAAGTCCTGATACTATTGAGGTCAACCAAAAAAGACACTCACTGTCTTCCTCCCCTAGTAAAGGGAAAGCACTCTAGAAAGGGCCAGTGCAGGCAGGGAGAAGCTCTTTTGGATCTTTTGAAGAGTTTATGACCCATTCCCACAGGCGAGATCTCCTGCCATGCACCAAAAGAGGAAAATAAGATTCTAGAAATGTGGAACCCCTTTAAAAAACAACCACAGAAACTTGTAAATTTAATTTCTAATGGCTTTGGGCATTCTTGGGATTCTATACTGCAAGTGACAGATGAAAGCAGAATTCACAGGTTTAAAAAACAAGAATAAAGCAAACAAACAAACAAAAAACCTTAGTGTGAATTTCTAGGCTTCACAACCCAAGTCCAGGGGTTAATTCTTTAGTCTGATTTTCCAACTCACTGAAAACATTTTCCAGTTTCTGCTGAGTGATCTTCTGAAATTGATTTCCATGCCTATTTCTGAGTCCCTGCAGTGAATAAAGCTTTGATAATTAAATAGTAATTTCAGCATCTCAAACAGGACTTAGATGTACCCTATCGGTAACCAGCCATGTGACTTCGAGGGAGTCACTCACTTAATCTCTCTTTGCCTTGGGTTCTTGTCAGCAGCATGGGGATAGGCATATGACCTGCAACAATCACCTAAGGTCCTTGTGGTGGCCAAAGGAGATTACCTATTGGAAAGATAATTTGGTAGTTTAAATAATTAATATTTCAATAATCTAAATTTAAATCATTTGAATTTGATAACTCTGATCACTGAAAGTACCTTATAAGGAAAAAAAATCGTTCAGCCAGAAAACTTAATAGAAGTTACACCGTAAGTATGCCGCTTATTGGAGTGTGGGTAGGCAGAAGAAGAGGTCCAAAATTATAAGCGTTAAAACTTCAAAGGGAAGTCACAAATGCCCTGTCCTTTTGTCTGCATGTAAGTCAACAGAGATGATTATTAATATAAACAACTAGTTGGGCCCAAACTGTTTCTAATGATGGTGGCATTCTCTTGCAGTTCTACAGCTATTGGAACTGAAGCCAAGCCTGGGAACACTCGGGCGGGCATTAGGGGCAGCCGTCACTTGAGTGTGCCCACACATGAGGCCAGTTCCAAGCACACTAGGCAGCCAGCAGATAGCGATTCAACTAACTGCAGGCCACCGCCATCAGGAGGGCGGCGGGGTGGAGGCTCCAGGTTAGAGCTCCTCAGGAGCCTGTTTGGTGGGGCTGAGAGGGCAATCAGAGGCTCTTAGTTTGCACTTGAGCTAAGCTGGGGTATCAGAAGTTGGCAATTCTTGAGCTTTAATACAGTCGGCAATAGCTATTTAGCATCCATCCCCAACGGCTCTGATCACATGCCACTCTACCTCTCATCCAGCAGGCACCTGCCCTCTGCCCAGCAGCGTTCTAGCATTACAGCAGCTTTCTGTATCACAGCCAACATGGCGGCCCTGTGAGTGTGGACAGCTGCCTCTTGGAGACCCAAAACCTGACATGCTGCCTGACATAATGAGTTCTCAAAATATTAGCTTTTTGATATTGAATTCTCATACCAGCCTCCAAGGTAGATATTATTATCCCCATCTTAACAGATCAGGATACATGGGCTTAGAGGGCGTAAGTAATTTGCCCTAAGTCATTGAGTTGTCTGTGCTCACAATCCGTGCCACATTGCCTCAGACCACTACAGAAACTGAGAATTATCCAACACTTCAGATTTTACAAATCCATTTGGATGCTCAATGCTTTTCCAACTGGCTCTCTAAATTAATCAGATGGATCTTCAGACTGAAAAATTTCCATTTCCCTTTGTGCTCCTCAAACATTCATCAGCAATTATGGAAAATGCCCAGTCTAACAGTGTCTTTGTCTTTGACTTTCCAAGGGGAGACAATAAGTAACATTTTTCAAAAACATCTGATAATGACAGTAAAATGTACTAAATTATCTTAGATTGTTAAAGGAGTTATAGTTTACCATCCTTTTAAAATTAGATTAATATCTAGAACAATTTATTTTTTTAAATACAACAGGAACTCAACAAATGCTTTTACTGCTATTCAGGCAGGAATATTCACTCATTCATCACTCAACAAATGTTTATTAAGAGGCCACTCTACTTAGCATTTTCAACTTTCGCTGTTGCCGGCACTCAACTTAGCCACCATATTGGAAAAAAGAAAGATAAATCAATGCAGAGTAAGGTATAATGACTTATAAGGCTTAACCCATTCTTATATTTTAACAGACCCTAATGAATTAATCTGCTGAAATTATTCTACTGTTAAAACAGGCCCCATGGCAAGTGGATGGAAGAAATATTTTGGTGCCTCTTGGTGTATTTCAAAGCACTTTTACATATATTCATCCCCATGTCCCCATCCACATGATATGACAACTGAATAAAACAGGAGAAATTCATCCACTAGCACTTCCTGGTGCCTTCTTCATGCACTTCTCCAAGTACTGTGCTAGTTTCTGGGGATGCACAGGCAAGTAAGACATAGCTCTTACCTCAATGGCTCTGCACCCATGGGGACGAGAGAAAACCAGTAATTACCAGAGAGTGAGGAGCTCTATAGCCAAAGTAAATGTAGGAGCCAGTAGGGCACCTGCCATCTGGTAGAGCCTTGCCCCATCTCTTGGCCTGGTGATTGTGCTTGGCCTGAACTGACTGTTAGGACCTGTGTTGTTGAATCTTCGGCCATTCTCAGCATTCAGTCATTCTAGCCTCTCCACTTCCTGCATGTCGCCATTTTCTTCATGTCGACAAAAGCCCAGCTTCTGACAAGTAACTTCACTCAGGTTCTTATCAGTGCTAGTCTAAAGCCAGGAAACAATTCACTTTCAAAATTGAATATGTGACTTTTTTCCTTTAGTCATAATTACTAGAGTTAACATCTGCGTATTAATTTTCTATTCCTCTCAGGTGCTTTGGCGCCCAAATTCCAGAAATCTCTCCAGAGTCTACATTTAGCAATCAACCACAGACATGTGATTTGCCTGTTGAATGAGCTGTAAGAATACCAAAAGAACAAATCTCTTCCCCACTGCCCTCTCATCCCACCACACATACACACACACACACTCCTATCACTGCTGCCTGATAATTCTGAGGCTGACATTGCAGACGATCACAATGACAATTTGTCAATTTGGCAGTAAATCCTTCCTAACTTTCAGTAGATTCGGAGCAGTATGATGAACACAGAAATAAAGAATGTGTGCACATATATGCATGTATAGATATATAAATTTACCCCAAATTGTTTGATTAAAATATACACAGAAATGGTGATTTCTCACTTTACAAATAAAAGGTGTCTTCTGCAAGATAGATTACAAACCAGAAAGATTTTTAGTGTGGTGATGAGTGACTGGTAACCAATCTTTAGAATTATTTTTGAGGGTAATTTTAGCAGTTCTGTTCAAATGATGCTTTTTTAAAGACTGCTATTTTTCTAAATGGAGCATATGTCAGGAGAGTGGGATAAAAGCCTAATAAAAACATATCTGATTATAAATGAGATTTTCCAGTAAGTTGCTTTTCACTAGCCGAGGTATTTGCCATTGTCCTTGAAAACCAAGGTTCCCAGTGATCTGCTTGAGAAGTTAATGATACAGTTCCTCATGACAGAAGAGCTTGGATCCAGGGAGTATTAGATAACTTTGTAGATTTGCAAATTGTTCCTTTTAGGAGTCCTGTGTTTTTAAAAGTGCCCCTATGCCTAACAGTTTCACATATGCTCATGCTGTTGAGTCTATATAATCTATATACACATACACATATAGATGCTAAAAGGAGCAGCTGTGCGGGCAAATGGATTTCTCAAAAGCACAGTGGCTATCTCGTTGTTGCTTTTTTTTTTTTTTTTAAGATTTTTTATTTATTTATTTGACAGAGATCACAAGTAAGCAGAGAGGCAGGCAGAGAGACGAGGAAGCAGGCTCCCTGCTCTCATTGTTGCTTTTTTTTTTTTTAAGATTTTTTATTTATTTATTTGACAGAGATCACAAGTAAGCAGAGAGGCAGGCAGAGAGACGAGGAAGCAGGCTCCCTGCTGAGCAGAGAGCCCGATGCGGGGCTCAATCCCAGGACCCTGAGATCATGACCTGAGCCGAAGGCAGAGGCTTAACCCGCTGAGCCACCCAGGCGCCCCCCATTGTTGCTTTGTAATGATTATCACTAAGGAGGAGCTCAAGATTACACCCCCTGGAGTGAACCACCAACTTGGCCTGGGCCATTTGCCGCTTTTCTGTGGGGCATCCTCTTGTTGATGCCGGAAACACATGTCTGGTGCCCACCGCGGGACTTGGCATTGGCACGTCCACGGTGCAGCAGCCTGCAAAGCCATTACATCTCGCGAGGGCTGTGGGCCACTGCCGTCCGTATTCTCTCGACACGCTGGGCTATCCGGCCCCAGGGTTCACACTACTCACGGTTTACGAAGATGATCTCAGAGGCCAGAACCGGGAGGCTGGGGGCTTAGAATCTCCCTAGATCTGCCCATAAGCGCCATGGGACCCTGGAAAAATCATCTCACCTTCCTTCACCTTGAGTTTCCTCACCTCTAAAATGAGAGAAATATAGTAGATATTTCTCAAAGGTACCATAGGCCTCTAACAGTCTATAATTATAATGAAAACTCAAACATAGAAAACAAACCACTCGATGGCCCGGCAACAGTACATAGACGTGTGTGTGTGTGCACGTGTGTGCATGGAGACAGAGGGGCAGAGAGAGAAAATGCACACAAATTCACGAGGAGACATATACAAGGATGTTCATAGCAGCATTATATGTAATACGTAATAGCAAAAAAAAATTAGAAATAATCTAAACCTTTATCATCAGAAAGTAAGTAAATAAATAGTATATAATAATACAGGGAATAACCACACAGCAGTAAAAAGGAACAACCTAGAACTATACATAACAACATGGGTGAATCTCACAAATACTGAGCAAGAAAAGCAAGTTGCTAACAAATACATACACTACAATGATACCATTTATAAAGTTTTAAAATATGCAGAGCAATAGTTGGCATGAATCACCTACAAAATTAGAAGGCTCTATATGAAGATGATTTATACAAAATTTAGGAAGTGGACATCTTGTGATGGGAGGGAGGGAGGCAGAAGCAAGAGAGCAGAGCTGCTCGGGGCCTCGACAGGGTAGGTAAAGCCTTATTTCTAGGCTGGATGGTGAAGAGGTAGATACATTCCTACATCTGATATGTAATTTGTATACCTTTTAAAACATATTAAGCATGCATAATAAATTTGTGATGTGACCTTTGCGTATCATTACTTCCAAATCCTTTTTGCAGCCTTATGAAAATGATTAATCCCATCTCCTGATCTTTTAAGATGGTTAATTTTCAGGAACTTAAAAAAATGTAAAGTGCACTTTGTTTCAAACTTTAAAGTATCTATTTGACTATTTGTGTGAGCAAGGGTATTACCAGGTGTATGATATACATGATTTCACCAGTGGCTGAACTTGACAAAACTATGGTGTGCAGAAAGTCCTGTTGCCTTCTGAGGTCATAGTCAAACCTTGGGACATCAGAATAAATATCAAGAAATAGCCACACTTGCATCAGTGAAGGAAAAATAAAATTAGTATGTCACATTTTTCTACAGATTCTTCCCACCCCTTCTCTATCCACCATCCCCCAAGACAGTGGATAATCCCTTTCGTCCCAGTGCAGTGGAATCTAGTTTTGTTATAATGTGATGTGAAGCCTATAACCAATTTTGGGTCCCGTTGATTTAAGACTTTCACACCAGCAACTCTAGCTATTAAAGTTTCCATACTTGGGAAATTTATCCTTATGATTCTGTTCAGTTGCCCTATCACAGATTTGCATTTTTTTAAAACATTCTTTTCTGCATTGAGTTAACCACCTAGGTAATATGGCTCCATTTTGCATCAGAGATATTATGTCTCATATATTGAAAATACTCTCAGCAGATATAACAATATTAGTGGAAGAGGGGTCGGACATCAGATGGGAATGATGTTCTTATATTCCCACAACTTGTTTTGTTGTCCTCTTGGTCTAGTGAGAATCTAGTCTTCAAGAATCTAATGGAGCTTTTCTTCGATAGATTTTACATTGTTTTCTTATCACAATCTCTCCAAATGGCAACTGTGAATACTCCAGTACAATTAGAATCGAGTTCTCATTCATTCATCACTTCAACAAATATTTATTGAGCTACTACTACACATCAGGCACTGTTGTAGACACGAGGGATCCAAGAGTGAAGAAAAAGGGACCAGGCCCTTGTCCTCATGGAGTTTGCCTTCTAGGGATTTCTTAGAATAACTCAGAGGATTGAAAGGACATCAGGTTCATATGATGACAAGGATGATGACGGGCAAGCTCTTTCAGAAAGCCTTCCATGATCTTCCATGACCCTCCAAGCTAAGCTCAGTGCCTTCCTCTCTGCTCCCCAGGACACCTTGGGCATATCTTAGCCACTTGGGGCACCTGATATCTCAGTAGGTTGGTCTTGTATCCCAGCAGTGCCCCTCACCAGCTGGGCAACCTTGGGCCCGTTGACTCAACCCTTTAGAACTCAATAACTAGCTAATCCTTACTGAGCACCTACTATGTCCAGGCTCTCTCCTAAGTGTTTTGCATAAATCATTTTATGAATCCTTCTACCAATCCTACAAGGTAGATCCCGTTACTATTACTCCTACGAATAAGAAAACTGAAGCCCAGCAAGGTTAAGTAACCTACTCAAGGTCAGTCCTGTGGGTAGAAAGTGACAGAACCCATAATAAGGGCCCAGTAAATACTTGTCCCATGATGTGGGAGTGAGGGTGGGACCAGGGGGAGGCAAGTGAGGCGAGTCACGCACATGCCATGTCAGATCCTGTTGAAAATCTCGATGCTTTGTTCATCATGGATTTTTCTTGCATTTTTTTTTAGATATTGTATTAAATTATTATTTATCTTAATAACTGAGCTGTTGGGCACCCACTTAAATTTCCTGCCCAAAGTGAGTGCCTCTCTCACTCACTCTAGTCCCAATATCATTAGTGTTACCCCTGGTATCACGTTGGAAAGGGTTTTACCTATTTATTTGTTGAATGCCCCTGCTAAATTCATAGATGTTTAGAGATTGCACCCATTCTTGTGTCCTTTTTTTTTTTTTTTAAAGATTCCATCTATTTATTTGACAGAGAGAGAGAGATCACAAGTAGGCAGAGAGGCAGGC
>CM052883.1:123621560-123680720 GCA_028534135.1 Potos flavus | reverse complement strand
TGATAATTCAAAGGAAGATGAGCTTCCCATCAGTGAAAAGAGAGAACTAGCTGACCTCTTCGATCTCAGGTAGTACGATTATTCCATTGTGTGTTATTGCGGGCAGAAATCCTGTCAATATTATTTACATATTAACCACAGCTGTCAGGCATTGAGGATCTGCAAGGGCCGAACACTTCACACACCTCCTCTCAAATTCTCACCACAAGGCTGGAAAGGGAGGCTCTGCAGTGTGGAATCACCTGCCTGGGGCCCCATGGCTAGTAAGTTAGGAAGTGACAGTCAGCACAGGTCAGTGGGGGTCCAGACTTGGGTTCCTTCCATTCTCCCACCTCCCTTTCTCTTTCAGTTCACGGTCAGCCACTGAACAGACTGTGACATGACTGTGGCCATAGAGAAGGGAGCAGGCAAGTGAAGACGATGGTGAAGTTACACAAAGAAAAGATCCACACACACCTGAAGGGGAGGGGAGTTGCCAGGCCCTTCCATGTCCCTGCCCAATGCCCTCTCTGACCACTGCTACGGGGTTGTTGTGGGCACTATCCCATACCGCGGGGTGACCTTGACCTGTATGCACTTTAAGGGATGGATCCAGAACTTGTCTGTGTGTCTCAAACCCTTGTCTTCCTGACCTGCCTCCTTTCAAATAAATTGAGTAGTTAGTCCGACTGGATGACAGGAAGTCCATATGGTTGGGCAGCTGGTGATGGGCACCCCAGATCAGAAAAAGGAACCGGTTGCACCCAGTGTTATGTTCTTTGTTCCCAGATTACAATGGGTCAGCACTAAGTGTCTAAGATCCTACTCTGATTTCCACCTTGAATGACATGGTTGTATTTTCCAAAGTGCATTTCTTAAAACATCAGTACTAAGGGTACCTAGGTGGCTCAGTCGGTTAAGCAGCTGCCTTTGGCTCAGGTTATGATCCCGGCGTCTTGGAATCGAATCCCACATAGGGCTCCTTGCTCAACAGGGAGTCTGCTTCTCCCTCTGCGCATCCCCCTATTCGTGCAATCTCTCTCACTTACTCTGTCTCTCAAACAAATAAATAAAATCTTTATATAAAAAAACCCCAAACATCAGTAGTATGGGATTCTGTGGCTAAGGAAGGTGAAACAGGCTTTTCTATCTCAGTTTTCCTCAGAACCTTCAAAAGGCGAATATGGGAGGCGAATCTCTGAGAGAGGTGTATCTCAGGCAGCATTCCTCCAATGCCCTCGCCAGGGAATCCTAGCATGTGGAGCACCTCCACGTGGGATGCACTTTGGGAAACTGCATGTCAGGATCTTTTAAATAGAATCTCATTAAGAAGCGCCAAGAAGGTGAAATCTTGGGAGGTGATTTCTAAGGAATAAAATGGTAATGTCCTCCTTTTTTCCTTTTGCACTCTAAAAAGGAAAAGTCTTATCACTAGATGGAAGGAAGGTTTTGAAAATAAAAATAAATCACCCTTATTTTCCCAACTTTAGGTTATTCCTTTCTTGTCTTTTCCATATCTATCCAAGTCCAAATGTGTATCTGTATGTGTGTGTGTGCGTGGTCACTGGAAACATGCAGACATTATGCTAAGTGCTTTGCATTTAATCCTCACAATAACAACCATAACCGTGTGAGTTAGCAAATACGATCCCCGTGTTAGAGATTTGGAAATGGAGGCTCAGAGGGTTTCAGTAACTTCCCAAAGTTGCACAGCGCATAGGTGACCGAGCCACTCTTTAAAGAGTTATTTCTGACTCCACGGACCACGTGGTTAAGCACTGAAATGCTGAAATCGTTATTTTCTAACCTAGAAAAAGTATTTGCCCTGAATTTACGACCAGGGAGTTTATCTTATCTCAGATCCTCATGCAGCTCAGTTCTCTGTTGAATGATAAAAGAGCATTCCAAAATTGTTCCCGCTTTTTATTTGTCCTTGCCTCCCTCCTCTGACTTTCAGCGCCTGTCACAAGAGCTTCACAGCAAGTAATCCTAAATGCGGGACCACATTGTTTTCTGTTTTATGGCTCGATAATCTCCTCTGTTGTAAATACATTCAGAAATGATTGTGGCTTTTTCTTGAAGCCTCAACATTTTTTTAAAAGTGATTTATTTTGATAGTGCTTTAGCCTCATGATTTCAAATATTAAGTTACT
Organism: Potos flavus; assembly: GCA_028534135.1. Lineage (NCBI taxonomy): Eukaryota > Metazoa > Chordata > Mammalia > Carnivora > Procyonidae > Potos > Potos flavus. Next base: position 123,678,588 of record CM052883.1, on the reverse strand, counting down.
TGGTTCAGGTGATCTTATATTTTCCCATAAATGTGTTTATGTCGCCCCGCAGACTGAGAAATTTCATTCCAGATTTTTTTCTTTCTTTCTTCATTTGATTTTGTGCAGGAGGAGGACTGAATTCTTTGAACTTGTCAGTAAAGGAGAATATGATTGGAACGTCAAAAACCATCGTGATATATTTCGGTAAGAAGCAGCCCTTGTTTATGTGTTTCTTCATTATTTGAAGATTTAGCCATGCTTTTCCGACAGCGCTAAGGGCACACATGTGATTTTTAAAGTAACAAATCTTAGCTTACATTCAAAACATTCAGAGAGTAGTTGAATAATTAAAGATAGATGGCATGTCTTTTCGTCTTCTAATCCATCATATTTTTGCCCCCCCCCTCCATAAATTTGCCTTCAGAATTAGAAAAGGGTGTTCACATCGGTTCAGTTTCAGCAAGCTGTGACTTCCTCTTTTTCCCGGGGAAGTGGGGTGGGGGTGGGGGTTTACGTTGAGGGGAGAGAGGATTTTTGAACCTTAGAAAACTGTTAGCCAAAGCAAAGTAGGGAGTTAACTTTGGGTTTGTTTTTTTTTAGAGACAACAGGCGTTGTAGACAGAAAACGAATTGGAACAATTTTGCTGGTAGAAATAAGGAGTCTGTTCTAGAATTTTCACTGGACTTCTTCCTAGTTGTTTAGAAAAGACAGCAGCAAACCACCGCCCTTACGTGGCACATTTGAAACCCCTGACTGGAGCCATCCCGCTGGCTAAGCTCTATTCCTCTTTCTCTCAGATCCTGTCCCTCCGCTGTCCCTACCTCACCTACCCCCAGACCTTCTGCTGTCTTAGTCCTATTCCAAAGCTGCTGAGTATTCCTGGGAAAGTTTGTGAGGCCTGGACTGAGGCCCACTGTGTCTGTTCCTCAGCCAGGTGACTACTAGAATCACCCAGAGCAGGACCCCTGTCGTGACCGGCCCATAGCTACTTTGCAAGCCTCCCCACCCCCGTACCCCTCCGGCCCCCCCACCCCCCAGCCACCACCTCCAGCTTCACCAGGGTTGCCTGCCCTTCCCTCTGCCCCTGACCTCTCTTCACCCTTTTCCGAGGACTTGACTCCAGCTTCACCAGGGTTGCCTGCCCTTCCCTCTGCCCCTGACCTCTCTTCACCCTTTTCCGAGGACTTGACACCAGAGGCCCACTGTTTCTCCCCTCCTGCGGTAGTATTTCTCTCGGCTATCTTCTCAGACCTTTTTCTTCTTCCTATGCAGGGTGGGAGGGGACCTTTCCTCTCTTCAAAACTAGCCCTTCCCATGTGTCCTAACTCTGTTCCCTCCCCCTCCCCCGCCCCTGAACTTGCCCTATCGATTATGCTCCTTTGGCATTTTCAAAATCTGGTTGTTGTTTTTTTCCCATCATGACCATTCTAGGCCGAAAAATATGCTCCTATCTCCTCAGGCAAAAATAATCATCCCTAAAATCTGCCTTCTTCTCAAGGTCCAATCATATAGTCCCTTCTGACCCTTCAGTTCCACACGTAGGACTCACACTCCTAACTTCTTGCAAGGCAGTGTGTTTCTTTTTAAATAATTTTTAGTTTCACAGTAATTATAAGACTATATTTTTCTGTAACAAATGAAAACATGACAGATGAGCGTCCAGACCTCCCCGGGCCTTCACTCCCAATTCCCCTACCGACACACAGCTATCACTCTATTATCAACTTATATCCTTTCCAACCACTTCCAAAGCATTTGTATATGTGTATATTCTAAGAAAAAATTCTGTTGAGTACGGACTTGTTTGTTTTAACACAAGTTACATATTTATATATCAGTCTGAACTGGCTTGTTCACTCAACTATATGCCTTGGAAGTTTTTCCGAGTCCGTATGTCTTCAGCTTTTACTACTGCACAGTGTTCCAAAGTATGGATTTACCACGGAGTAGCTAGCCGTTCCTCTACTGAGGAATTCAGTCTATGAGACGGGACTTCTGCTCCTTTTGAAAGTCACCAGTCATCTCCCAAGGATCAAATTCTAGGGCCTTGGTTCTCTTCCTGGATGTCCTCACAGCCCCTAATTGCATTGGCTTCCCGTCTTGAAGCTGTCCTGGGCCTTGGAAGCTGCCGAGCCGTGTGCTTCCAGATTTTCTACTCTCCTCTGACCCTTGCTTCTCCTCTTCTTCCTTCTTCAGCTCCTCCCCGCTCCACCACCCCCGAAATGTAAGGACCTCCGAGGACCTATTTTCCAGATTCCTCTCTTGTTCCTCGGCCTCCTCCTGGCTTTAACTACCACCGCTTCTCATGTAACTCCTGCCCCATCTCTCCAGCCTGACCTCTCTTCTAAGCACAACTCTTTTTTTTTTTTTACATAAACATATTTTATTTTATTTTTTTTATTAACATATAATGTATTATTTGCCCCAGGGTACATGTCTGTGAATCATCAGGCTTACACATTTCGCAGCACTCACCATAGCACATACCCTCCCCAGTGTCCATAACCACAACTCTTAAAATGCCAGTGCTCATTCCACATCTCCACCTAGGTGTTTTCCTAAACCGGTTTTCAAACATTTTTTGGCCGAGAACCCCAAATGGAAGAAAAATCTCATTTGGAAGCAGAGTGTATAAAATAGAGGTGGAGACTCCGGGAATCTCCACGGCGCCCCTCCCCTCCGCGGCCTTGCTTTCCCTCCCCCATTTCATGGTTAGACCCTGACCACGTGCACCGAGGGGCAGGAGTTGCTCCAGGGGACCACCGTCTTAGAGAACTTGAAAATAGCAATAAAACCAACTAAAAGTCGGTCTGCTTTTTATCATCACCACGTGCCTGCAGTCTAAACAATGTCAACGATAAGATACTTCCTCCCGCAAGAAAAATTTTGTGTTGGTAGAAGTCCTAAGAAATTGCTGAGATTACTGTTGAGTGTCATAATTGATGATTCGAGATGATATGAAAGCTTCCAATGAGCACAGTATTTCTTACCCTTTAGTCGGACGTGTACCGCCCCTGTAAGTTCATTGCAAGAGCGCTCGGGGACCCGTCAGCCGCTGACACGGGTGGGCGCGGTGCGCGCTCCAAGTGTAAGTTCCTAACGCTGCAGAGCCTTTGGCGTGGGCTCCGCAGCTAGTTTGTGTCGCTGACCCTACTTTCTAACAGTATGTCCGGAAGAAACAATGATAGCACACTAACGGCAAGGACGAAAAAGCACAATTCGACTTACTTCACTTCTGTCATTTTGTGTTGCCCATTTGGACGTCTTATTTGTGTTTTAGAATTTAAAACCGTGACACAGAGGGCAAAGCGCGAAATGCGCTTTTTTGTTTGGTGAGTGCCAAATTCAGTTCATACGTGAACTATTTAACTGACTATGAATCTGTTTTTTAAATGACAGTGGATTCATTTTCATTGCTCATTGTTTTAAAACTGGAGAATCAATCAAGAAAATAATGGTTGGGGCGCCTGGGTGGCTCAGTGGGTTAAAGCCTCTGCCTTCGGCTCAGGTTGTGATCTCAGGGTTCTTGGATTGAGCCTGGCATCCGGGCTCTCTGCTCTGCGGGGAGCCTGCTTCCCCCTCTCTCTCTGCCTGCTTGTGATCTCTCTCTCTCTGTCAAATAAATAAATAAATAAATAAATAAATAAATAAATAAATAAAAGAAAATAAGGGTTAACATAAGATTGTTGTTGAAACGACTTGGCATATAGAGGGGAGGTGCGATAAAAGTGATCTGCCCCGAGCATTGAGCATCGGAAACTCCGGGTGCAGCCCCTCCCACCCCCACCACAGAGCTGGCTATGCCCTCCCTGCTCCTGACCATTCATTCATTCAGCATACCCCCCACTGCAGACTGAACTAGAATTATGCGGACCTCAAGAGTAACTTCTTCCTCCCTCCTCTCTGACTCTAGAAAAGACCTTTCACTTCTTCTAGAGCCTCGATCTAAGCAATACGGTAAAACTACTCAATCACCCCCCTTTGGTTCTTCCTTTGGAATCTCTCAGCTTTCTCCTTGTCTTTGCATTCTGCTGCCCTTCCTTGTTTTAGACCCTTATCAACCGATATTTTCCAACTGGTCTCCCTGCTTCCCTTCTCTCCTTCTCCAAACTCTTTTCACACCCACCACCTAAAGTTCTGCCTGCAAGGTCTAGCTAGGTCGTTCCTGAGCCCCCAGCCTTAACAGACTCCCCAGTGTCAGTTGGATAAAGGTTTTGGACTCTCCCACCCCATCCTCTCTCCTAGCCTTTTTTCTGTCTTTCTTCTCAATAGGGACTTCCTGCTCCACTGTAGGGCATTCACTGGAAATAGAGACCCTTCAGTCAGACATAATGGATTCCGGTTCCAGCTTTGATATTTCTTCACTTGTAACCTCTGGCAAACCTTCTAAACTGTCTGATCAAGAAATGCAAACACTATTTACTTTGTAAAATGGAGGTAATAATAGTATCCCTACCTCATCTAGAGACTCCGTAACTTACTCTGTAGTGCTTGCTCCATTAATGGTCCCTATTAGAATGCTCACTATCTGAGCACCTAGCCAGATGCTCAATACACTTGTTGATTGACTGATTAATGGTGATAGGAATTTGAGAAGTAAGCCTCGAATTATCAAGCAGATGGAAGCTAAGTCATTGTCCAAGTTAATGGTGTAAGTAGGCAACCTCGTAGAGATTATTTCCCGTCTAGGAGAGAGATTGCAAAGTTCAGTGCATTACCTACAGTCTTGTCTCCCTCTGGTCCCAGCAGAACCTAAAAGGAGAAGCACCGGAGTGTAGCAAGAGGGGGGTCTGGTAGCTTTGTGATAAACACAGAATCTTGAATCCTTACTCACTCTGGGAAAGCTACTTAATCTCTCCATGCTTCCATTTACGTCTCTGTAAAATGGGAGTAACGGCCCCTCCCTCTAAGGGTTCTGAAGATTCATTTAGTTAGTAGTTAGTGGGTCAGCGCTTAGTATGGCACACAGCAGAGTGCTTGTTACAGAAGATCAAATCTGAAGAAGGCACCGTTGCATTACTCCTCGTAGTGCTTAGCACATGGGGGGCTTGGGATTAGATGCTGCCTAACTCCTCAAGGGGGCTGCTGAGGCCGGCGTGCCTGTCGGTGCTTTGAATGACCTATTGTTGCCTGCCACTCCGCCCTGTTCCCTGGAGGGGTTTCCTGGGGAAGCTACACAAACCCCACTACTATCACGCTCTGCCATCTGGGAAGCAGACATGTTTCCCAGGCATTCGAGTCTGGCGGGGTATGAAATGTTAACGCTCAGCATCAGGACAGCCCCCTGACCTCTAACAACACACCCTTTTCTTCCAAAAGGAGCTGACCAAGATGTGGTCTCTGGACTCCAATCCTTCATCCGTTTTCATCACGTACTGCTGGCTTCAGTACAAAGAAAGCAAGTTTTGGACAAAGGGTGTGCCTTGTTTTTCCCACCTCCCCACCACATCAGATGATAAGCACCAGAGCTATCCGCAATTTAAATTGTTCCCCGTGTTTTTATATCCATGGTTCAGGGTGAATTGTAGTTAAAGCCCGTAGAAATCTACCCCTCAAAGATCTGGTTCAGATCTTCCTGTGCTTTCTTAGGTGCTCGAATTAATGAAAGCTGCAGCTGAATACATTTCTTCTTCATAATGCTTATAAAACATGGTTGCAGCCAGGTAATAAACTGGAGTGAAACAGTGTGGCTCTCCCAGTAAATCTCAGCTCGTAGAGCAGGTGGAAATGAAGGGGCTCCTACGGTGGCGTGCGCCTCGCCTCCTTGCTATAGGTTTCCGTCCATTCCCATCAATCAGCGATAAGTTGGTGAAGATTCATCAGCTATGTATACGGTATTATATGCTGATTCCCTTGCTGCTTTTTAAAAATAGTAACCGTTGTCCATTAGAGATTCTTTTAAGTAGAGCTTGCTTAGCTCAGGTATAAAGCAAGTAGTGCTTTGCCTCCCTTGACCCGCTGCAGACATAACAAAAGGGCAGCCGAGGCTGTGTGCGAGCTTTGTCTTCCTAAGCAGTGTGGCCACATGATGGAGATGCTAAACATGGGCACTGTAAACAGTGCTCCCCTTGTTGAGGGAAAGACATGTGCGAGTTGGCCTTGGTCCCGTTTTATTTATTTATGTATCTAGGACGGGTTTGTTTAGGAATGCAACAAAAGATTATTCAGGCTGTTTTGTTTGGTTCTGTTTTTCAGATCAATGTTAATGACAGCCTGTGACCTTGGAGCCGTGACCAAACCGTGGGAGATCTCGAGACAGGCAAGTGGTGATTAATGGCAGAGCCTGGCAGAGGAGGGACTGGGGGTGGGGTGGGGGGGGCGATATTCCCAGAGCCCCGACTCCGGGGCACTGAAGCCCTAGTCAATTTGCATCAGTATTAACATGGTGTAAAAAATAACAGGAGGCTCGGGCAAGACATAGTTTATTGCACAGCCGTTCTCTAACGGGCTTCCACGGAGTCAAAATGTGCCTGATTCTTTAAGATTTTTTTTAACATTCTAAATCCAAATAATGCATTGACCATGTCCTAAGGCAATAGTTTCAAAAGTAGCATTTTTAAATAGGTAATCATGTTTTAGCACAAGGTCTGCTTTTTTCTCATCTTAAGAAAAGAGAGAGAAAAAAGAAACCAAGGAGGTCAAAAGGAAATTTCATTTTTCTTTTTAAAGACTATTTAGAGGTCAGATAACTTTGGCCACAGTGTGCAATATCCACACTTAATTTGTACAAAAAATCATGCTTTTACCACCTATCTGGTTTCACTGCCAAACGTGTCAGTTTAGAGCAAGAATAGTTTTCAAACCAGTAACCACACAACTTAAGATCCTTGGTTACTGATAGTATTTGGAGATTAATATCTTTTAATTTTATGAGGTACCTACTGTGTGGAGTCTAAAATAGTAACTTGGCATCTTAAGTCTCAATATTTTAGGAAAATAAAATAGATTCATATAACAACAAATAACTAATATTTATTGACTAAATATCTAATATCCAAATATCTGATTTCAAAGCTCCCCCCCCCGCCTTTGATTTAGGTATAGTTACTTCAGTAGGCTGAAAAATAGCAACCCAAAAATAGCAGATCCTAATTTCTAGAACCAGTAAACATTGCCTTAGAAGGAAAAAGGGTCTTTGCAGATGTGATGAAGTTAAAGACCATCATTATCATTCTCATTATCCTGGATTATTCAGCTGGGCCCTGAATTCAATGACAGGCATCCTTAGAAGAGAGAGAGTTGCAGGGAGATTACACATTCAGAAGAGGAGAAGGGGATGTGAAGACAAGGCAGAGAATGGAGCGATGCGGCCACAAGCAAAGGAAAGGTGGCAGCCACAAGAACCGGAAGGGACAGAGGACAGATTCTTCCCCAGAGGCTCCCAAGAGGCATTGGCTTTGGCAACACCTTGATTTCTGTCTAGTGAACTGATGTTGAGCTGCTGATCTCCAGAACTAGGAGAGAATAGATGCCTGTTTTGTTTTGGGGTTTTTTTTTTTAAGATTTTTACCTATTATTTGACAGAGAGAGAGAGCACAAGCAGGGGGAGCGGGAGAGAGAGAAGCACACAGCCCGCTGAGCAGAGAGCCCGATGTGGGGCTCGTTCCCAGGACCCTGGGATCATGACCTGAGCCCAAGGCAGAGGCTTAACCCACTGAGCCACCCAGGTGCCCCAATTCCTGTTGTTTCAAGCCACCAAGTTTGTGGTCATGCCTGGCAACCCTGGGAAACTAATACAGTTATTACCCTTATTTCATAAATGGGAAAAGTGAAGCTTAGAAGGGACAGCTTGAGGTGATACAGTTAGTAAGCGGTAAGGCTAGGTATTCAAATCCCAGCAGAATAGGCTCCAAAGCCTTCATTCTTTACAGTGCCTTACACTGTCTCACACTAGATACGTCAATCAGCATTTTTAGATGATGCTAGTGTGTCAGCAAAATGAGCCGTTTTCCCTCAGCCTCAGTGGCCTAAAACAACGTACTGTTCCTGAACGTGTGCCTCCCGGGTCAGTTGGTCCTGTTCCTCATTTTGGACTGGGGCTGATGGAGCAGTCACCATCTGAATCATTCCAACAGAGGCCCTAGACTGCCTTGCACTGGCAAGCAAATGCCCCTTCCCAGAAATTCATTGGCCAGAACTTGTCACAAGACCCTATTCAACCAGGAAGTATGATCCTTTTGTGTGCCCAGAATGTAGAAAGCCAGGAATAGTTAATGGAAATGTGACTACCACAGTTTGCCCTTTCTAATCACCGAAAGTGTGATTCTCTCTCCTTCCTGCCGGCAGAATATCCTCAGCCTTTCCCCAAGGGAAATGACCCAAATGTCCCACTAGTCATGGTATCAAGCTCAAAGTCCAGGATCTCTGGGAGATTCATCCCAGTCTCTACATCAGGTCTGGATTTAAAGTCCTACATATACCCCAAACACAGCATCTGACATACACCCAAACAACGAAATACTCATTATAATACTCCCATTCCGAAAGGAAAGAGATGACCAACATTTGGCAGTTAGGGGGCCATAGTAATTCCAAAATCCCACTGGGCAGTCATCGTGAGGCCGTCCACTCTGTGGTAGGCTCTGGTTCTCTGCGAGACGCTCCCCAACCATCATTATCCACGGCCACTGGATCTATCCTGGGAAATTATCCCTTTCCCATTGTCCTCCTTGGCTGTATCCAAAGATCAGGCAGTTTTCCAACCTGTTTCCCACCCAAAGAAGGTTGAAGACCCAAGGCTTGTTTTAGGTTTTAAGTAGTCACAGTCTTATGGAGGTTATGGCATCAAATGCTCTTGCCCATTTAGTCAGCTTCTTCTGTCTTGGATTCTAGTCATTTCCATTGCCAATAAGCACATCCACAGTTCTAGTCTAGATGGACTTCTTAGATCTGTTCTCTTTGCTTCCTTGTTTTCAAGAATAAAGAGAAATAACATATGTACTTCTTTCTTCCTCCTTCATGACCCAGTTCCTAGCAGTCAGGGCCTAACAGGTGCCAGTGAGAAAACCATGTAGTAAAATCCTTTCTCTGGGCCAGTTTGTACAACTGAAGGGATATCCTGTGTACCACCTAGTTCATTCAAAGTTCTTAACTGTGAGTGCACCGGCCATACCTTTGATTCTTATTTGAAGGCTGAGTTGGTTTCGTTTGTTTGTTTGTTTGTTTGTTTTTAAGATTTTAAGTAATCTCTACACCCAGCATGGGGCTCAAACTCACAATCCCGAGATCAAGAGTCACGTGCTCCACCGACTGAGCCAGCCAGGTGCCCCACAAGGCTGAGTCTTAATCAGCCTTTGTCATTCAAAACATATCTCAATTTTTATTTTTACAGTTTGGGATTAAAAAGCAGCTTCATCTTTCATCCCTGAAGATGAAGACTCTGAATTTGTGACTCTCTTCCTTTTCATTCCTGATGATAAACCTGCCCATCCTTTTCTGAGCTCACTTCTTACAATACTTAGCAAAACATAGTCAATAGCAATCATCACATGCTACTAACATTTGTTTTCCAATCTCTTTCCCTAAGGCTATAAATTCATTAGATACATTATTTGCTTTATTTCAGTGAGAACTGTACAAAATCTGTTGCCGCTGTGGAACATGGGCCTTCATCCTCACGGCCTCCAGCCAATGTTTCCTCACGTCCTACACCTGACCCCCACACTGATGCCGCATATCTTAGGGTCTTCTTATTTTTCTTCCTTTTTCACGGTCTTTTTCTTTTAACAGCAGCACCTCATTTCCATACTAATTTTTGTGTTAGTCAAAACTAGGGTAGGCTCTGCTGCAGTGACAAATATATTCTAAAATTTCAGTTGCTTAACTCAAAGAAAAGCTTATTTCTTTGCTCCTGTCACAGTCCAGTGTAGATTGGGAGGTTTTCCTACAAAGTTCTCCTCCAGTAAATAGCTCTCCTCCAGCTGAGCCTCGGCTTTCATTTTAGTGTGACACATTTGAAGTTACATAAAGCAGGGTAAGTGGGAAGAATTTGCATGGTTGAGTAGCTTATTTCTACAGCTCTGCCTACTCTTCACTGCCGCAGTGTGGGAAGGCTCCCCTACAGTAAAGTTGGGGAACAGAGAAGAAGCAGGTATCTTCCAGGTACTGGGGAAAAGTATAGTAGCGGGGGTGGCCACTCTGACTCGGATGGAAAGAAGCGGAGGAGTGGAGAGTGGGAGGAAGTTTGGGCGACCAGGGGAAAAACAAAGATGATTGGAAAGAGAATGGGATGAGGTATGATGTGCTAAGCCTTTCAGAAACCCCAGTGAAATGCATGTCAACAGCTAAAGGAACAGTAGCCCATTTGGGAGGAGGAAAAGGGCAAGAGAAAGTCCTTAGAAGGAAAAAGAGTTTCTGCATTGATATTTTAGACCAATCTGAGAGGCCGACTGGCCACTTGAAGGTGGTCTTCTTGGTCACTGACATAAATAATATTTTACTTTTAGGATGTGAAGTTCTGCTGATAAGAGCAGAGACCCAGAGTTCAGTGAAATAAAACACAAAACCATGTTTTTCCAAACATTTCCATCAGAAATCTTGTCACAACTCTAAACTGGAGATCTCGTTTGTGTTTGTCTCCAAATCGAGTAGGTTAAAGTGTTTTCAAAAACATACTCACTTCTATAATTTTAGGAAACACTTGGACAAAAACAATGGAAACTTCTTTTAAAAATATAAATATATTTCTAATTTTCTAGATGTTGATTTTTTTTTAACATTTTTCCTTGCAAAAAAAATTTTTTTTTTTACTGGTGTCTATTCCAACCCTCCTTCCTCACACACGTGACTCTAAGCATGTGGGTTTCCCCAGTGATCCCCCAAGGCCTGATTAGCATCTCAATTTCCTTCTTTAATAAAAAATTCAATCAGGAGCCACTTAATGTTCCTGATTGGGTTTTTAAGTACAAATGAAACAGTGGTACAAGTTGATCTGTGAAAGAAGCATGGGGGAGATAGCCAGGATCATTTTAGAAAGATCAAGGACAGGATTTTGTTTTAATTTCTTTGCTTTCCAGGGGCTATGGACCTATGCAGGACTCCTACCTTGGAGTGACCTGATGTGCCCATTTGTATTCTTTAGTGCAAAAGACCTACCTCAGAGCAATCGGAGGGAGTGTTCTGGGAGCTGAATAAATGAGGCCAGGCCTTTAGGGGACCATTTCTTTCTTACAGGAAGGCCAGAGACAGAGAGAGAGGTTTGGAGTGCTAATGGGAAAGGTAGTGGCAAAGACTAGAGAGAGAGAAGGGAATCAGGCCCTAGGAAAACTGAGCCAGCTCCAACTAGTTTTATGCTATTGAATTTTTATTCCTTATTCCATATTCCTTATTAGAAGTGTTTAAAATCTGAACTGACTAGATATTCTATTTCTTTATAAATGAGCTACAAACTTGCTAGTCTCAAGAGATACAGGGAGACAGAGACAGAGATGGAGAGGGATGTTTTTATGGGTTTTTTGTTTTGTTTTGTTTTTAAAAAGATTTTATTTATTTACTTGACAACGAGAGAGGGAACACAACCAGCGTGGGAGAAGGAGAAACAGGCTTCCCACTGAGCAGGGAGCCTGATGCGGGGCTCGATCCCAGGACCCTGGGATCATAACCTGAGCTGAAGGCAGACGCTTAACGACTGAGCCACCCAGGCGCCCCTGTTTTTATGTCTTATCAATAGTTATGATTTATGGTTGGCAGAATCTCTTGAGAAATACACTGAGGTAAATTATCTTGATTCTATCCACTTGACCAAAATGAAACCATTTTAGCCTTTTCCAGAGCTTAGAACCTCATCTTTGTAAGAGCCTGGAATAGAGGAAAAACTAGTCTGGGGATCCAACTCTTCTTGCTGTCAAGTTTTCTGGGATTTTTTTTTTTCCTGCTCTTCCAAATTGTCTAAATCCAGCTAGTTCATCTCAGAGATTTCCTAGATGCACACTATAGTGTTGTTGAAAATACCTGTGAACACTTACCTGCCGTATCAGTATGCTTCCCATAAGCTATCGTTGGAAGCACGGGGCTTGGAGAAACTTCTCTTTAGCTTAACAATGATCAATGAGCAACTTCTGATCATCCATGCTAATAGATGAAAAGTTGAAAAATGGAAGTCCTTACTTTGGAAAAATCTCTGCCATTTGGGGCAGGACCACCAATTGTGCTTGTACCAACTGGAACCTACCATAAATGAATACTTATGTAGTTACACTAAGACAGCCTGAAGAGCAGATCAGTGTTCTTCAAACTGCATCATGACACACTGTAGAAAAACCTGGTATGAACAGTCACTCTAGCATTAGTCCTGCCGGTGGCCGATTGCTCCAGTAAGAAGCAGAGGTGGCCCTGGGGTTATCCTCTCCGGAGTGCCTGCAAATATCCCTAGGGTGAGCCAGTTCAGAGTTTGGGGGATGACGAATGAAACCAAGCTAAGATAAAAGTATGCAACAAAGTGAAGAATCTATGTAGAAACAACCAAAAGTTGGCGAAGTTATTATTACAAGTATACCATATTATAAAAACAAAAAATATTATTAGGCATTATTTGCTTCATTCTTCTGCAGTCAAAACATTTCCTACTTTGAAGGTGGCAACCCAGTGCCTCATCCTGAATATGGAATCTGTATTCTCTGAGATTGTCCACTAGCATGCATCTCAAAATGCTTTGTACAAGTTCTTCTGATTAGAAGGAAATCAGTTTCATTGATTAGAGTCTGTAATACCTTGAAACGGAAAATGTTAATGTACTTCTTCAAAAGCTTTTTAAAATGATTGTCTGGGTTGAAGATCATCACCATACACAGAAGGCAGAAATAACTTCTGAATCTTATGATACATCACACATAACCATAAATTAAATGTTTATATGTTTCAGGTGGCTGAACTTGTAACCAGTGAGTTCTTTGAACAAGGAGATCGGGAGAGAGCAGAACTCAAACTCACTCCTTCAGTAAGTTCGTCCTTCTCACATGCCACATTTACCCTTTGAAACGACATTTTCGAAAGTAACTCCAAATCACAACTTGAAAGTGGGAAGGACTGAAAGTTGGATTTAAGGAAGCACTCCTGAAAGTTGAAAACTTTAATTAAACTTAGATGCTAAACGCTCTTATTCCCAGGTTTCTGATTAAGAGTGGTGAGCTATTTAACAAGAATTTCCTGAGCTTCCACGGTGGGCCAAGTAGGCATGAGGGAGGACGTGCAGAGTGACGTTTGAGTAGCTCAAAGCCCAGTGCTGGCATTTCATATGCTGTCAGTAGCCACTTTGGATTAGAAATACAGACAAAAGTCAAAGGCAAGCTGTCCAGCCTTGGGCAGCTAGAATGGACAGCCACAGTAAATAATGGATGTTCTGGATTTTATTTTCCAATTTCAGACTTTCTAAAATCCCAAACCCAAATCATTTCAAGTCTCTGTTTCTTTTCTTTGTTTGCAAAATGAAAAGTTTCACTAGGGGAGCTCAGTTCTGTTGACTGAAATGCCATTTTTAATGGACTCATCCATTCAATTATTATTTGAAAATGCTTACTGTAGGCTCAGGAAGATGGCGTTTTTACTCAAACAAGACAAAAGAGATAAATGCTTCCATCACCACCCACAAGGAGGGGGCCGTCTCTTTATTCGTAATGAAGGGTTAGCTAAAACCACATCACTCAGCAACTCAAGGAATGATGCAAAGTGTTGGAAAGCCGGCCCAGCTCAGTAGATTCAGTGCGGCTCAAGGAACGTGTCCATTGTCAAGAATGTCTGTTTATGGGGCGCCTGTGTGGTTCAATGGGTTAAAGCCTCTGCCTTCAGGTCAGGTCATGATCGCAGGGTCCTGGGATCGAGCCCCGCATCGGGCTCTCTGCTCGAAGAGGGAGCCTGCTTCCCCCTCTCCCTCTGCCTGCCTCTCTGCCTACTTGTTATCTCTCTCCTCTCTGTCGAATAAATAAAATCTTTTTAAAAATGTTTAAAAAAAAATAAAAAAGAATGTTTATGAGGATTCAAGTCAACTGAGTTTTGAACATTTGGAGGTATTTATAAGATCTTCAAATTTTAAGACACCTTTCTTTGCTGACATTTAAAAACCAGGAAAGGCACCAGAACTAGCTCCTAGTTAAACAGCGTCACCTGCTCGAAGTCAGAGCTCACAGCCTTACGAGTGTTGACCATTCCTAATTGGTTGCTTACCTATGAAAGGTCGGAAGACTACATCGGTTAGAACACTCACCCAGTATTTTAGTTTCCAAAGCAACATCTATTTATACTGTTTCCGAAACCTCCCTTTATTCTTTTATGGTGGCGTCACCAGATTTGGCTATAAAAATAAAGACACTAGATTGGGATACATCATTAATGTGTAAAACCTCATACAACCCACATTTCTCTCAGCTACATACCTATTTTTCAAATTAAAGCTTTCCTCCACTTAAAAAGAACTGTTTCAGAGGCATCCTCTCAAGGGTTTATAATGCAGCAATACCACGGGTCATTTAATTAAATGAAAAAAACTCTGAGTCGGTTGCCAGCCTTGGCGAGCTGGCAGGTGCAGTGACGCAGCACTAAGGAGTCTTTGTCTGGAGGCTCAGGTAAGGCGTTCTCTGAAGATGTAAATGAAATTAATTTTGCGGCGGAAGCATAGCACTAAATGCTACTCTCTCCTCACAAAAGCCTACTTAACATTGTGTTGACAGTCTTCGGGCTGCTGCGGCGGGGCTGTTTCTCATTAGTCCTTTTCCAGAGATGTCTGGAAATGCACGCACCCAGAGGTGACACTGGCTGTGTCTGTTAGTCCTTGATATTTAGGAAGAAAATTGTCTGGGAGTCCCCATTAGGTGTCACGGTCCTAAAGGTCATTAAAGTAACCAAAGGGTTAATAGTGGAAGCAGTGAGTCAGTTAATAAACCATGCCTACCTCCAGGTAGGCAGCATGAAGTTAGGCACTGTGCATGCAGCCATGAGCATGGCGCCATCTTCCCTGCCCCTCCCCAACGCTTGTCAACTGATGGGAAATAGAGATATTTCTATATCTATATTTGGGTGGCTCGGGCGGTTAAGTGTCTGCATTCAGCTCAGGTCATGATCCCAGGGTCCTGGGATTGAGCCCCACATTGGGCTCCCTGCTCAATGGGGAGCCTGCTTCTCCCTCTCCTTCTGCCCTCCCCTCCCCCACTTGTGCTTGCTCTCTTGCGCATGCTCTCTCTCAAATAAATAAATAAAATCTTTAAAAATAAATCAATAATCACTCAAAATCAACTATAAGGTGCAAAATGCTGTAAAAGGAAAGCACAGGACAGTGTGCTATCTCATACTTCCACTCCAAAACATTTTTTGAGAAGTGACTGGTCTGGAAATCAACTCACAGTTATGGTCAACTGATCTCCAAAAGGAGGCTAAGACGATTCAATGGTTGGGAAGTAGCCTTTTCAAATAGTGCAGGGACAGTAGGATATCCACTGCAGACGAGTCAGGTTAGACCCCTGCCTCTCACCAAACCTCAGAATAACTTCAAAGTGGATCATAGACCTAAATGTAAGAGCTAAAACTATATAAAACTCAGAAGAAAACAGAGTGTAAATCTTCTAGATTGGATCTGGCAGTGATGTCTTCGATCTGACACCAAAAGCACAAGAAAAATAAAATAGATAATTGGACTTCATTAAAATGTAACACTGCATCTGAAAGGACACTCTCAAGAAAATGAAAAGACAGCCTACAGGATGGAAGAAATTATTTGCAAGTCATATATGATACGGGCCTGGCATCTAGAATATATAGAGAATTATGAACAACTCCTAGAAAGACCACCCAATGTTTAAAAAGGGCAAAGGATCTGAATACATATTTCTTCAAAAATACATACAGATGGTCAATAAGCACATGAAAAGATGCTCAAAATCAGCCGTCATCAGGGAAATGCAAACCAAAACCGCAGTGACATACCACTTCATGGGGACGAGCTTTAATTCAAAAGACAGACAACGGCCAGCGCTGAGGGCGATGTGGAGAAATCGGAACTTCGTACGCTGCTGGTGGGCATGTAAAATGCTGCAGCTGCTTTGGAAAACAGTGTGGCAATTCTGGAAAACATGAAACGTGAGACTGGGCATGTGGCCCAGCAGTTCTGCCTCTAGGTGTGTCCCCGAGAGAAATGAAAACATACATCCACGTGGCAGCTTGTACATGAACGTTCCCAGCAGCATTACTCATCAGAGCCACAAAGTGCAAACGACCCAACCGCCCATCGGCTGAGGATCGGATAAATCAAATGGGGTGTAACTATACAATGGAATATCATTTGGCCAGAAAGAGGAATGAAGGGCTGCTGCGTGCTGCAGGAAGGAACCTTGAACACAACATGCTCAGCGAAAGCCAGTCACAGAAGACCATGGATCATTCGATTCCATTTATACGAGTGTGCGGAAAATACAAACAAAAAATAGATTCGTGGCCACCTACGGCTAGGAATTTGGGGGAGAATGAGGAGCGACTGCTAATTGGTATGGGATTTCTTGTTGGGGTGATTAAAAATGTTCTAAAATTGACTGTAGTAATGGTTGCATAACCAATTGTGAACCGAACTAAAAAAATTTAAAAAACAGTTCTGTGCACCAGAAATAGTATTTAAATAAATAAGAAAATCTCAGATAGCTCTGAGAGCTCAAGAGTAGGTAACAGAATAATATTTTTAAAGGAACATTTCAGACAAAGACTCCTGCTGTTCACAAGATCCATTCCTTCCTTTCTCCGGCACACGTCGGTCTTCTCCAGATGCGGGTCCCCTTTCCTGGCATTTCACATTTCACGTTGCAAGACAAGGGTGAGAAGAGCCTGTGGGAGTCAGTGACCTTCCTGATTCGGAGAGATTTCCCTCGGCAGTGCCCTTCTGTCTTCCTGCGAGCCTAGGCAGCTCGTGATTTCTGTCCCACTCACTCACACCTTCATTCATAAGTCTGAAGGATGCTGCTTTCTCAATATCTCCAGACCAAGGAAATGCCTTGCATCTGCCCTCGTGACCTATGTGAACGCCAAAATGATGAGGATGCCACATGTTATCTCTGTAGAGGAAAGACCAAACCTACTTTAAGGCAGTAATGCAGGGAAAGGTCGCTTCTTAGAGCCTGGCCTTACCCGTTGATAGTAGACAGAGGGACATGCTTGATGGAGTAGAACTAGAGGTGTTGGTTCAAGAATCCACGTGAGCCCCAAACCCAGTTGATTGGTTCTCTTTTCATGTCTTCCCAACAGACAGATGTCACTTCTTTTTCTTGAAAAATATACCTAAATTTTCCAAACATTATAAGGTCATGAAGTGTAAAGGCTGGGAAGGAGGAGAGAATGGGTACCTACCACATCATCCATCCCACGGTAGATAAACTTTTAGGATTTCATTAATGACAGAACCTTACTGAAAAACACGCAGAGTTGTCAAACCAACACCCTACCCTGAAAAATTAACACAAATAGTTTCTATTTAAAATCAAACTGCTTTAAGGATCTTTTCTAATCTATCCCACCTTCTTCCACTATAAAAATAAAAGCCTGCGTTACTTTTATGGCAATAAAACCTATCCCCTTCCCCTTGACTTGTACCCAATTCCCAGTGACCCGATGACTTGATTTAGTGGCCATTACCTATATCTGAAGGCAGATTTTGGCCCCAAGGAGTTGCGTGCTATAAAGTGCAAATAAATTCGCTTACAAATCTCATAAAAAGAGGTGAAAATACTTTCTTTCTCATCATAGATAAAGAAAAAGACAGTACATGTAAAGACTGATTGTGATTTGTGAAGTGGTAAAAATTGGATCATTGTGGCAAAGTGTTTGACAAGGCACCGCTAAACTACTCCAGCGTAATAAAGCAAGCTTCTCTTCCCCGATTCCAGGCGATTTTTGATCGGAACCGGAAAGATGAACTGCCCCGGCTGCAACTGGAGTGGATTGATAGCATCTGTATGCCCTTGTATCAGGTAATCAGGATCTGGGAGGGCCCGCGCGTCCCGACTGAGCGGGGAGAGAGGGCGTCTGTGCTCTCCGAAGGTCGAGCCTTCCGAGACCCTTCCAGGGTCTGGGCATTGCTAAGAACTCTGCTTGCGGTCGGTCTCTTCTCGGGTTTCTGATCATCTCCTAGGGACAGCTGGCGCCAGGAGGCCGGAGGCCTGAGTTCTCCTTCTAGGACATAATGTTCATGGGCCTCGAGGCCCTCATCTCTAAACCAGGGTTAATCACATTTTACCTAAGTATTTCCCAAGCTGCGCCCCGGGGAACACACGTATCAGCCACAGCCTAATAGATATGTCTTCGAAGAGAGCTCTCGGGCTGACAACTAGGGAACCCGAAGGCTCGGGGGTCCTTCAGGAAAGAAATACGTTTAACCTTGATTCATTCCACATTTCTCTAACATCTGATTATGGGGATCTTTTCCTTTTTCTTTTTCTTTTTTTTCTTTTTTCTTTTTGCAATTTTTCTTTTACTTCTGTGAATATCACGTGAGACACAAGAGCTTCAGGAAACCATGAAACGTGGTTTTCTGTCCGGGCCCCATGGTCCGGGCCACGGGGTTTTCAGAGAACCTTCCATCTTCAAAGTCCGCCTCCCCGAGAGGCGTGTGACAGACGCTGAGCACTGCGTTCTGAGCAAGGCGCGCTGGGTTTTCAGTTCTGCTGCCTGGTGTTCGGGCCCCTGCTCCTGGCAAGGAGACGAGAGTCAGCGGCTTTGAACGGGCACGCTCCACTTTCTGAGTACAGATCAGGGTTGGCTTTGGTTAACACCAACAGTTCCGTGTACATTGGCTTTTAATTCTACTCCTAAGCGTTTGCTTTCCTGTGTGAAACCTGGCGAGTTCTTCATCCCCTACCCGGCTCAATCAGACTGAGCTGCTTTTCTAACTTCAGACTGAGAAGCACACGCAGGGAACGTAAAACCGCTGGAGTTTCTCACCCTGTGTAACTCCATTAAAAACACACTATTGTTTTTTAAGGACCTCGCAACCATTAAGTTTCAGGCTTATCTACTACTTCGTTTTTATTACTTTCAGGAGCTGCTGAGCCCTGTCACATTACGCTAAAAAAGGAAAAAAAATCTAGAATACTGTCTTGAAGAGTGTAATTTTTTAGTGACTATAAACACTAAAAGTAAATTCATTTCTTTGTTTTATGTTAGCCATTAAATACATGATAGCATAAAAATGAGACAAAGTTTTAAAATAATCTAAAATAGATTATTTTAGTTATAAATGGCACATAATGTTCTTCTGTTTGATAATGAATGATTGAGCAAAAAAATCAGGAGTGATATGTACTTTTTTTTTTTTCAAGATTTTATTTATGTATTTGACAGAGAGAGATCACAAGTAGGCAGAGAGGCAGGCCAAGGGAGAGGAAGAAGCAGGCTCCCTGCTGGACAGGGGCAGAGAGAGAGGGAGAAGCAGGCTCCCCACTGAGCAGAGAACCTGATGCGGGACTCGATCCCAGGACCCTGAGATCATGACCTGAGCCGAAGCAGAGGCTTTAACCCACTGAGCCACCCAGGCACCTGCTATGTACTTTATTATAAGAAGATCCTTAACTCTCTTTTCTTCCTGTCCGCTCCTCCCCTCCTTGCTCCTCTTGGATCTCTGCATATGCTGGGCCCCCAGGTATAAAGCCCACAGCTGTTGGGTCAGATATATCTTGCTTTGCCAAATTCACCTTGACTACCCATGTTGAGCTACTTATAATTTATTCAGTTTCCTGTGCACAGTTATGCAATAAATGGGATGAATTCTTACCATGAATAAATTCCTTTTACTGTGGGTAAAGCTTAGGAGAATGAAGACTTGTAATTGCAGGGCTGATGAATTTTTGGTATTAGTTTGCAAAGCTACTTTGGAATGGACCCAAAGTCCACACATCCTTCCTATGTAATTAGTTATGGTAAATGCTGGAAAGGAGTCTCATGTGCTTTTCCATGCTAATTTCATTGTTTGGATACTGATTCACAATCATTTGGGCTTACTTTATACTTCCTTCCTATTAAATACTTTGAAATCTTCAGGTTAAAAAGGAAGCTGCTTGAATTTAAACTGAAAACAGCACTTTTCAGAACTTAGGGAGTAACGTTACCACATCACATTATCTGTCATTCCTGATTTTCCACATCTGTTTTACTTTACTACTTCTCTGTGAGGTTAG
Source organism: Potos flavus (assembly GCA_028534135.1). Lineage (NCBI taxonomy): Eukaryota > Metazoa > Chordata > Mammalia > Carnivora > Procyonidae > Potos > Potos flavus. The sequence goes on along the minus strand of CM052883.1, from coordinate 123,658,467 downwards.
ATACACCTGCTGTTTTTATCCACAGAAACTTAACATGCAGACGTTACATTACCACCAAGCTAGAGTTGTGTCCCACCCATCTGTGGCCTTGGTTTTGATGTAGTAGCCTTTTGGCACCCGTTCCACCTCTGCTCGATACTTCTTCCACAATCTTTTCTTATTAAATGAGAGAATCTTAGCATTGTAAAGAGGAATGTGGAGGAGCTCTTTGTAAAATTTCATGTTCATTTCTGCTGCGATGTCGTCTTAGTTAACAAAGCATGAAAATCATGCTCATTTTTGAATGTATAATCATCACTTATTTTTAAAAAATAACACAGAGGGGCACCTGGGTGGCTCAGTCGGTTGAGCATCCGACTCTTGATTTTGGCTCAGGTCATGATCTCAAGGTCGTGAGATCAAGTCCCACATTGGGCTCCATGCTCAGTGGGGAGTCTGCTTGAGATCTCTCTCTCCCTCTCTCTGTCCCTCCTCCCTCCCCTCCCCTCGCTCACTCTCTCTCTAAAATAAATAAGTAAATATTTAAAAAAATAATAAGTAAATAAATAAAAGTAACAGATTTTATTTGTAAATTCTTTGTAAGTCTTTGAAACTATCATTTCAAAAAGCCCTCAAACTGAAACTTTGTTGAGCAATTTTAAGTATCCTCTCCGAGAGTCCCTATTTTGCCCCATCTCACGCATTTGGGGGTTTGGGCTTGTCCCATTATTTAACTGGGTAAGCTGACATTAACTGTCGTGCTCCCGAAGTGAAATGGAATGTGTCTGTGGGCAGGAATCACCATCAGTGCAAAGATACAAAACCTTGACGAAACAACTCACCAAGCAAGAAACGTCATTGATGTGACGTTAGTCACTAAGGCAAATGTCTGCAGGAACTCAGGTTGTTGCTGACAGGCCAGTTTGGGGTCTTGAACATGAACGTGCAATAATGAAGAGTCTGAGAGCATAGAAAGCACATGGGAATGTATGCAGGTGGCAGGCATCCCAAAAAGAGATTGATCCGAAATGACACGGTCTGAATCACAGAGCACAGGAATCCAGGGTGGCCTTGCTAGGTCGGTCTGGGCGTAGGGCAAACGAATACAGAATAGTGCACAGGAGACAAAGAATGTTCCTTTTCATGGCCAGGGCCCTGACCTCAAGAAGCCTTGTGCGGTGCCTGAGGCAAACAGATACTTGTGGAGAGAGCTGGAACGCCTGTGCCTGGGGGAGCAGTGCGGAGAGATGCCCTCTAGCGAGGGTGGAAGCTAGCCGAGGCACTGGGGCCGGAGGACTGAATGGCAGAATGCGGACCGAATTTGGAAGCAGGGGTGCAGGAGAGGCAGCTGAGCAGTAGATACAAATATGGTTTTAGGACAGCTTTTTTTCTTTGAATTTTTTTCTTTGAATTTCTTATTTAAATTCAATTGAATTAACATATAGTGTATTACTAGTTGCAGAGGTAGAATTTAGTGATTCATCAGTTGCATACAACGCCTAGTGCTCCTTACAACAAGTGTGCCCATCACCCCGTTACCCCATCCCCCCCACATCCCCTCCAGCAACGCTCAGTCTCTTTCCTGGAGTTAAGGGTCTCTATGGTTTGCCTCCCTCTCTGTTTCCATTTTATTTTATTTTTCCTTCCCTTCCCCTGTTCTGTTTCTTAAATTCCACATATGAGTGAGATCATAGGGTATTTGTCTTTCTCTGACTTACTTCACTTAACATAATGCCCTCTAGTTCCATCCACATTGTTACAAATGGCAAGATTTCATTCTTTTTGATGGCAGAGTAATATTGCTGTGTGTGTGTGCATGTGTTTGTGTTTGTGTGTGTGTACCACATCTTCTCTATCCATTCATCTGTCAATGGTGATGGACATCTCAGCTCTTTCCACAGTTTGGCTACTGTGGACATTGCTGCTATAAATATTGGGGTGCAAGTGCCCCTTCGGATCACTACATTTGTATCTTTGGGGTAAATACCCAGTAGTGCAATTGCCGGGTCATAGGGTAGCTCTATTTTTAACAGCTTGAGGAACCTCCACACTGTTTTCCAGAGTGGCTGCACCAGCTTGCATTCCCACCAACAGTGTAAGAGGGTTCCCCTTTCTCTGCATCTTCGCCAACAGGTCATTTCCGGAGTTGTTAATTTTAGCCATTCTGACTAGTGCGAGGTGGTATCGCATTGTGGTTTTGATTTGTATTTCCCTGATGCAGAGCAATGTTGACAAGTTTTTAATGTGTCTGTTGCCCATTTGTATGTCTTTGGAGACATGTCTGTTCATGTCTTTCTGTTATTTGCGTCTTGAGTTTGATAAATTCTTTATAGATTTGGGGGTACTAGCCCTTTATCTGATAAGACATTTGCAAATATCTTTTCCCATTCCGTAGGTTGCTTTTTGAACTTCATTGACTTTCACTGGGTAAATTGGTTTCACTTCATGGTTTTGAAAAGGTCGTGTTTGTCAGTTATGAAAATAGATCAAGCACTTTCCTTGTTCATTTCAGTTTGCTGAGTTATGTCCCTCCGAGCCAGGGGGTAGATTATCACTAGTCTCAGGCGCCTGAAGGGCTACTCATTTGTGTGCCTAGGTGGGAACTCCCACAAACTACATTTTGGATGCCCACTGCATTTGAAATTAAAACTCATCTCTGAGACAACGTCAGTTTCCAGACAATTTGTTCCTATGTTGAAGGCAAACCAGGCTAACTCCTCCAATCCTCCTAAAATCTATTCATTAGGAAGTGACCTAAGTAATCTAGTGATTGACTGGAAGTGACTGAAAGTATATAAAAATATATCAACAAAGCAGTGCATAGGGAAGAAGCATGCAGAGAACACTCCCAGATCCGTGACTAGTTATAGAGTTGGGATATACGACACACTTGTATATATATATTTACATGTGAGTATATAATTCTCCAGAACTTGCTCATCTTTTTAATCTGATGGCTCCAAACTTTTCTTTAAAGAATATGGAAAATGGTCCTCACAGGCAGAAGTCATGATTTATCTGTGACAGCATTTTAATCAGGAAGCATATAGGAAGTCGAGAGTGGGCAGGGAAGCATCAGAGCGTGCGCCCCAAGAGAAGACTAAAGCCTGGTTAGTTAGCTCTGTCCTAGCAGGGTATCTTGAAGGAACACATCGCCATCTGATTCCTGTGCTTTTTGCTGTCTTTGCACCCTGCTGGGGATCCATTAGCCTGCTGCTCAACATCTTTGGAGGGAGAAAAAATAGAAAGAAAGAAAGAAGAAAAAGAAAAAAAAAAGACACCATCAAACTTTGAAGTCATTGCTGCACCAGCCTTAGGGGTAAACAGAAAACCTGATGTGGCAACATCACACTGAGCTTCTCTTTGCAACAGCGAGCCATGTTTCTGCCCTTTGTTTTCATTCGAGACTTAATCAAACCTTAGTGTACCTAGGATTTCAATGATGCGCAGAGGTGTTATAAATCTTCTGTTGTTAAGGGTTGAGGGATTTAATTTTTATTATGAACGTAATCGTATTTTCAGCCCATCCCAAACAGGTTCTTGATTTGGGGATGGCTTTTTTCACAGACATTGCTGAAGGACTTGACCTGGACAGGAACTAGCCAGAATAATTCCCTGTCTCTATCAGAGGAAGGAAAAATTCTGCAAGAGTATTGCCTCTTTATAAAAATGCCATGGGGTTCCTACAACAGGCAGAGCTTCTGATGTTCTGATTACGGTAGCTTTTGACTTTTTTTCTGCCTTCAGTTGTAATTGCTGTTTTGGAAAATACATTCACCTGATGCAATTATTAATAAGCTCTCTGAAAGAAGGGAGAAAAGAATCTTTAAAATATAATTAAAATTGTAAAGACTGGGAATTAGAATTGATAAATTGGAAAAGAGGATGTAAAGTGCTAGGATGATTTTTCTGGACTTTTTAAAAAGTTCTTTAAAAACAATTTAATATTCCCCAGATGGCTCATGCCTTGTGTCTAATTTTTTAAAAAAGAATAAGTAATGAGCTACGGAGTGACTAGTTAGAATATAACATTATCTCCTCTTAAAAACCGATAAGGAATAGGATGTGGATACAGGCAGGAATGATTTCATCAGATACTTTTTTTTAAAAAAGGACACCACCCAAATCAGTTTTCTAGAAATATTTTCTCTACAATATTTAGTATTCTTGTGGATGAGAGGAAGAGATAGTTGGGGCTAATTTCTCACTTGTCTTTAGAAGTCATGACATCATGAGTAACTCAAAAAATGAGAGAGAGAGAGAGAGAAATAACTTCCTAAATTCTCTATAATTTATTCATTGGTTTCACCTTTTCCTGGTCATGGGGGGAGGGGAAGCAGTCAGGGACTGGTACTTAAACTTGACGATTGAAATATCATAGTTTTTTCTGGCTAAAACAGGTCTTTGGGAGGGACTGAAATGTGGATAATTCCCAACCAGAGCTATTTCTTCTCCCCCGCTGCCATCTGGGGCCAGGGGAGCTGCCCTCTCCTCGTGAGCCCTCTGTGAGCGTGGGGGAGAGGGACCCAAGCACACATGCGGCTTGTTAGGTCTTCCCGGGCTCCGAGAGGTGGCTGGTCAGGCCTCGGCGTGATGCCTTGCTGGCCTCCACGTGACCGAGGGCGTGACACGCACTTGATGCAGGCCCTGGCCACTGGCTCTGGCTGCTAGCGTCTCCGGCTAAGCCCCCACCAGCTTCCTCGAGTCAGGTCTAGTCAGCCCCTTCTGTCGTCAAGTGCTCAGCTCCTGTGGGCCACCCACGAGCTCCCAGCTACTTTCTCCCCACCCTGCGGTCCACAGAACTTCCTCCGTCCTTTCTAATAAGCTGTCCGAGAGCAATGCCAGCTTGTTCGAGGAAAATTCTGTCGTTTTCCTGAATTAGGCTCTGAGAGTCAAGAGAAAAGCCCTCCCTTGACCCCCCCAAGCTTTGTCCCCCAAGGAACAGGGACCCAAGACATCACTTCTCATTTTCCCTTTCTCACCACCCCCCCTTTCTGTCTCTCTCCTTTCCCTCTTTCTCTTCCCTCTCTTTCCCCCTCCGTCTCCCCTGCCCCTATCGCTGCCCCCCACCCCCGAGTGTGGAAAGTTTTTTAACTTCTTTTTTCTTGTGTGATGGGAACTACCCTTATATGGTCTCCCCTGGGCTGTCTGCACTAGCACTTTGTGGTCAGGCTGGGTGATCTGACTTAGCCAGACTTGGTTCTTAATAGGTCGAGGAGAATTCTGGGATTGAGACACCCCCTCTCTCACCACACAAAGCTGGCATTCAGGCCGAACACTGACAGCTTGCTGTTTCTGACAGGAACCGCCATTTGCCTGCAGGAGGGGCACCTACTGAGTTAATGGGTGGGGGGCCACAGGCGTGACGATTCAAGCAGAACAAAAACACATGGGTTTAATATTTTCAAAATATCGTCCTTGCCACATATATTATACCTAAATCTGAGTGCTGATAGTAAAACCCGTTTGCTTCACAATTTTCCAGGTCCTATCAGTCAAATACAAATGGCAGAGAAATGTGAACATTTTAAAGTGTCCATCTTAGGCAGTTTCTAGGCCCTTCCACGATGGCCAGTCCTCCGAACTTTGGCCAGTGATCTTCTTTAAAAAAACTGGATCACGGCACCCCCTGCTTAAAAACCTCACATGAGGTTGCCATCTGTAAGATCCCTTCTGGATTCCTCACTTTGGTGTTTTGGGGCCACCTTCCTGAGGCCCCCGGCCTCTTGGCCTCATCTGCGGATGCCTCACCCACTTCCTCAGCCAGGCACCCTTTGTCCCAAAGTACAGGACTCCCAGACCTTTTGTCCCTCTTCTCTGGCCTTCGCTGTGCTTCCCTCCCACTCCTTTCTGCCTGGAAAACCTTTCTTCCCCCTCAATCTTTCTGTAGCACTCCGTGTGTCTCTTCATAACCACACACAACACTCTGTACTGTGAAGGTCTGGCCGGCCATCTCCCTTCCCCGCTAGACTGGTTTCTGGGGACCGTCATGTTCCCGTGCCCGGCACTGTGCCCAGCACATCCGAACTGCTCTGTGAACGTTTGTGGAATAAATGAATGAAGAAACAGAGGAATGCATGATGGGCGCAACACCACAGAATTAAGGATAAGCAGCAGAATGTGCGAAGTAGGGTTTATAACGTCATGTTAAATTATCATCTATAAATATATAAAGCCTTTCATCAGAGTGTGCACTGTTCTATTCCTGCCCATAATCCGAAGTATATGGCCTATGATATCTTTTTAGAAAGTGGTTTAGTTCTCATCATGGTTGAATTGGCCCTTAATTCTAATATAAAAAGGCCAGTTTATAGCCGTGAATTTTTCAGGGCTTTGACTTTTTCAACTAGGAAATACGTGAGATTTTCTTTCATCCAGCATTGGCAGAAAATAGAGTCTTCTAGTTACTTTAATATTCACATTAATAGAGAGAGCTAGCACATATATATGTGTGGATTGCAAGAACCTATGTCGTACATTATATACATGTGATTTCAATATATATCGAATTATATTCAAATTATAATCAAATTATAATACCATAAAACATGCTAAGTTTATTATGATTAAAATGTAATCTTTCTTTGACTTAGAAGACTTTTCAGATCCCACATTTCCTAACAGTGGCCACTGCTACAAGTGTCAGATAATCACGTGCTGGCTGGACAGGGCTTCCTAACAGAACAGCATTCAAGTGCATGTCTCTGCCTGCATCGAGTGTGGCATGTGACAAGTGAAGGTGTCTCACACCCATGGCTACATCTCAGAGTTCTTCCTGAATACCTGATGGGCTAGGATGTTTGATTTTAGAGAGAATTTTCCACCTCCAAAAATGAGTGTGACTTGATAAAGCAACCAGCTCTATGTATACTTTCTTGTAAATAAAATGGACCTGAATTTGTCTCATTTCATGCAAGTCTAAAAAAAAAAAAAAAAATGTTCTTTATAGAGTAGCACTTAATCTATTCCTACTCATGGGCACTTTATGAGTTCAAAACTGCCATGATGAATCCATATTAAAATGCTGGAATCTGGTAAAAAAAAAAAAAAAAGATAATATATTCCCTCATAAGGCTTTTGAAGGTAGAATTTAAGATAAGATCTACTTCTCCTTATCTGGCTGACCAGCATAAATAACTCTTTTTGAAAGGGTTTCTGCTTGAGAATCAAGAAGCTAAAAATGACTTAACTGAAGTCCATACAAGGCCTGGAATGTTGTCTTACATTGCTTCCCAGCGCCTCTCAAAAGCATATTTTAAAAGCTGATTTACCTCTTTCTCGTAGCTCTCTCTTCTTTGAATCTCTTCAGAAAAAGAGGAAAAGAGAGAGGGAGAGTGGGACGGCAGGAGAGAGAGAGAGAGAGAAGGAAAATTGCATTTTTCCACCAGGAAATGAATCAAGGCTTCTTTTAAAGATTGTTTTTTGCACTGTAAATGCCTCTCCGAAATTTCTGCAATTTAATGTGCATTTGGAAGGTCAGCATGGCTTGAGCTCGTGGGAAGTGAGGCATGAGATAAACATAAAGCATTCTTATTATGCTATTGCCAAACAGAATCTTCTGTACTCCTCGAAATGTTTCCTAAGAGAATTCAAGGAGGCACTATCTGGATGCCCAGCCATCACAACTCTTATATTTAATTATCTGAGCTGCAGCCATAAAAATATGAAATAAATCACTCAAGGCACATTGCCTCATCTAGCAAGCAGAGGCTGGATGGCCACGTGACCAGAGAGAGCCAGGCTCTCAACCTCATGCACCAACCAATATGGCAGCCCAACAGTTGACTCGTTAGCCAGGTCTAAAACGAAGTTAAAGACTTCTATCAGACTGAGCGCTTGGAAAAGAAGAAGTTCAGTATTAGAGTCCTGACAGACATGGAGTATTCTTATGCACATTTTTTTTCAGAAAGCAGACATTTACTGAACACTGCGTTTAAAAGGTACTTTTAGAGATACAGTTGAATTTGACCCTAACTGTGAAGAAGAAAATACTTCAGCCTGGATCTTATAATGTCTAATGGTCTAAGTTTAACATATGAGGAAAGTGAAACCTACAGAAGCTAATGGACTTAATTCGAGTGAAGCAGTTAATACAGGATAGAGCCAGAAGTTCGAATCCAAGTCCTCTGTCTTCTTCCGCTGCTTTTTCTCACTGTACTGCCCTGAGGAGGTAAAGGGTGATTCCATTCTGGCCCGTAGTGCTCTATCTTTGTAAACCTCCCATTTACAGAATGAAATGCTCAGTCCTTCAGAGGGGACGATACGGGGACCAGAGCAGAGATTCGAGGGAAAGCAATTCCTCGAAGACCAAATGAGCTCATGGATTCTGTTCAGCTGGTTACCATAGAAAATTCTCTCAGAAACATATTATGTTAAGCTGTTCTTGACCTAACACTTTCACTTGCAAAGCAGGTTGACATTGCCAATAGAAGATGGCAGACTGGCCTCACTAGTTTATCTCCTTATCCTTCTGAGAATTCCATTAATATAATAATAAAGGAATTTATTAAAAGGTACAAACTTTCTTGGGTATTGAAAAGAATTGAAATTGAATTGAAAATTGAATTTTGAGGAACACGATATAAAAAAACGTAGATTTCCCTGAACAGACTGTCAGTATAAGTAAGGATGTCAAGGACTCTGCTAGCAAGGAAATAAGGAACATAGTAGAGAAAACGTATCGCCTTCCAGAGTACTTGAATCGTTAAGAGCAGGTTGTTAAGAGAAACAAGGACCTCACATTCTCTTCTTCCTGTGGTGCTCCTTTATGCTATTGTCCACACATAAACATGGATTTACCCAGAGACACGAGTGTATTCTGCTTTGGTCACTTAAAGTTCTAACACCTGTCCACGTTCCTAACCTAATTTTCACGTTATCCTTTGAAACAGCAGCCTCGTATTCCAGTCTGTTGACTCATCATCCTTTATTCAGTCATTACCTACTTTCTTTTTTCTTTTTGCTAAAAGAAGTAATTCTGAAATGAGCAACTTTGTTCAAAATTTTGACTTACTTAAAACTATTAAGTGTGATTCAAAATCATAAAGTTGTATTTCTTAAAAAAAAACAAAAAAACACTCTCAAGGACAACAGAATGTGAGAGGACAGAAGATCTCCTCGAATATTAAAAGTTGGCGAGGAACTAACATCCCAGAACGTCTGCAGACGGAAGTGAGCTGATCTGTCTTTCAGAAGAGCTCCTGAGAGGCTTGGGACTTGAGAGGGGGCCAAGTCCCCCAAGAGGGGGTATATGAGTTTTCTGGGGCTGCCTAACAAAGTACAACAAACTGAGTGGCTTACAACAACAGCAATCTATTCTCTCACAGATCTTGAGGCTAGAAGTCCAAAATCAAGGTGTGGCAGGGTTGATTCCTTCTGGAGGTTCCGAGAAAGAACCTGTTCCATGCCTTTCTCTTAGCTTCTGGTGGTTACCAGAAATCCTTGGTATTACTTGGCTTCCGGATGCATCACTCCAGTTTCTGCCTCTGTCTTCACGTGACATTCTTCTCCCGTGTCTGTGTGTCCGTGCGTCTTCAAATGGCCTTTCTTATAAGGACACCAGCCACTGGATTTAGGGCTAGTCCAATCCAGTGTGACTTGATCTTAACCTGATTACATCTGCGAAGACCCAATTTCCAAATAAGGTCACATGCCCAGGTACCAGGGGTGAGGACTTCAGCATATCTTTGGGGGAGGGGGTCACAATTTGATCCACAGCAATGAGGTGACGGCATAAGCCTGGAAATAAGCAGAAAGGTTAGAAGCCAGTGAGTAGAGCCTCACTACCCACATGGCCAAGGTAAACCGCCTCTGTCCCCGCTGCCAAGCCAGGAGACCAGAAAGCTCTTCCCGCAGAGCACTCATTGGGAGAATTCGTGGCTGAAATTAGAAGTCTGTGGAATGACTGGCTGGACCCCCAGGTGCCCTCCTACCCCACACCCAGGATGCCAACAGCCAGACAGCCCCAGGAGCAGAAAACTGGGATTCTTCTTGAGAGAAACGGTGGCCTCAGAGAAAGGATCTGCGCGTACTTGCGCTTGGGACGCTCTCAGTGGGAGTCAGCTCCGCGCAGGACGCCCTTTGAATGAAGCGCAGCGGTCAGCGTGCACGCAGCCCGCAAGAGCTCGTGCCCTTCGCTGGCTGCACAGCTGGATCTGTCTTTCCATGCCTCGCACTTGAATTATGCAAACAGAAGGGCCACGGGCTGTTTCAGGAGAGCCTCCAATACGAAGGAGTGGAAGCAAATCAAAAAACACGAAGGGAAAAAGGAATTCAGAGTATACAGTAAATAAAAAAAACGGAAGACAACTTCAAAAAACCTGGTGTCATCAATAAGACCGGAAATACGTTATAAAACAAGACCAGGTGCCGGTTATTATTTTCTCGTTGCCACATCATGATTTTTCTCCTTCCTCTGGGTCCTCTGTCCCCACTCAGACCTTGGCACACTCAGCAGCCCCTCTCCAGCTTTACGCCCTCAGTCCCATCCGCAATATCAACGGGGGAGTTGTCTTCCTAAAGCAAACTTGATCTTGGGTCCTTCAGACACCCCCCCTCCCCCCCCCCCCCCCCGTTACTGGAGGGAAAAGTCAAAGCTGGCACGTCTGACCTTCCTCTGCGCCGTCCCCTCTGCTCTTGAGGTAACTGGCCGCCAACCATTTCCCAAACTGCTACTCCACTGATGTGACACCCGCGCGTGCCCACACACGTGTGTGCACGCTCACACACCGTGCCTTTGCTCACACAGCTCTCACTGCCCGCCCTACCTCTCCCTCCTCTCCCCCAGCAAACCCTACTCTTCCTTAAGGAATCTGCTCAGATGACAGGCTCCTGGTAAAAGCTCGGGTTTTCTCCCAGGAGGTAGAGACCGCAGCCTCAGGGTACCTTTGCATTTTCCTTTATTAGCACATTACACTGATTTGCATTCATTGCCTCTGTTGCTCAGCAGCAGTGCCCCGCACACACGGTGCCACCGCCCTCCGCCCTCGTGCGGGCTGTTCCTCAGCTGCGGGGAGACCCCACGGGCGGGCCTGGGCAACAGAGGCGGCAGGGACAAGGGCAGAAACGGCAGAGTGGGTTGTCGCCGTGCTGGCGGGAAGCCCGTGCGTCCCCTCCGCGGCTTGTGCTTTCTGCGTGCCCTGAAATAAGCCACCATTCCCGAGTTGCCCTGTGGCGGGCGTTAGCATTTCTGTCTTTATTTCACGGCTGAGAAAGTAGGGAGGTTATACTTGCTGTTCACAATCGCCCAGTGAATTAGGGGGAGTTTCAGCCTACCAGCCGCTGCCTCCTACAAGCAAAGGGAGGGATAAACTACAGAACCATAAAATAGCAGAAAAGGAAGAGTAATTCTCCAAGTCCTTGCCTCCCTATGTCCTCTGTAATCTTAGTGCCACAGATGCTCTGAAAGGCCTAAAACTAAGTAGGAAAGGAGAAAGGGAGCAACAGAGACCTACAGAGAAGGACGAGACAGAGGGAAACAGAAACAAGACCTAAGCCGGGCAAGTAGGGGCTGTTTTTATAAGCATCCTCTTTCAAAGCCACCCTCCACACTCATAAAATCTAAAGCTTGCTATCCTTGGGCTTTTTTTTTTTTAAGATTTTATTTATTTATTTGACAGAGAGAGCACAAGCAGGAGGAGGGGCAGAGAGAGAGATGCAGACTCCCCTCTGAGCAGGTAACCTAATGTGGGGCTCGATCCCAGGACCCTGGGATCAGGACCTGAGCCAGAGGCAGACGCTTAACGGACTGAGCCACCCAGGTGCCCCTCCTCGGACTTTGTATGGTGATCACCACAAGCTTGTAGGTTGGACTGAAAGGAACTCCACTCTGCTACATTTTAAAGGTCTTTGGCCTTACAAAGTGACTCTCTTCTTGGAGCAAAGGGAATTGACGATAGTTAATATCAACCTTTCCAAGAGTCTGAACTAAGGGAGAAGAGGCGGGTGGCAATACTTTGGGAAGAATAAACACCATAGGTCAATGCCCTCCATACATGTGAGTCATTATTATTGTTACTATCATTAATATGGCCCCTAGGCTTCAATGGCCAGTGTTGTAAATCGGAATAACAGCCAAACTGCCTAGCTTACTAAAATGTCGTGCGTCTATAATAACATTCCTGAGCACTTGCTATGTGCCAGGCACCAGTCTGACCTTCCAAGCATTATCTGATTTAATCTTCTTAGGGATAGCAAGCCAGATACTACTATTATCCCCCTTTTCCAGATGTGATAGCAGATGCCGGAGAGTTGGGGCTTAGATTCTTTCTGCTTCCAAATCTGGACTCCTGCTGCCACCTGAGAGAGAGAGAGAGAGTGTGTGTGTGTGTGTAGGCCTTAATGTGTCACAAACCTCACGTCCTCAGTGGGTCACCATACACGGAGACAAGAAGCTGTTGTGATATGAAGATTCCTGACAAGAAGTGATATGAAGATTCCTGACAAGAAGCGAGCTTGCAGATAATCCGTGAGTCGGAGAAGCGGAAACTTGAAAGGTCACTTGTGACCCAACTTAATAGTGGCAGAGCTGGTTTACAACCCGAGACTTTCGACCTTCAGTGATGGTTTGTCCCAATACACCCTGCCATCTATGGGGAAAATCTGAAACGTATTATCTTAGAGTGTTCAAAACTATCCTGAAGGGACGAAATTTGAAAAGGAAGTCTACACGAGTAGTGAGGCAGATTGCCAGCAGGCAGAAAGCTGACTGGACTGGGGTTTGTTTTGAAGAACAGCATGGTGAACCGAGATGCCTTGGAGAACGGGGGGGAAATGGAATGAAAAGTCAGCAAACAAGGTAGAAAAGACAGCCCTGAGAGGGCCTGAGAAACTGAACAGAAAATCTGAAGGAAGATAAATGGATAATTTAACAGCCATTCAGTTTTTAAGAAAGACAAAGAACAAGCTACATTGCATCAGAAAAGGCCTAGAAATGATGATGGATGGGGCCCTTCAAATGAGTGGTGAACACAACAGAATCACAGTTGCCTGCCCAATTCCCAGCTGAGGGCAAATTTGAGGAACTAAATAAGGATATGAGACTGATACGGATTGAAGAGTTTTTCAAAATCTATTTAATGGCCAGGCAGGAGACATTGATCTGCTTCTCAGAGGAAATGTTTAGGATCAATGAGGTAGTCGGCCCTTATTTGTGATGTGGGGAGGGAGAGTGGGCTGGGGGAGGGGATTATAACATCATCGCTTAACGTATACATAACAGTATCCCCGCGTACTTTCACGTACCAAAATAATTTTTGAGTTATGGTGCTGAAATACTAAATTCTTTTGATCTTCATGAACTAAGCATTTCTCTTCTTTATCCTTATATCTGTAAGCCTTCTTTCATTACTAACCATCGGCTAGATGACGTGTTATGTAATAATTCTCACACATGACTGAAGATTGCTAGTTCCTTTATCGGTTCATGATAAAATTTTTTAATAAAATATTTTACTGTTAAGGACTTTATACACATCCAGTGAACAAAATTCAAAAGGCACAGAAGTATTAGAGAAAAGTGACCCTTCCTCACACTCCGGTCCCCAAGTCACCTCCCTCGGGGGCCCTGCCTTTAATGACCTTCTCGTGTATGCGTCTAAAGACAATCTATAGAAAAGCATAAATACAATGGGTATTTCCACTGTTTTTATACACATTGCTTATACACTGTTTTCTTTTTTTTAAGATTATTTATTTATTTGAGAGAGAGAGAGAGAGAGAGAGAGTGCGCGCACAAGCAGGGGGATCAGCAGAGGGAGAGGAAGAAGCAGACTCCCCGCTGAGCGGGGAGCCCGACGTGGGGGACTCGATCCCAGGACCCTGGGATTATGACCTGAGCTGAAGGCAGACGCTTAACCAACTGAGCCACCCAGGTGCCCCTATACACTGTTTTCTAATACAGCATACGTGTATATAGTTACACACTGTGCTCATTTATATGTATCTACGTGTATGCATGTGTGTACATATATATATGTGCACATATATGAGCATAAATATATCCTGCTCCAGACCATGCTTTTTCTTTTTTTTTTTTAAAGATTTTATTTATTTATTTGACCGAGAGAGACACGGTGAGAGAGGGAACACAAGCAGGGGGAGTGAGAGAGGGAGAAGCAGGCTTCCTGCTGAGCAGGGAGCCCGATACGGGGCTCGATCCCAGAAACGTGGGGTCATGACCCGAGCCGAAGGCAGACGCCTAACGACTGAGCCACCCAGGCGCCCCCAGACCATGCTTTTTCACACTTAATATATTTTTGAGATTTTCCTGTTCAGTGCCCAGACAGCAGCTGCCGCCGTCTTTTTGATGGCCGCAGGGTATTAGATTTTAAAGATGAAGAATAAAATATTTAACCAATAATTAATTAATTATTTAAGGACACCGGTGTCATTTCTCATAGTTTGCTACTGTAAACATTGTGCAATAAGTATCCCTGTAAATGCATCCTCTTCACACTTTATTTGTAGGATAAATACTCAGAAGTGAAATTTACTGGCCATTTGGCATACAAGCGTTTGACATCTTTTTTTTTTTAAAGATTTTATTTATTTATTTGACAAGTAGGCAGAGAGACAGGCAGAGAGAGAGGGGGAAGCAGGCTCCTCGCTGAGCAGAGAGCCCGATGCGGGGCTAAATCCCAGGACCCTGAGATCATGGCCTGAGCCGAAGGCAGAGGCTTAACCCACTGAGCCACGCAGGCGCCCCAAGCGTTTGACATCTTGATAGGTATTGCCAATTTATATTCTCACCAGGGATATGTGAGGGGCCCCTCTCTCCACACCCTCGCCAACACACTATGTTATCAAACCTCTTGAATTGTGCCGATAGGATAGTGTAAGATTTATCTCATGGTTTTCATTTGCATTTTCCATATCATAAATTAGTCTAATCATATTTTTAGTATAGACTTGTTAGGAGTAATTTGTATTTTTTCTGTAAACTCTTCATATTTTTGCCATTTTTTCTATTCAACTGGTGATATTTTCTTTTTGATTTGTAGGAGCTCACTATATATTAAAGAAATAGACCTTTATCTGTAGCAAAAGTGGCAAATATTTTCCCCCGGTTGTCGTTTACCTTTTTCCTTGGTTTATGCTGTAGAGAAATACATCGATTTTAGGTAGTCAAATTCATGACTCTTTTCTTTCATGGCTTCTGGATTTCATGTCATACATAGAATGATTTTCCCATGGTGATAGGATAATGAAGAATTTTTCTCAGAACATCTTTTAGTATTTTATGGTTTCTTTTTTTTTCCCTTTATATTTGTACCTCTGGTTCATTTGGCTGTACTTTATTTTGTTGGATGTGAAGTATGAGGTCAGAATCCAACTAGGTCTTCAGATGGTTCCCCAGTTTTCCCATAGGCTTTTGACTAGTCTTTTTCCTTAGGATTTAAAAACTCACCTCTATTATATGCTAAATTTCTTTAAATTTAATTCTATTTTGAGTCTTTCTATTCTGTTCTATCAATCTGTCCACCTCATCACACTACCTTAATTAATGTCTTTTATAATGCTTTTTTTTTAATTTTTTTTATTTTTTAATTAAAGCATAGTGTATTATTTGCCCCAGGGTACATGTCTGTGGATCCTCAGGTTTACACATTTCACAGCACTTACCATAGCACATACCCTCCTCAATGTCCATAACCCAGCCACCCTATCCCTACCCACCCCTACCCCCCAGCAACCCTCGGTTTGTTTCATGCGTTTAGGAGTCTCTTATGGTTTGTCTCCTTCCTGATCCCCTCTTATTTCATTTTTAATGCATAAGTCTAGTTTTTTAATGATAAGTCTAGTTTCACCTTTTTTCCCTAAGGATGTTTATCTTTCCATGTAAGTTGTAGAATTTAGTTCAAAAACAAATCCAGTTTGTCATTTTATTGGGATACTTATTTAATTTTAAATGGTCCGTGTTTGGAAGGCAAATGACTGTAAAACTTCCCAATGTTGAAAGACAGAAAATCGTTGCCCATTAGGAAATTTCTATTCATAACATTCTGATGTTCCCATCCTTAAGCTGCATTTCAGTAATGTAATAAAAAAATATCCAGTATTGTGGTCCTGCTGTCCCCCCCCACACACACACACAAATTTTCCCGTATCTTAGCTTTTGGGAAAGTTAGCGATGTAATTAAAGAAGAGCCACAATAACATGCCCTTTCTCTCCAAACTCTCACTTTCTTCATTATCTTATAAAATGAAGAAAAAGAAGGTTCTCTTACCATACAGAGAGAGACCACCAAAGTCCTAGACGATTTTTGTCCCAAGGATCTTGCATTTCTCACAGATGCTCTGGATCTGGGGCTCTGTAGATGTGGGACATTGAGGTGCATGGGCTTTGAGGGCTCCTCCTGTCTCAAACCGGAGCCTGTGTGGTACTGAGCACAAAGCCTCACAAGAAATATTCCAGAATCATTTGCGTGGTGCTCACTAAGCAGTTCATCAGTACCAATAATTAGTGTTTTGACTCTCTTGAAATGCCCAAATATAGGCTAAAAAATCAAAGAGCAGAATGTTCATGGAGTGTTCTAGAATCCTTTCTTGAAGGCCCCCTAGCCCCTTCCTCAGAACACCATTCACACCAAGGGTGTGGAATTGCAGCTCCGTATTCGTACGACCCCCTCGCACATAGGCACCCTGTCCGTTCTGTTTGGGGAAGCCTCGGACACACGGTACTCGAGAAGTCCACGCAAAATGTATAGCCAACAAACGCCTGTAGCTCAACAAACTAAAAATGTTTAAATGGTCCTTCTTACACATTGAACTCTGCCAAAATAATCGAGTCTGTGTCTTTCTATAAAATCACAGACGGCGGACTTTTACCGGAAAACATCCTGGCGCCCGGAGCGGTGGGCCGTTACCATGCGGCTGAGCTTTAGTTACGGGTTCCAACCACCCCGTGTGCGAAGCCCCGTTCATCCAAGGCTGTGGCTTCGGGGTGAGCAGCCTTTCTTTCCAAGTCAGATGTTGCCTACGCAGTGAACATGATTGATTAGCTACCAATACGCTCTAAAAACCCAACCAACAAGATAACCTAGGACAGTATCCTAGAGGGGCTCATTGTAACAGAAGAGACGGTGCTCCTTGCTCGCATTTACACAAGCTGTCTCTGGGCCTGCCTGTTATTTACTACTTAAAACCCTTGTTTTATTTTCCCGGGGCACGAAAGAGCAGATGAGTCACAGGTAAAAGATTCACTGTCTACACCTGATGTTTGGGAGATGATGTTTCTTCATTACTCAGGGAGGCTGTCTCCGTCCTGTGGCTTTGTCCCGAGACAGTGTCCCAGACCCCAGAACAGAAGAGTCGCTCACTCCCCTGACACTGCAGGTAGGTGAGAGAGACACCTGTCATTCCCAGCATCCCAGTGAGAACCCTTCATGGGAAGACACCATGGGCTGTGTACTCAGGCAGGCCACGACTGACTTTCCGGCTCTGCTGCATTTTTTTTTTTAAGATTGATTTTATTTATTTATTTATTATTTATTTATTTATTTATTTGACAGAGAGAGACAACAAGAGAGGGAACACAAGCAGAGGGAGTGGGAGAAGCAGGCTACCCACTGAGCAGGGAGCCCGATGCGGGGCTCGATCCCAGGACCTTGGGATTATGACCTGAGCTGAAGGCAACGCTTAACGACTGAGCCACCCAGGCGCCCCCCTCAGCTCTGCTGTATTTTAACCATGTTCACTCTGGTGCCTTTGACTTAATTTCCCCCAATCTAAGGTTCCTCATCTGTCAAAACGGGGTCAACAAACCAATCTCCCAGCACTACTGTGGGGTTTAATCAGCTCACATACGGAGAGAACCTCGAACGGAGCCTGAAACATGGGACACATTCAGTCCTCAGTAGTGAGTTCATTTTGGCAAGACAAGTTTTCCTGTCTGTCACGGCAGGCAGATGGCAGCCCACAGAATTGACTCAGCCCTCAGACATGTTTCATTCAGTTGAACGCTGTTTTTAAAACTGTAAACTGTCCAGGTTGCCAGAGGCCCCACCACTCCCGCTGTCTCGTGCAGCCTATTTCAAGCATTAACTCTACCAGCCTGTACCTGTAGACATTTGAATTTAAGACTCTTGCCCTATATGATGGAAATAACAGTGCTGTTAATCCCAGGAGAGACTAAAATTCCTGTCTCATTAATTCAGAATGTTAATGTCATTTGTAAATATCATTTTCCACAGAGGAATCCCTTGAGCATATAAATAAAGTAAGCAAAACAAGTATCCTGAGAGGTCAGGAAGGGACTGGAAGCGGAAAGAAAAGAGGGAGAGAAGATCTCTATTGAGCACTGGAGGCTTCACACCTCGGAAAGAAAAGGACCTAAGTTATTACTAGTACTATAATTAGCTTTCAGGATATTAGACATCGATGCTACAAACATCAGTGTTATAACTGGGCCAGACTATGCCCTTAGGATTCTGATTATAGATCTGAATCACTCTTACATTAGATTCTAATGAGCTCGCATGCCCTCATAATAAGCATTACCTCTGTGGCTTTATCATCTTTACTGCTGTTCGGGTAACTGCCTCACATTATTTAGATTTTAAGATCTCAAATGTCACTAAAAAATTTCAGAAGGATCTGACGATATTTTTTGGCATTTGCAAAATCTGGACACAGCCAAGGTGTTCCTGCTGCAAAGTAACAGATCTAAAGAGTAGATATCACGTGTATAGAAAACTAGTTCTCTCAAATGGAGAAAGCATCTCACTCGATAAGGCAAACAGGGAGTATAGCGAACTCCCACTAAGGAGAAAGTAACAGCTAGTTGCTGTTTGTCCTTTCTGTCAGAGCTCACCTGGTCCACAGGGAAAATCCAGGCTACAGGGATGGCGACTCCCCAATTCCCTTGAGTATTTCTTCCTTGGAAGCTGAAATTCCACAGGCCTGCCGACTTTGCCACCAGAGGGAGTTGGCATACACCATTAGCATTTTCTGAGTCCCCATAACGTGGCAGGTGAAGAATGAGCAGCCTTTTAAAGAGTCTGTTTGGCAGACTCCTGGGATTCAAGGGGAAGGGAGAGAACTGCTAGCTGATCTCTGACCCTCACTAACTTGGTAAAGAGCACTGCCCAGTAAGTGTCAGCAGCAACTTTGTGTGCTGAGGAAGATGAGACTTCCTTATGTAAGCCACCAGTTCAAAGTCCGGTGGGGGGTTTTCAATCTCAAGTAATTCTGGGGGTGACAGAGAAAAATAAGTGACAACAGCAAAAGACTATTTGGAGCTCAGGAACTCACTCAAATTAGTTTGAGCCGAAATGGGAATTGATTGGCTCAAGTAACTAGTGGGCTGAGAGGCACAACTGGCTGGGTGGCACAGAGCTACAGCCAGGGGATTCAAAGGATACCATAAGACATGTCCCCTTTTCTCTCCTCCTACATATGTTTTGGCATCATTCTCAATCAGGCTTTACTCACACATGCTGGCAGCCCTAATGTCACATGGTTGTTATAGGTATTATCACACCAAAAGAAACATGGAAAGGAAAACCTCATTTCCAGCAGTCCCAGGTAAAACCTAGAGAGAGCTCTGATTGCCTTACCTTGAGCCACAGCCCCATTCCTACACCAATCACTGGGGCACTCTTGTTGGTCAGGCCTGAATTAATGTGCCTACTCAAAGCACATGGAATGGATTATCCTATTATCAGAGGAACAGTAAAGGAACAATGTATAGCCTCTGCTGTCTCTTATAGTTCGCTTATAACCCACTCTCATAAAAAGTTAACTCATAATTCCCCGGTGCAAGGGATCAACTAGAATTCTTTGGCACCTGCATAGTTTGACATAAAAAAGAGACCTATAACATGACATCAATTCTCTCAATTAGGAATTGCACACAGCTGCTAGTAACAGAGATCTGAAATCACAATAGCTTAAACAAAGTAGAAATTTCTTATTATCTTTGCTTCAAAGTAATCCAGAGAAGTCCACTCTAGACTGCTATGATGTGGTAGTTCCATAGCCATCAGAGACCCAGTCCCTGTTTATCTTTCCTTGGCACGTGACTGCCATACTCAAGGTTGCCTCATAGTCACAAAATGGCCACTATAGCTCCAGCCATCATGTTAATATTCCAGCACCAGTAAGGAGATAGGACCAAGAGCAAAAGGAAGTACCTTCCAGCTGCATAAACTCCCATTTAAGAGTTTTCTCAGAAACTCTTCCTCATGAATTCTGCTTACAGCTCCCTGGCCATTCCTAATGCATATCAGGAAGGCAACTAGCAATCTCTGTTAGAGATACCAGAGTCCTGGCAGAGTAAATGACTCTGTCCCCAAATGGGGCAGAAGTCATAAGGCTAGAGCCCTTTGAACTCCATTGCAGTCTAGCCTGGGGAGAACCCAGTAGTACACGGTGCCTGGCATAGTTATATGTGTAACGTATGTACATGATTATTATTAACCTTCTGACCTGAGCAAATTACATACTAAAGATTTATTTTAAAGCTGGTATCTTTAATGTGAATGTTTAAAAACATTTATTCACAGAAGTCTTGGCTTGCTTCTGTGTTCACCATTATTGTTTTGATTATTTGTTTTTCAAAGCAAGTTTTAAAAACTGCTGGAAGCCTCCTATGGTAGTTAATACATTATCTTAAGCAATTTAATGCAAATTAATTTTTACACAACCTTGAGTTTCAAAGGCCATTGAACTGGGGAGAGGAAGAGTGAGGTTTAGGAGGAATCTGTTTGCTGCCTCCCATCTGGACCCCACAGCCAGCTCCATCTGCCTCACATGTAGTAACTATCACTTCGGCAACTCCCCTGCCAAACACAGCATGTGGAGTTCCGCTTGTTTATTTTCTTATTTTTTTTTACTTAGGAAAATGCTAGAAAGATGCGTAGAAAGATGTGGATTTTAGGTTTTCTAGAAAACTTGATGGGATTATTTGGGCATTTCAAAATTCTGCTTTTGTAGTCTAACCCAGGTTTTCCATTGGGTTTTTGTTTTGTTTTGTTTTAAAGATTTTATTTATTTGACAGAGAGACAGAGAGATCACAAGTAGGCAGAGAGGCAGGCAGAGAGAGAGGGGGAAGCAGGCTCCCCACCGAGCAGAGAGTCTGACGCGGGGCTCGATCCCAGGACCCTGAGATCATGACCTGAGCGGAAGGCAGAGGCTTTAACCCACTGAGCCACCCAGGCGCCTCTTTCCATTGGGTTTTATGGGGTTTTTTCTCTCCTGTTTTGTTTCTGGATTCCATTCTCTTTTAATGCCGCGATCCTCCTTTTCCAGTGGAGTCATCCAGCACGTTTATATCAAATGGGAGCCACTGAAAGGCTCGGGGTAGAAAAGGGCGAGCTGGGTTCTGTGGCTACAAGTGGACGGCTAATTGGAGGGGGGAAGGGGAAGGCAGGCATCGTGGTAGGAGAGGAGCAGGTTAGAGCAGTTGGGAATCGGATGGTCATCTAAACCAGGGTTGGAGACGTGGCAAGAGACTGACACGCAGAGACACCTTGGGAGCAGGACTGACAGGATCTGGTGATAAGTTTGATTGTTGGGGGGGTCAGAAGGGAGATGTCACGGATGGCTCATAGATTTCTGGGCTCAACAGTTGGGTGGAGGTGATGATGTTCGGTTCCCCGAGAGAGTAAACTGAAGAGGAAGGTTTGGAGGAAGGTGACAAGTTCAGTTCTGAACAAGCAGTTCACTGTCTCTGGCCTTCGCAATGCGACAGAAGAGTGGAAGGTCGGTGAGCCAAACATGATCCTCAGCCAGCTACACGGCTGCCACGTGGCATGGAAAATTCAGGACTATGTTAGCTTGAACCTCTGGGAACCAAGAAACATAGCAGTTCGACAATGTAAAAGTTTGGATTTGCTCCCACAATTGGCCCCTTCTTTCTGAAGGCCGATACCTTCAGGAGAAGCCACCTTTTTTCCTCAGAGATGCACTGGCCTGTCACATGAATCCAAGAGAATCTTGGGGCCTGCCGCCACTAGCATGCGCTCCTGCCTCTCCTGGTGAAGGTCAGAGCAGAGATGACAGCAGCCGGTCACATCATCAGAGATTTTCCCTATCAAGGTACCAACCCTCAAATGGGCTTTTTGACATTTACACTCAGAAAGTAAATTATCATGGTAGCAAAGTGATCATATCTTCATAACAGGGGTATTGCCTCAAACAGCTGAGATGGGCTCCAAGTCTAATTTTATATTTTATCCAAAAATTATATTAAAGAAATACTTTATTTTTTATTTATTTTTAAATTTATTTGTTTGAGAGAGAGAGAGTGCACAAGCAGGGGGGAGGTGCAGAGGGAGAGGGAGAAGCAGACTCCCCGCTGAGCAGGGAGCCTGACACGGGACTCGATCCCAGAGCCTGGGATCAAGACCTGATCGAGAGGCAGACACTTAA
Source organism: Potos flavus (assembly GCA_028534135.1). NCBI lineage: Eukaryota > Metazoa > Chordata > Mammalia > Carnivora > Procyonidae > Potos > Potos flavus. Next base: position 123,636,116 of record CM052883.1, on the reverse strand, counting down.
CCCACTGAGCCACTCAGGCGCCCCGAAGAAATACTTTAAATTCATTCTTTTCTACCATGTATTGTACTTCTTAGTTTCTGGGGATGAGAGAAGACAGAAAATACTAAATCTTATTGCCAGCACTCTGGAATTACATAATTCAACCAGAGGAAGCAAAAACCATCTTCTCTCTCTGGCCTTTAAAAAAAAAAATAAATGAAGAGCCAGCTCAGATAACTCCCTCAAAGGTTTGAAAAGATATGACAGAGTTGGACATTTTCAAGGTCAAAGACAAGTGTGTTTTTAATTTGCTGGTGCTCCTTTACGCCCCCTTCCAACAACAGAGTATAGGAGGAATGACTTTTTCTAAGAATGTGGCTTTCTCTGTGTTTCTCCCCTTGTCCCATATCTGCCCCCTCTATGGAGCAGTGGAGTTCTAAGAAGTGACTGCGGTCAGCTAGTAAGCACACACCGGACCGGACGATAGCCAATGGAGACTATGACGACAGAGGGAAAGCAGGGCCAGAATCTGACTCCTAGCAGCTTGGTGAACTGATAAAAAATACATGGTCTCGGGAATAATGGTAATGAGAGAGATACTATATTCATTTCCCAGGAGGGTCATTCTGGGATTGTTTTTATAGCAGCATTCTGCAGCAGGTCAGAACGTCCTGACCCCACTCTCAGCCACCCCCAGCTGTCCTAGTCTCACCCCTTCTTCCTGCCACTGTTCCGTGGGCAGAGGAGAGGAAAGGCTCTTGTTCCTCAGGGCCACTGCCGTGGGAGCTACTAGAGACACAAAGATGAAAGGCCCTATTTCCACTCTCCATGGGAGCTCATGGGATAGCCCCCAAAACAGAGCTGTTTAAAGCCACTGATAAGGGACTTCCACTGCTGGCCATGAGAGAGTGACAGGGGAAAAAGCGAGAAACAACAGTTTACAGACAGCGGACACAGGCAGCATGTAGCACAATACTGTGATTCCTGAGAGGGGGGAACAAATGAAGTGAGGCCTGCCATCGTCTTTGCTCACCGCTGGAGACAGCTTCCAGGCCTGGCACGGGGAGGAAAACCTGGGCGGAGCCCCGCCCCCTCACCGGGCTGAGGAGGCAGAGCCGGGGGCCTGGGGGGGCCAAGGAGGTTGGAGTTTCCAGGGAGGAGGACCAGAGAGGAGACAGCTACCAGAGAGAGAGAGCGCGCTCCAGAGATGTGCAGAGCGATCTTGAGTGCTGTTCACCACCTGCATGTGGGGAGGCTGCTAAGGCTGAGGGGGAAGAAAAACAGCAAAAAGGAACAAGTAGAACAATGCTCAGAGCTCACGCAGGCTGGGGAGCAGTCCATGCTCCCACCAGCCAGCTATGAGAGAAAACCCTTGAAATGTATGAGGTACCGGCTACAGTTCTCAGAAGATCATTGTCTCAGTAGTGGCCCCAGATTAACCCTAGCCTAAAGGCTGCTCTGGACCAACCTAGCAAAGCTGAAAAGCGAGGCTCAAAAGGACCCAGTTATTTCCAAGTCACCTAACCACATTCTGGAACAAAACTGAAAAATGTTTAAAGAAATGCAGAAGTAAATAAATAGATTACATAAAAATCCAGCACGCAACAGCATAAAATTCACAATGGCTGATATCCAGTCAAGAATTACCAGGCATGCAAAGCAGCAAGAAAACTTGCTAATAGAAAAAAAAGCAATCAATACAGATTCAGAAGTGATACAAATCATGGAAATGATATGGAAGGACATTAAGACATTTATTATGTTTTATACGTTCAGAGAGGTAGAGAAAAGATCAAGCATGATAAAGAGTCACCGAAGATATAAAAAAAACCAAATCAAACTTCTAGAAATGAGAACTACAGTTTTTCAGAGGAAAATGACAATAGATGGGATTCACAGCAGATTAAGCTCTGCAGAAGAAATTCTCAGTGTCGTAGCAATAGAAAATTAGAATTCGGTCCCTCTCCTCTCTGTACACTCCAAGTGCTAATTTCTACACAGTACATTTGGGCTCACTCAAGCATCGTCAGTAGTAATGTTGCTCTGCAAAGTTTTGATTTCACTCCATCTCTGAAAGAAACATCCAAAATGGTAGGGGAATCAACTTAATTATACACATGCAAATATATATAATGTATTACATGTATACATATACATGTCGTATACGTACGTATATACGTGTATGTATATTTTATATGTGCTTACATATGCATAAAAGGTTTCTTGAAGGATACCTAAGAAATTGATAACTTTGGTTGCCTCTAGGGAAAGAAACTAAGTGTCTGAGGCAGGGGTGAAGGGAGATTTTACATCGTACCTTTTTTACCCTTTATACACAGTGGACTATGGGAATGTATTACTTATTCAAAGCAGAAATAAAATGTGGAGTAAACCGTACCTGCTGGTCACAAGGGGACTCGACAACAGAGTGAGTGGAATCAGGAAGCAAGTGGGTCCCTCAGCCACTGGGATGACTGGATGCCCAGGGCTGTGGCTCAGAGTGGGCAAGGATCCAACGTGCTGTCTGTGGTGCTCCAGGGGGAGCTGGTGGGAGCTTGGGAGCCCCCGAGGGAGCCAGACAGTCGCCCCAAGGGACAGTAAGCAGCACATCCCAAGTTGGGGTTTTAGGTCATCTCGACCCTAACCTACACTTGAAGCAGCACATGAGTCATCAGTCCTACCATGCTGAAGCAGATTCCGGCTCAAAGGACCATTAGCTAGCAGTTACAAGGACAGGGATTTCAGTTCAATATAAGGAACATGCTAAAATCAGAACCACCTGGGAGGTAGTGAGTTCCCTGTCTCTGGGCATGTGTAAACACTGAGGGTCACAGTTGCAGGGATGCCACAGAGGAGATTCAGCATCCCAGGGCTGATGACGCCAAGTACGTAACCTTTAGAGTTCCTTTGCATATCTACGGAGAGCGACTAGACAGGTGATAATTGTCCCCTCTCTCTTTTGCGTGAAGAACAAGTCAGACGAGACTTGCAAAGGAGTAGCACTTGCACAGAACTCATCAGGTGTCACTCACTGATGAGAAGTTTTTAGGAATATCTACATCTTTCTAAATAGTAGGAGCAAGTCCCTTACTGATGACGCAGGATGGGATTTTTGCTACCTTTGCCTAGACCAGCACCTGCCAGGGGAAAACGATATTCTACTATGACAATTCTGTGTTTAATTAAAGAGACTGAAAGAGAAAGACTTCTGAGAAATATGTACTGCTCCCCCCACCCTGGAATTTTTTTTTTATTCACCACAAAGGTAGCAAGAGAGAGAACAAAGAGTTAGATAAAGGAAAGAAATCTCTGTTTGGGGCTAAGCCAAATAAACTTAAATGGTTTAAGGAATAAATTGGTGGAGTAATTCGAATCATGGGCAGGTGCTATGAATGTAATTTAGTAAATGCTCGGGAACCTGCCAAGGAAGAGAAAAATGTGTTGTTTTTGAGATCATTTCCCAGCAGCTTCATAAAAGAAAACTGATTACAGGAATTTAATAAGTAAAACAGAGCCAGAAATATAGTAATCAAATGAGTTTTTAATTACATTTCAGGCAGAAAAAAATTCCAATTTGTGCTCCTGGGATTAAAAAAAAATAAGTTCTAGAGAAATGCTTTTGTAGCAGGAAAATAACATAAACACTAATTTCCATAGGAATTATAGTAGTCAGTTTAATTAAAAGCCTTGATCAGAGTGAAGAGGAGCCAGCGCCAAACTATACTAAATAAAACCATGGCATTCGTTGCTACCCCACACTATTGTCCAAATAAGAACACTGTGCATTGAGCAGAAAGCAGTAAATCCATTTTTTCTCATGAAAATAAAGGGGATTTTGATCACTACCTGAGTTATTATGTTGCTATGTTTTATTTTCATATGGAATGGCTAATAAATCTAATTTAGAATTGAATGGTGGCTGGTGTGATAAAGACCGCTTTCAAGGGAGAGAATATGCTCCGTTTAAGAGACACCCGTGTGAAGGGACCCCACTTCAGCCAGGTTGGAGGGCTCATGGCTCGGTAGGATCCCTGGTTATTCTGGGCTTTTCAACAGCCACTTAACTGACATCCAGTGGCATTTAACTCATATCCTGGAGTGAAGACTATTTGAGGGGATAGATCAGGTCTAACTGGTGATTTGCAGTCGTGTTAGGGAAGGACACCCTCTACCTGAAGGGCTAGTCTTTCCTCCTTTGGGAGCCTTTATATGACCACCCCCTAACCATCCACCCTGCTTGGAGAAGGCTGTTCTGGAGGTTTGCTGACATTGCAGTGGCTTTGTTTCCCTTTGGATGAGTGGGACACACCTGCAAGGTGTCTACACGGAGCGGGGGGAACCATCTGTGGCCACAGCACGCAGACCCTAGGCATTGGACGGGAACACTCCCTTTCCATGGGCTGACACCCCCACAGCTCCACGATCCTTTATTCATTGCTTTGTTCCGTGACAGAGGCCATCCAAGTTTTGTAAAGCTGGAAGTTTATACCATTAGGGAGTAGGGGACCCTTTTTTTTAAATAACAAAATTAAGTAAAGGGGAAATATTTAAGGAGAGTCTCCTGCAAGTAGGACCCTGAATCCTGGGTTGGCCTCCAGCCTCAGCCTGCATGTCCTCTTCCCTCCTCCCCTCTGCGGCACCCCGGCCCTCTCTTCCCCACTCCTGTCTCCCTTCTCTCACATCCATCTCCGTACGTGATCACGTCCGCAGCTGTACACTTAGCACGGCTCCCAGACCCTCAGTGTGAAAAGGAGCATCTTCTCTTCTTTCAGGATGTTACCTGGCCTTTCTTATTCAGGTGAGTCCACCCAGAACCATCTGTGGTGGAGCAAATGGAAGGCGTATCTTGGTCAAAACTGAAGTTCACGGTCTACTGAGATCTGGAGGTCTCTATGGCAGGCAACAATATACATATTAGGAGTCATGTGTGAGCTGGATAGTTTGTGTCCTGTCTTGTCCGGGTTCTATTAATGTAACACAATGGCGTTACACGCATATTTGCTTCTTGTAAATAGCTCTTGTTTCCCAAAATAATGATCACCTCTCATTTCTCACAACCAGTTTCCATTGTCCTCACCAGTGAAAGCTGGAAAATCATGTCCGTGACTCGGGTTCTTCTGCTCCACCTGTTTTTTGTTTTATTTCAGGCGTTGGTGAAGGTCAATGTGAAACTGAAGCCGATGCTGGATTCCGTGGCCGCGAACAGAAGTAAGTGGGAAGAGCTGCACCAGAAAAGGCTGCTGGCGTCGGCCGCCCGTCCCTCCTCCTCCAGCCTCATGCCGGCCGCGGCGGAAGACAGAAACTAATCGTCCAGCTTCGCTGCCATGGCAAAAGGACCGCGTCCTGACCGGCCGGCTTCGTCCAGTCCACAGCATCCCTTTGCTGCTTTTAGCGCGGCGGACAGTCCCAGTTTGCGCGGGAAGCACGCCTGGGCTTTCACCTTGAAGTGCGGTCAGCAGAGGAGCGCGCGACCGGGGGCATGGAGCAGCAGGGGGGGAGGGGCGCCGCCGGCCCTGGGCTTTCCCTGCCGAGCATCCAGGGGCTGAGGCTGCGAGGGGCCGCGGGGCAGACGAGCCAGCACCGGAGGACAGCCGGCCGTGCTCCTTCCCAGCCCAGGGAGCCCGGAGCAGCGAGGACGCCCTCGCGCTGCTTCACTTGCTAGCTCACCCTTCTTTTGTTACAGGCCAACCAAGGCCTGCCTTTGCATCCTCTTCTGAGCGCTCTTTTGTGCCCCATTGTCCCGGGAATCCCACTTTGTATTCTGTAGCCCTATCTTATTTTTACCCTAAAGCTTCTTAATGATGGATCAGAGTCTTTAGAATTGCCTAAGAGATAAACTGTAATTGCCTCCCTAAGAGAGAAACTATAGTATCCTTACAAATACCAATCATTCCTAGTTTTCCCCTAAAAAGGCTCATAGTAGGGAGACAACAGATGTGTTTGTGTGACTGGTGTTTATACCACATTCATAACACTGCATTGGGATTGCGGTCCCCTTTTTCAGTTTTTTAAAAATAAACTTTGGTTGTAGACCAAGTCTTCTCCCAGAAGGAATGGGATAATAGACTTTAATTAAAGGAGGGACGAAAAGAAGTCCACAGCTGGATTTACCACAAGTGACACATGACTACTTTAGAACTATTCCCAACAGTAGGGACATTTGACAGACACAACGGAACCACGGAGAATGATCACTGACTACCTTGAGCTCTCTTACGGATAAGTTTTGGTATACCATTTAAGGTTCCCACCAAAACCAAACTAAAGCCAAATGCAGTGGTCCCCAGTTTTTGATTTTTCCTTAAGTGTAAGAAATAATGCCTGAAAACCGAAGAGATAACAGTCTGGCCAGAGGACAAATATTGTCTAGGAAACTAGGTTTATAATTAAAATAAACGATATTAAATCGATGCAATGACTACAAAACTACATTGCTCCCCATTTTACCTGAGAGATTGAGGACGCGTTTGATTCTTCCAAAGAACACTGGACTAGAAGCTAGACTTCCTACCCTGGCTTTGACAGGACTGATTGGGTGACTGTGGACAAGTCACCTAACTTCTCCCAGCCTGTTTCCTCATTTGTCAAATGAGATTACATTAGGAAAAGACTTTCAAACATATTTTAACCTTAGAACTCTTTGTGCAAATAAATCTTAGGAGGAATGTCCAAGATATAAAACATCTAATAGCTGAAATTCTCTGTTTGAAGCCAGGTTGGGGGACCCAGCACCACTGTAAATTCTCCTCTCTTTGATTACACGAGGCGGTCCATAAAAGAGCTCTGAGGAATTGGAAGATCTCTAGACTAGATGTACCTTGAAGTCCATTCCAGCTCTGGAAAATCCTAAGTTCATCATCATTTTTGTTCTTGTTGTTGCTGGTCATTATCAGTTACTAACTTGACTCCTCAAATATTAAAGAAATAGGGGCTATATTCCACAAAGAGCACTGTTTCCCCAGGGAACACAACAGACATTCTGGCAATGTTTAAAGAATGGGTAAATGAAGGTACCAAAACGGGAGGGAAGAGCAGGTATCAGTGGGGAAGATGTAAGATTCTTTATGGCAAGAAATAAAGTAACAGAAAATTAAAAACCAGGCAAAGGGGGGAAAGACAACGAAGACAAGGATGAGAAGCAAAAGACACCCAAAAAAGAAAAGATGCCGAGGCAGCTGGTAAGAGGACCGCCAAAGGCCAAGTAAACGTCAATCCAAACAAAGAAAAATGGCGCTTCTAACCCCCCCTCCCGCCCCAAATGAGGATGCAGAATCCCGTCATCAGTTGCTTAGAAAAGAGAGACACTTGAGGGGGGTTTGGCCAAAGAGAGAACGAGGGAGTGGGAGCCTGAACAATAAGGTTCCTAGCTCGCCTTCACAGCTGCCTCTGCAGGGAAAGCTGGGGGAACCGGGGGAGAAAATGAATGCAGGGAAAATTGCCTCCGCAGAGCAGGTAAGAGGTTGTTCAGATTTATGGATTTTATTAAGCCAGTTTTCTGAATCACTCTGCTATAAAGGAAAATAGCTTCTGCGGCGCTGTCTCGCCTCCTTCAGGTGAGGAACAAAGCGGGGGTGGAGCTGGGGACAGACCCTGGTCGGGCGTCTGCGCTCAGGAGCACTGCAGGTGTTTTCAGCTATTGCGCCACATCGTGTTTCTATCACAAGCGGGAACTGACAATCAGCCCGCGTGAGGCAGAGACAAACCCACATCTGTTATCATCCCCAACAATAAATAAATAAATAGCCCCGACAGATGGATGCCAGTCTATCTAGAGCAAAATTTTAAAGCATGTGCTTTATGATAAAACTAGACCCAGAGTCCGACAGAGACTGCAGGCAGCTGTGGGTACTGTGGCCGCCCCGAATGTTGATGCTACATATTGCTAAGGGGGACATAATTTATAGCACAAAGCCTACGGCTTCCACGAAGGTTGAGCTTTCGTCTCATTTTCTTGCCTTTTTATTGGCTTCACTGCACGGTTGCCAATAGCAACAGCCACTGGTAGCAAGGGGAGTTCAACACCATCGCAATCTGCCATACACTGGAGCCCTGACAATGTCAACCATCAATCAAGCAGCTGTTTGTAATTGCCTCCATCTATTTTTCCTATCTTGAGGTATCTTTCCTATTGTGGGTCAAAATTCAAGAACTGCTGACTAATGCCATGGGTCTGTTCCTCAGAGACCATGAAGCAGTGGAAAAGGACAGCAGTGCCCTCCTTGCGCAACCCCGGGGGGTGAGAGGTTGAACGCTTGCAAGTTGGAGATATTTTTAATCCCTTTTCTAAATAATGCATAATTTTCCAAGACTGTGAGGTATGTGTGGTTATCTATACACTCTGCTTTTCTGCAACACACAGAAATTCAGTCTGTATTATCAGTGTTTATTTCCTACTGGAGGAAGGCATTTGAAATGAGAGCCTTCTTATAAAACCTTCACCTGACCAGATGTTGCTTCCTCCGGTCTCTTGGCCATTAATGGTTGTAATGACTTCATTCTACTTTCTCTGCCTGATGTATTTTTTTCAGATATGCTATTTATTTTCTTATTAGTCAAAATATATATATACATGCACACCCTATCATATAGCTTGTGATCCTGGCCAGGAGGGAGAGCGTGCAAACTCTAAAGGGCACCAGGCAATGCTCAGCCGATGGGGACTCCCCGTCCCCTTGGCCATCAGCTGGACCTGTTCTCTTGGGACTCTCCAGGTCTTGGGTTTTCCATCTGCAAATAAAAGTGCTGGCTCTTATTCAGTTCATTTCTACACCAGAGGACCAAGCTGTATTTAATTTTTAAAATGTTTTCCACATAATGGTCTTACTTACTCTTCTCAAATAAAATAGGAACAAACCTAGAAAGGTCATCTTCTCTCTAAAGACAAAATAAAAAGTTACATCCACGGTATAGATATAAAACACCCTTACCACGGATCCATCTGAGCCTGCCTCTAGTGATCCTGAAAGATATGATCATTGGTACAATTTCTTTAAAAATATACCCTTTTACTTCATAGAGGACAATTTTAGATTATCTCATATCTAGATGTTCTATAAATGGCAGTCACTTTAATTTAGAAGTCAATTTATTAAGTGAGTCAGACAAAATTAAAATTGCACGTGTTTCTTATTTCTAAGATCTGAGATGTCTATTCAATCCGAGGTATTTTATATTTGCATACACATTGGGTTCGGTTAGAAATAATCTTTAAAATTTTGTTAGCGTAATAATATTATCTAATATTAACGCTACAGGAATTCAGTTGCTTTTTTCATGTATCAAGATTTATCATACTTTATCCACTTACCTTAGGTCATTAAACAGAGTCTGCTCAATTTACTTTGCGGTACAATTATTTTAAAATCCATTTCTCCTGCGGACTCTTAATGAATTGCAGAGAGATAAAATATAGTCTCGGCCCCAGAAATACTGTGAAACAATTCCCTTCAAGCAGGACAGAAATCTAAACATATTGGGGAAGACTTAAATCTAAAGAAAAATGTCTGGGCTGGAAAAAATTAAAACTCAAAGAGGATTCATTAAACAGAACAAAACCTAATTTGGGCCCCTAAACACTTGGGCCAAGCGGGCGCACGGAGGCTTCATTACCTGCTTCAGCGTTAACAGTTTCTGAAACAGTCATTGTGCCGCTTGCTGTCAAGAACTCCCCAAACTCAAACACAGCAGGAAATGTAAAGGTTGAGCCTGGCTACAAGGAGGCCAGAACGGCCTAAGTGAGCAGTCACAGAATCCCAGACAGAGATGGCAGAAACAAAATGAAGTGTACCCAGGGACTGTCACGGGCAGCACACGGCTCAGGAATGCCTGGCGTCCTGCTCGCGCCGTTTGTGTTACTACCTTTTCCTCAGCTAGTAATTTGGGGTTACATCTTCTCTAATTTAATTCTGAATGTTCTTGCATATTTGGCACATCTCTCAACAGGGCTAAAGATCAGCTGTTTATCTGTGCGGCACATCTATACCCATGTCGTCGGATGCATCCACTGGTACAGAAATAGGTTTATTAAGTAAATGAAGTATTCGCTGTATCCAGAATGTGCTATTTGAAGCTATCGTCTGTCTTTGTGTTCACTTTCTGTGTGTATATACGTGTGTGTTAGAATCTCAATTTGTTTTCTTTGCATTTAGATCAGATCACCTTTCTTAGAAGAATTAAGAAAGAAGAGAGAGAGAGAGAGAAAGAAAGGGAGAGAGAAAGGGTGGGGAGAGAGAAAAAGAAACGGCATACTATGGAAATAAGAGACGAGGTTTTGTTAAGTCTCATTCCCATGGGGGAAAACTGCTTTTGCCATCTTATTTTGACCTACAATAATCTAAAAAGGATCCCCTCCGGATTTGCTTTCTAATTATTATTGTTCTACACAAAAGAAGGGAAATACGTCTTCAGCTGAGTTGTCTGGAGTCACTCTTTGTGCAGATCCACCAGGCCGATGGTGCATTGTAAGAACACTACCTTGCAGACTGGCGTGGCCATTTCCCAAGCAACCAATTCATGGGTTTGAGACAGTCTGCTTTCAGAGACCTAAATATCTCTGTTTTTGATAAAATGCTTAAAGTTTAACGAAGCCCCTGGAATAATCTTTCTCTCTCTTGAGAAGGGTGATTTAAAGGCTGAAAGAGGCAAGCATGCATCCGAATAGTGACAATTTAAATTTTGACTGTCCATTTAGCCCATTAACCTTGTCTTGATCTGTGATGTTTGCCCATATCAGAGGGATACTGAGACCGTCCTGTCCGTGGAGCATTTTAAAGATGACAAAAGGTTCTTCGAATTATTGACAATTTTCCGGAGGGAGAAAAATCCGCAGCCGAACGCCGGCTCCTGCGTCCGTTACAGATTGCTCGAATTTGCATGGGCAATTACACAGGGGGATCACATCAATGCAGGGCTGCCAGCCACACTGACGCCACACAATTACACAACGGCTCCGGTGCTTAAACTTTAAAATTCTTACACCATTGTGCCTGTTCTATTAGAACAAACTGCAGCAAATGATCCAAAGCCAATTCAAATGACTGGAGAGGAGGTGCTCAGGGGGAGCGAGGGAAGAGGTGCAGTGTGGCCCCTACTGGCCCGCCGAAGCAGTCGCCAGGCCCCGCGAGCTGGCTGCAGCCACCACAGGCTTCTTTTTGTGCTTTGCCCACGATTTTCCAATGGGGCCAAGGATAAGAGTCACCTAATTCACAAAAGGCTGTGAGGATTAATGAGGGGAGTTAGGCAAAGCAGGACCTGGTCCTGGTGCAGAAGGTACTGCATAAACACGAGGCTTAGAGTTGCTCTTTGTCTGGATGGTTGACTGCTTTCTTTAAATGCCAGGATCTGCAGTTGTGCCTTCTCTACTAATTCCATTTATAAACTATAATACTATCGTGGTTCCCTGATAAGTTAATTTAGAAAATAACACTGTACGCACCCAGATATAAGCTACTTGATAAAAAAAAAAAAAAAAAAACAAAAAAAAACAAAACACCCAAGGTATATCTAAGAAGGAAATCTAATGAAAATATTAATAAAGCTGAAACTACCAGCAAAAAGAGTTCATAATGAGGTTCGATGGCTTACGATCTGAGCATAAATGTCCCCAAGTGTTGATCTGGTATATAACCTTTCCAAAAGTGTTAAAAGATTGAACAGATGCTCCTTAAAGTCAATTATGTTGCCAATTTGGCACTGATTTATCCTTCTTCCCTGTTTATTAGTGAGAGGAAGCCAGGTAACCGAGCCCCTGAAACTGGCCATCCTGAAGAAAATGGCCTGCAATGAGAGAGGTAAAGAAAGAACAACTGGCAAATGGTTTTGCAGAAGGTCTTCCACTGTCAAGGAAGATGTCTGCCCACAGCTGTGGTAGTTGAGATGTTCAGAAACGACCGCTCTACCAACAGGAAAGGATCACATTTGCAGGATAAATAAGAAATCATACGTTCCAACTGTTTTACAAGACAATGCCAAATAGATTACACATAAATATAGAACAGGATTTGGTCATCTCACGGTTTGGCAGGCAGAAACATAAGCATATTAAGAACTAAACATCATGCTTTTAGCTCCTACACATCTTGCCTGAATGGAAATCTACATGGTAAACATGCCTCCTCCCTTACACAAAAGCCATCGAGTCCAACACCATTTTCTCAAAGCCTAGTTTCTTTCAGTAAGGCACTAAATCATTTTACTGCAACCACCAAATGCTTTCTTATTGCTAGGAATGGTACGATACATTTACTTTTTGATACATGCTCTAGTTTTCAAGATTCTGTTGGAAACAAAATGAGCCTTTATGACATTTTATAATATTCCACCCCATTTATTGCTTTCCAGAATTTCTATCATTAATTAATAGGCCTTCTTTCACCCTCCTCCCCCCAAAACTAATGTATTCCCCAACTGCCTATCAGAGACTAAATAAAAGTCAGTCTATCACAGCAGCAGTGATGGTCATGCCAATTTCACAGTGTGATTTGTGCACTCATTTCATTTTGAAAATGACCCTGCCCTCCATCTGTCTAAACCGAATGTCCTGTGCTTTTTTCAAGCCAGGCCTTGGGAGCAGCAGCACATGAAATAAGGGGAAAGACACAGAGCAGCCTCCCTCTTGCCCCCATCAGCTGCCACACCCACAGACAGGTACCAACACAAAGAGGGGAACCCCAACTGATGCTGAAGGGATCAGGGAAATTTGAGAGCAGACAGTCCTTCTATTTTTCATTCGTTTCCCAGAAGCCATTTGAAGGTGAATGCTTTACATGATACAAATACAATTCTGAAAGAAAGACAGACTGAAGATAAAAAGGTAGTTTCCCATTTCTATGTTGTTGTCTTACCTTGATTTAACAGTAACTTCCCCAAAGTAACAGTTCACACATAAGGATTTTAAAATACTGAGCCTGAGTTTCCAAGGGACAAATGTAGTCAGGCAGCCATAAAGGTGAAGATCCTCCCACACCCACCCCTCAATTATCAGGCAGCACTAATCAGCCTCTGTCAACCCACATACCTGCTGAGTTGAAGGCCCTAAAAGGGTGCACCCAGAGGTTAGGTGAAAGAAGTCTCCGAGTAGAGTCATAGCAGTCCTCACTGCCTGTTTTCTCGGGTTATCTTGAGTGGGGCACAAGAGTCCCCACTCAGTCCTCTGAAATGTGTGCAGTTTCTTCCTCTCTTGGTATTCGTACAGTGACAAGTTCCTTTTCTGATCCCACTCAGTACTTCACAGCTCTGCCAATTTCTCAGCCAGAGAAAAGACTGAATAAGTACGGAAAGTCAGTTGTTTTCTGATATGAACAATCACACACCCAGAGAAGTCTCTTCCTAGATACACCTAGATACATCTCTTCCTAGATGACTAGAAGCTATACCACCCCACCCACTAATTAATTTCTAACATCTGCTCACAGCTGCCATTCAGATCTGGAAGTTCAAATTTCTACTGCACACACCAAGTCGGTTGGTTCAATGGAGGAAAACGACACTAATCTTCCATTCTACGACCTGGCCCCAAACACTGGGCTCTTACAAACTCATCTATATGGGATATACAGAATGAGTTATTTATCAGTTACTATTTCCTACTGAAACTAGATGTTGGATATCATGGCACAGCTGCTAACTACCTGTGTGGTCTTAAGTAAATAACTTCAATATTTCCAGTACACAGATTCTTTATCTGTAATATACAGAATACGGAGTGGTTATTATGATCAGAAAAAATGTACATAAATGGTCTAGTAATACAATATGGTTGGTGTCAGGTCTCAAATTTACATATAGATAAGGTGCATGGACAGCAAAACTATAAAGGAGGAAGATAAAGGACTTGCACTTAAGTCTTTAAGCATACAGCAAAGACATGCTTTTATTTGGACACCATTCATCTTAGGGACTAGATAGACCAATGCAAATGATAGAAGACCAGTAGAGATCTAGGTAGATCAAGAAAGAATGGTTTCGTTTTGTAGTGAAAGCCAGAGGACCAAAGCAGGAGATGCAGCCAAGTTTAAACGCTGCCATCTGCTCTGTAATAATTGTTTATGAAAAATAAGAAGACTGCAGACACTTGAATCTAAAATTGAATGTCTCACAGTACCAGATAATACAAAACCATTTCCTATCGTCATCTGTGAAAACAACAAAAATAAAGACTTTTGGTCTCTCCATATTACCTCCTTAGAAAGTATGCCCTCGGGGCAGCTTTAAAAAAAGAACCTCCTCTAATTCCAGGGCAATTCCAAGGAGACAGTACACCTTTTCCTTCCTGTTAATTTACAAGCACAGAACATGAACCGACACCGTTTGTATGCACTGCACACTAAAAAAGCCTTAAAAACCAAAGGATTTCAGACCATAACCCTTCCTTCCTCACCGCCAGACACCGAAATGAAACAACCAGCAGCCAGCAAACTTCATAACTACGGGGGGGAAAAGGGTACTGAAACCTGACCGCCCCTTCCTGTGAGTCAGTCCCGCGAGACTACGCCCCCAGCATGCAGCGCGGCCACGTTCCGGCTACGCCGCGACTAGAGTGGTGCATGCCGGGAAGTGGAGTTTTACCTCTGAGCTACC